>OZ025282.1:2337130-2819630 GCA_964019165.1 Mastigias papua | reverse complement strand
TTCCCTTTTAGCATCACAGAAAAAAGTTGTCTGGCCGACGTTTAGATTATGATTACAAGAAGAAGAAAGGAGACAAAGGTATTTGGACACTTTTCTTCACAATGACCTCATATGTTTTATCTCTGTTATTGCTATTAGAAACAAAAAACTTAGAAACCACTTTGATTTTACTATAGTTTATCATGGACCTTTTGTTTCAAATGAGTGGCTAAGAGTTGACTTTCTGACATTTAGATCTATGATTGTTGAAATGCCTATATAGAAATCTAAATTTTTAGAGTGAATCCATGGTGAACTTAAATGATTTCACCTGTTTTTGTTTTGGTCTTATTTAGTATGCAAGTATCACAGATCCGTAGAAAAGATATTCTTGGGTTATCAAACTACTTATACTTGTCTGACAAGGAATTGCTATTAATTGTCTTTTTTGTACAGTGCATCCTCGATTGTCCGAACAGCTCGGAATGAAAATCCTGAACAGCTAAATTGATAATAAAGAATCTAAAAGATGGTTTTGTTTAAAGCAAGAATCGGCAGTTTTTTGCTTTCTGGGGCTCTCTCGCTTTTTAGCCTCCTTCTCATGTAACTTCATTGATGTAGCTGTGTTTATGCTAGTCGATTTCTCATGAAATCTATCCCATGACAAGCAGGTATCAAAGGCTTCCATGGCATTTGGTATGGCTGACGGTGCATACCGCAGCATGCCAGCTACAATTTAATTTGAGGTCAGTTATTTATAACTCTGGGTACCGGGGCGTGTTAGAAGTTACAAAATTGTCAACGGTTTTATACCCCTTCAATTCTTGTCCAAAAGTTTTCATACCCCATTGAGAAATAAGTAAAAAGTTTGACACCCTAGTTGCTTTGTACCCTGTAAGGATTTCAGGGTAGATTTCTTCATTGCTACTTTTTGAAATAGCAATTGCCACTTTCATCTTAAAGATCGTCAAGGATTGAAAGATCACCTATGGAAAATGTGATCTGCAAAATTACTTGCTAGGAAATATTGCTAGAAAAATATTTGCACAGGAGGAAATAATTCTTTGTGAGAGTTCTTTGTGAGAGTTCTTTGTAGAAGACATAGAAAAGTGTTCATGAAACAGTTGAGTTATGCTTGAAACTTCATTTGAACAAACAGCTGTGCAGAATGCTAATAAGAGCACTGCAGTAACACAGGATACCACAACAAACTTAAATCAGAGAAGAATTACTATTGAAGAAATTCTTGCAACTAGACATGTATAAATGCAGTGATGAATAAACTTCTGTCAATCATTAAGCTAATTTTCTTCAGATTTTGTCCTTAAAGCATTTCACACCCTTCAAAAATTCCCCACAAAGTTTCATGCCCCCAACTGTCCTTAGAAAAGTTTTCATACCCTCCCCAATTCTAGCCCGTCCCGGTGCCCAGAGTTATAACTGACTGGCCCCTTACTGTATTCTGATTCAGAGGACATGTATAGGATATCAAGCAGCCGTTCGGATAATCGAAGATTGGATAGTCGAGGCTCGGATAATTGAGGTTGCACTGTATCTTTACTTTTGAGAACTTTTGTCATATTTTTTGAAGTTTTAAATTGGAATTTGGTGTAGATTTATGTACATTCTGACATTTTTTTTGTAATTTTTAGTGACAAAAGAAGAGCTGAGGATTGCTGAAGACAAATTTGATGAATCCAAAGATCTTTGCTACAGTAGTATGATGAATTTAATGGATAGTGATGTAAGTATAGTGGTCTGCCTTAGATCACACACACACACACACACACACACACACACACGCACGCACGCACGCACGCACGCACGCGCACATACACACACACACACACACACACACACACGCGCGCGCGCGCGCGCGCGCTGAAGTTTAGCTTATGGGATACAAGATCATTATCATTTATCCTAACATGATTTGTCATATATTTGTAATATAACATATTTCATTGAAAAGTTGTATGCCAATATTTTGATGCATGTGAATTGAAAGTTTCGTGCATATCTGTTGTTTTTTTAAACATTCATGTATATTATTTGTTGGTCATTAACAGGTTGAGCACATTGGTCAAATGCACGCTTTCTGTACCGCTCTGAAGGATTATTACAAGCAGTGCTTTGAAACATGCGAGGATATGGTGTCTTTTCTGAATGATCAGTACGTACATATCTGCTGTTACTATTTGTCATTTTAGCATGATTATTTGTCGTTTTTATTTATGCCATTTTTATTCGCCGTTTCTTCATTTTTATTTTCCATTCCTTTTGCCATTTTCTATTTACCATAATTTTTATATTGTGAAACTTAGTTAACGCGAAAGATGAATTGCAAGTAGCTATCGCCGTCCGGTCCTTCTCATATTGCATAATTATGGGCCTACCTCCATTGGATGTCACTAGAGCTTGTTCTGTGCTGCACCTTATAGCGGGTTCTATTGCCATGCTAGCCACCCAGCAATCATGATCCCAGACAAACCCTTAATGACACCTATGTCAGCAAATACCAGAATGCCACCATTATTCCATCATTGGATATCGACTCATGAACAGACCTCCTGAGAACATTTTTCCAATTAGCTTTACCTGGTAGTCAATTAAAATCATGACTTGCTACCCCATTGCGATGTCGAATTTAAGGACGCGTATTTTTTTGCGACAGAATGACGGAAGCGGCCAGTCGTCCGAGATCTGAGCGTAAAGTATTCAGTAGATCGCATGATGATGGCAGCAGCGACTCGGGAAGTGACCAAGTCAACTTCAGTACACCTCAGAGCATATCTCCTCCTCCATCAGGCAGGCCTTCGATTTCAAGACCTGTCATTTCTGCCCCCCAAGCCAAGCCCCAAGTAAGGGCGCTGTATGATTTCGACAAAGGTTAGTGTGCAGTTTCTTTGTATGTAGGAGGGATTCTTTTCATGACATTAGACTTTTTGTCTTGAATTTGTCCACACTCAGCAATCTACTCGTGTCAAATTTCAGCACAACAGCTCACCACGAAGACCTGTCTTATGATTTAGTAGCGTTTTGTAATCGTATACTTCTTTCTCACAATTAATGCTTGGAACAATTTTTTTTCATGTACTTCTACTATTACAAACAGAACTACAATACTGAACTACTGTACTACATTGAGGAACGATAACACTGGAGGCAATAGCTATGTCGTACCCAGTGGCCATATCTTATGTTACAATTTGACACCTTACAACAAAAAACATTACATAGAAATTGAAAATTGACTCAATAGCATTTAAGGGAGCACTGGAGATTTTTTTGAAGTACTTATATATACTTGTAATGTCTTGTATTTTTGTTTTTAGAGAACGAAGGTGAGCTGAGCTTCAGGGAGAACGACATCATCTATCTTACACGTCAGATAGATGAGAATTGGTATGAGGGTGAGATTAATGGTGAGAGTGGGTTCTTCCCAATTAATTATGTTGAAGTGGTCGTGCCACTTTAGAATAGCAGGGGAAATAATTAGAATTGATAAGGTGCTTTTATTACGCATGTCTTCATTAAATCGTCATTTATTTTTATATCAAGCTCTTCAACGAGCTTGTTTTATAATAATGCATCTACTGTTTGTGATTTGGCTTTGTGCGATCAAGCCAGGATGAGGGAACTGCTCTTGCCAAGGATATATATCTACCATTGTCTTCCAACATGAGACTTTTGTGGATGCAGTTTAGAGAACGGACAGATGGAGTCAGCCATTTAATGACTTTATTTGAAGATACATAGGAGACCCAGTGGGTACATTCCCAAAGGAGCTGACTCTTTAGCAGTGGTGTAACCGACATGAATTGAAGTTACCGCAAGGACTCCCAAGCTTTTGGGCCTTTAAAGAGGCCCCTAGAGTTTGTCAATGGGCATTTTTCTTAGTATTTATTAACGTTAACAGACACTTAATAAGCCGATATTCTCAAGTTTACAGGCTATTTATTACTTCTTTTCTCCCTTACTGATAAAATTCATTATTCGTTATTTTATCTAGATTTGGGAAAAATTTCAATGCTGAAAGGGTCCCAAAGCAAAATATCCCTAGGGCCCCCAAGCCGTTTTGTTACACCACTAGCATCTTGTATTCCCATTTCCTAGGGTGAGTTCTCTTGATAGGCAACTAGAAATGCATGTTTTTCGTCTCCTTCAGTGCCTGAAGATCTAGAAGCGGTAGTTATTTATCGACAATATTGATAAACAGGAGATTCTAGCCTACTGATTTCTTGAAGCATACAAGCAACTTTGGTTGCTGTTTGATGCAGCCAAATGGCAAACATAAAGTGGCTTATATCTAAAAAAATATTACGCAATTTTGTAGTTGTTGCAACAGATAACCTTATCAGTTCATTATCAACTAATTTACATAACTGATTATGTCCTAAAGAAAGCTGATCAATACAGTGCATTTTGTATCCGTTATTTGGTTAATACTCACAAGATTATTATAGCTAGTGCAGTTTTCATTTTGTAAATAGTTTTTCGTGCCATTAGTTGGATAATATAGTCACCTGTTTCCTAACTTTGTTTTTGCTGTTCCCCCTTTTGCGAAAGGGATTCCCACGCTTGCTGACATCATTAGATGTTCTGCTAATGAGGAAAGTCCTCCTTGGTTCAGTTCAACCCGGGTTGAAAGGTAATGATTTTACTTGTTTAATTTTTCAAACCGGAGCGAGTTTCATTTGCTATTGCTTCCACTGTACTCAACAATGATGACAGGCTCAGCAGCCAATAAAAACCGAACTCTCGGCCTGGGTTGAAATGGATTGGTTATTACCCCGGGGTTGGTTGAGACTTAACTGGCCGGGTTGACGAAGCGAATTGAGCTCGCCCCGGGTTGAGATAAAGACAATTAAAGTATAAAGTCTATTTTACTAGTACATCAAATATATGAAAACCCTTTCAGTGACAAAAAAAAAGTGACGGGAGTTACTCTGTTAAGCTATGGCTTAGCTGGAAAACTTTGTCATACAACACCTCAAATTTCACTCGTGTCTTGCAAATATTTCCTAGTTTGGCACCCTTGTCATACAACAAATTCCTGCAACGTTTCTCACACGAAATGGTTGAAGACAGTCAAAAAGTTTCAGACAGACGAGTGTTTTCTAGTGTGGCCTGGAATGTTAGACGGTGTTGGCATGTGTTTACAGTGAAAATGTATCATTTTGCAATTGACGGTGGCGGTTTGCCATTCCCCCATCATAAAGGTTAAAACCCTACGTGGAATTCTCCCCCCAGATAGGAAAACATTGTATATTTGATAGGTTTATCCGGTATTTTTGAGTAACTCAATATACTCGTCACTGTATTTGCACGTCGTTTATGTGTAGCTTAACTTTACAAGAGACCATGAGATAAGTGCAATTGCATTTGTGTATTTTTTTATGCTGTCGGATTTTATTGTTTCATGTGGAATAGTTTGCCGTTAATTTTCTCACTTGTCAGCCTTAGCCACAACAGTTGATTGTGGAATGCCAAGCCAAATGCAAGTGCTCTCGACTTTGTCTATACAAGGCACGAAATTTTGTTGCTGAGTCGCACGAAAGTATAGCGCAAGGGCGCCGAAACTGCTGTAGGATAGGAGCCGTATACAGTAGAGTGCAGACGATTGAGAGCTGCAAGAGATTGATAGAACTGAGGTACAAAATTCTACTTATATTGTTGGTCTTGGTAGTAATGAAATGAATTAAGTTTAAATGAAATGATAATAAAATGAAAATGAAATTAAAATGAAATGAAAATGAAATGAAATGATTCTGCGAGAACATCTACGAAGATTTGCAACGTCATATTAATGTAGAATAGATTAGCAATTAGCCAGTTGGCTACCGTCTTACTTTGTAGAATTTTGTTCTTGATATCTTTAGCTAGCGGTGTTCATCTAGCAGCAGTTTACGTGCCAAAGCACCGAATGTGGCTCGCGAGCAGCGGTTTGCCTACCCCTGGTATAGCACTTTGAAAGAGGTATGATCAAATACTCCTGTCATGTCGCATGTCTTCACTCTTTTTGCAGTGAAGAAATCACTCGCGCGTAAGCTACACATCCGCTCGGACTTTTTGGTTGTGATCAAACTCCACTATCTATACTTATGATAGTCTAGATGCGACAATCGCGTCACACTTCGCAATGCAAAAAGTCCTGTGCTATATACAAGTCGAGAGCACTTGACCTTGATATCAGGGTGGAGTAGCCTCGAATCATCACTACTGTTAGCCTCGAATTAAATTTGCATGAATATATCAGTTATTATTTGTTGTTGGAAGTTCTTTATCTAGTGTTCTCATCTAGCATTTACCCATGTACTTTATCTTCGGGCTGTGATGGTACCTCGTGTGGACAGTCCTCTTTCAATACCAGGCCCAATGCACATTGTGATGGAGCTGCGATGACCCTCCTGTTCGAATTAACGAAGAGAGGGACGATGCATCATCATCATCATCATCATCATCATCATCATCATCATCATCATCATCATCATCATCATCATCATCATCATCATCATCATCATCATCATCATCATCATCATCAGCATCATCATCATCATCATATAATCATTTCGTCATATCATCATATCATCATATCATCATATCATCATATCATCATATCATCATATCATCATATCATCATATCATCATATCATATTTAACGAAGAAACCCTATCAGCTACTACTTAATGATAAAACAAACGAAAATCTTTAATGCGTTTACATCTAATAATACATAAAAAGAGATTATGAAGCATGGATATACTGGTCTTCCTAGGGACCGTGCTTCGTGAAGGATGCTAATTTTGTAGGAACTCCTTCAGTTTCCTTTTGAACATAGTAATTGTTGGACTTGTTCTAATTTCCAATTGGGATGTTATTCCAAGTCTTTACTCCAGAGTAAAAGAAATTATTTTTGGAGAACTCTATGTGCAACCTTGGAATGTCCAGATCTAACTGATTTCTTGTAGTAGCTCGATACCTGAGGTCTGGGAATAAGTATCCCTCTTAGGTTTGAAAGCTTTGAGACAAAGACGCACGCAAATGACTGACCCTTGAGCAACAGACTTGAAAGCTTGACCAGATAGCTTAGCAGTAGAGCGCTCGACGTACAAAGTCGTGGCTGACGAGTTCGAGCCCTATGTAAGTCAAGCATTTTTTTCTCGCACTTTCATGTTCTATTTGATCTTTATTGCACCATTGTATTAGTGATTTTTTTATTTCCTGAAACCTGTACTATTCCGTTTTCTTCGTTCATATTTTGATGCCAGTTTTGCACTTTGGTAAAAAGAGTGACCTCAATTGAAAACAGACTGGTTGTGATTAGAGTTTAGGAGATGGTGAATAATATAACTAAATCTTCAACATCTTAGAATTAGCATCTATAGAATTAAGACCTACCTTGGTGCAATTTGCTATCCCATTTATCAAAATTTTGTAAATATCTAGTGTCAGGATGTTGCACGCTAGCAAATAGCCATTGTTTATCTTCATAGCTATTGGCGAATTTCCAGGCAACTTTCCTGTACTGACTGGCCAGATATACGATTCGCCCTTGTTACATCCATGCTGAATTAAATCAAGGGTGTTCTATCTTGTTTTCATAGAATACATCCTGGCTTTTATTGGGACAAAACACTTGACAGCTACGTCAAATCGACGGGTATACTTGGTGGACAAGAAAAACTTACAACTGTCATCTCACCAGCTGCCTATGCGACACGTTTTCCTGACTCAATGCAATAAACTTGACCAAAATTGACATTGATTAATTTTGATTGCAGATTGAAAAGTGATGAAAATAAGCGATTTTTGGCCACAAAGCAAGGCTATAACCTTGGTATTTTGCCGAAAATTGACCAAAATTGAAATTGATTAATTTTGATTGCAGATTGAAAAGTGATGAAACTGAGCGATTTGTGGCCAAAGAGTAAGGCTATAACCTTGGTATTTTGCCACAAATTGACCAAAATTGACATTGATTACTTTTGATTGCAGATTGAAAAGTGATGAAAATGAGCGATTTTTGGCCAAAACGTAAGGCTATAACCTTGGTATTTTGCCGAAAATTGACCAAATTTGACATTGATTACTTTTGATTGCAGATTGAAAAGTGATGAAAATGAGCGATTTTTGGCCAAAAAGTAAGGCTATACCCTTGGTATTTTGCCGAAAATTGACAAAATTTGACATTGATTAATTTTGATTGCAGAGTGAAAAGTGATGAAAATGAGCGATTCGTGGCCAAAAAGTAAGGCTATAACCTTGGTATTTTGCCAAAAATTGACCACAATTGAAATTGATTAATTTTGATTGCAGATTGAAAAGTGATGAAATTGAGCGATTTTTGGCCAAAAAGTAAGGCTATAACCTTGGTATTTTGCCGAAAATTGACCAAAATTGACATTGATTAATTTTGATTGCAGATTGAAAAGTGATGACAATGAGCCATTTTTGGCCAAAAAGTAAGGCTATAACCTTGGTATTTTGCCGAAAATTGACCAAAATTGAAATTGATTAATTTTGATTGCAGATTGAAAAGTGATGAAAATGAGCGAGTTGTGGCCAAAACGTAAGGCTATAACCTTGGTATTTTGCCAAACATTGACCAAAATTGAAATTGATTAATTTTGATTGCAGATTGAAAAGTGATGAAAATGAGCGATTTTTGGCCAAAAAGTAAGGCTATATCCTTGGTATTTTGCCACAAATTGACCAAAATTGACATTGATTAATTTTGATTGCAGATTGAAAAGTGATGAAAATGAGCAATTTGTGGCCAAACAGTAAGGCTATAACCTTGGTATTTTGCAGAAAATTGACCAAAAGTGAAATTGATTAATTTTGATTGCAGATTGAAAAGTGATGAAAATGAGCGAGTTGTGGCCAAAAAGTAAGGCTATAACCTTGGTATTTTGCCACAAATTGACCAAAATTGAAATTGATTAATTTTGATTGCAGATTGAAAAGTGATGAAAATGAGCGATTTTTGGCCAAAAAGTAAGGCTATAACCTTGGTATTTTGCCGAAAATTGACCAAAATTGACATTGATTAATTTTGATTGCAGATTGAAAAGTGATGAAAATGAGCGATTTGTGGCCAAAAAGTAAGGCTATAACCTTGGTAATTTGCCGAAAGTTGACCAAATTTGACATTGATTAATTTTGATTGCAGATTGAAAAGTGATGAAAATGAGCGATTTTTGGCCAAAAAGTAAGGCTATAACCTTGGTATTTTGCCGAAAATTGATCAACTTTGACATTGATTAATTTTGATTGCAGATTGAAAAGTGATGAAAATGAGCGAGTTGTGGCCAAAACGTAAGGCTATAACCTTGGTATTTTGCCAAGCATTGACCAACATTGAAATTGATTGATTTTGATTGCAGATTGAAAAGTGATGAAAATGAGCGATTTGTGGCCAAAAAGTAAGGCTATAACCTTGGTATTTTGCAGAAAATTGACCAAAATTGAAATTGATTGATTTTGATTGCAGATTGAAAAGTGATGAAAATGAGCGAGTTGTGGCCAAAACGTAAGGCTATAACCTTGGTATTTTGCCAAACATTGACCAAAATTGAAATTGATTAATTTTGATTGCAGATTGAAAAGTGATGAAAATGAGCGATTTTTGGCCAAAACGTAAGGCTATAACCTTGGTATTTTGCCAAACATTGACCAAAATTGAAATTGATTAATTTTGATTGCAGATTGAAAAGTGATGAAAATGAGCGATTCGTGGCCAAAAAGTAAGGCTATAACCTTGGTATTTTGCCACAAATTGACCAAAATTGAAATTGATCAATTTTGATTGCAGATTGAAAAGTGATGAAAATGAGCGATGTTTGGCCAAAAAGTAAGGCTATAACCTTGGTATTTTGCCGAAAATTGATCAACTTTGACATTGATTAATTTTGATTGCAGATTGAAAAGTGATGAAAATGAGCAATTTGTGGCCAAACAGTAAGGCTATAACCTTGGTATTTTGCAGAAAATTGACCAAAAGTGAAATTGATTAATTTTGATTGCAGATTGAAAAGTGATGAAAATGAGCGAGTTGTGGCCAAAAAGTAAGGCTATAACCTTGGTATTTTGCCACAAATTGACCAAAATTGAAATTGATTAATTTTGATTGCAGATTGAAAAGTGATGAAAATGAGCGATTTTTGGCCAAAAAGTAAGGCTATAACCTTGGTATTTTGCCGAAAATTGACCAAAATTGACATTGATTAATTTTGATTGCAGATTGAAAAGTGATGAAAATGAGCGATTTGTGGCCAAAACGTAAGGCTATAACCTTGGTATTTTGCCGAAAATTGATCAACTTTGACATTGATTAATTTTGATTGCAGATTGAAAAGTGATGAAAATGAGCGATTTTTGGCCAAAAAGTAAGGCTATAACCTTGGTATCTTGCCGAAAATTGACCAAAATTGACATTGATTAACTTTGATTGCAGATTGAAAAGTGATGAAAATGAGCGATTTTTGGCCAAAACGTAAGGCTACAACCTTGGTATTTTGCCGAACATTGACCAAAATTGAAATTGATTAATTTTGATTGCAGATTGAAAAGTGATGAAAATGAGCGATTCGTGGCCAAAAAGTAAGGCTATAACCTTGGTATTTTGCCAAAAATTGACCAAAATTGAAATTGATTAATTTTGATTGCAGATTGAAAAGTGATGAAAATGAGCGATTCGTGGCCAAAAAGTAAGGCTATAACCTTGGTATTTTGCCAAAAATTGACCAAAATTGAAATTGATTAATTTTGATTGCAGATTGAAAAGTGATGAAAATGAGCGATTCGTGGCCAAAAAGTAAGGCTATAACCTTGGTATTTTGCCACAAATTGACCAAAATTGACATTGATTAATTTTGATTGCAGATTGAAAAGTGATGAGAATGAGCGATTTTTGGCCAAAACGTACGGCTATAACCTTGGTATTTTGCCGAAAATTGACCAAAATTGAAATTGATTAATTTTGATTGCAGATTGAAAAGTGATGAAAATGAGCGATTTTTGGACAAAGAGTAAGGCTATAACCTTGGTATTTTGCCAAAAATTGACCAAAATTGACATTGATTAATTTTGTTTGCAGATTGAAAAGTGATGAGAATGAGCGATTTTTGGCCAAAACGTAAGGCTATAACCTTGGTATTTTGCCAAACATTGACCAAAATTGAAATTGATTAATTTTGTTTGCAGATTGAAAAGTGATGAGAATGAGCGATTTTTGGCCAAAAAGTAAGGCTATAACCTTGGTATTTTGCCGAAAATTGATCAACTTTGACATTGATTAATTTTGATTGCAGATTGAAAAGTGATGAAAATGAGCGAGTTGTGGCCAAAACGTAAGGCTATAACCTTGGTATTTTGCCAAACATTGACCAACATTGAAATTGATTGATTTTGATTGCAGATTGAAAAGTGATGAAAATGAGCGATTTGTGGCCAAAAAGTAAGGCTATAACCTTGGTATTTTGCAGAAAATTGACCAAAATTGAAATTGATTGATTTTGATTGCAGATTGAAAAGTGATGAAAATGAGCAATTTTTGGACAAAGAGTAAGGCTATAACCTTGGTATTTTGCCGAAAATTGATCAACTTTGACATTGATTAATTTTGATTGCAGATTGAAAAGTGATGAAAATGAGCGATTTTTGGCCAAAAAGTAAGGCTATAACCTTGGTATCTTGCCGAAAATTGACCAAAATTGACATTGATTAACTTTGATTGCAGATTGAAAAGTGATGAAAATGAGCGATTTTTGGCCAAAACGTAAGGCTACAACCTTGGTATTTTGCCGAACATTGACCAAAATTGAAATTGATTAATTTTCATTGCAGATTGAAAAGTGATGAAAATGAGCGATTCGTGGCCAAAAAGTAAGGCTATAACCTTGGTATTTTGCCAAAAATTGACCAAAATTGACATTGATTAATTTTCATTGCAGATTGAAAAGTGATGAAAATGAGCGATTCGTGGCCAAAAAGTAAGGCTATAACCTTGGTATTTTGCCAAAAATTGACCAAAATTGAAATTGATTAATTTTGATTGCAGATTGAAAAGTGATGAAATTGAGCGATTTTTGGCCAAAAAGTAAGGCTATAACCTTGGTATTTTGCCACAAATTGACCAAAATTGACATTGATTAATTTTGATTGCAGATTGAAAAGTGATGAAAATGAGCGATTCGTGGCCAAAAAGTAAGGCTATAACCTTGGTATTTTGCCAAAAATTGACCAAAATTGAAATTGATTAATTTTGATTGCAGATTGAAAAGTGATGAAAATGAGCGATTCGTGGCCAAAAAGTAAGGCTATAACCTTGGTATTTTGCCAAAAATTGACCAAAATTGAAATTGATTAATTTTGATTGCAGATTGAAAAGTGATGAAAATGAGCGATTCGTGGCCAAAAAGTAAGGCTATAACCTTGGTATTTTGCCACAAATTGACCAAAATTGACATTGATTAATTTTGATTGCAGATTGAAAAGTGATGAGAATGAGCGATTTTTGGCCAAAACGTATGGCTATAACCTTGGTATTTTGCCGAAAATTGACCAAACTTGACATTGATTAATTTTGATTGCAGATTGAAAAGTGATGAAAATGAGCGATTTTTGGACAAAGAGTAAGGCTATAACCTTGGTATTTTGCCAAAAATTGACCAAAATTGACATTGATTAATTTTGTTTGCAGATTGAAAAGTGATGAGAATGAGCGATGTTTGGCCAAAACGTAAGGCTATAACCTTGGTATTTTGCCAAACATTGGCCAAAATTGAAATTGATTAATTTTGTTTGCAGATTGAAAAGTGATGAGAATGAGCGATTTTTGGCCAAAAAGTAAGGCTATAACCTTGGTATTTTGCCGAAAATTGATCAACTTTGACATTGATTAATTTTGATTGCAGATTGAAAAGTGATGAAAATGAGCGAGTTGTGGCCAAAACGTAAGGCTATAACCTTGGTATTTTGCCAAACATTGACCAACATTGAAATTGATTGATTTTGATTGCAGATTGAAAAGTGATGAAAATGAGCGATTTGTGGCCAAAAAGTAAGGCTATAACCTTGGTATTTTGCAGAAAATTGACCAAAATTGAAATTGATTGATTTTGATTGCAGATTGAAAAGTGATGAAAATGAGCAATTTTTGGACAAAGAGTAAGGCTATAACCTTGGTATTTTGCCGAAAATTGATCAACTTTGACATTGATTAATTTTGATTGCAGATTGAAAAGTGATGAAAATGAGCGATTTTTGGCCAAAAAGTAAGGCTATAACCTTGGTATCTTGCCGAAAATTGACCAAAATTGACATTGATTAACTTTGATTGCAGATTGAAAAGTGATGAAAATGAGCGATTTTTGGCCAAAACGTAAGGCTACAACCTTGGTATTTTGCCGAACATTGACCAAAATTGAAATTGATTAATTTTCATTGCAGATTGAAAAGTGATGAAAATGAGCGATTCGTGGCCAAAAAGTAAGGCTATAACCTTGGTATTTTGCCACAAATTGACCAAAATTGAAATTGATTAATTTTGATTGCAGATTGAAAAGTGATGAAAATGAGCGATTCGTGGCCAAAAAGTAAGGCTATAACCTTGGTATTTTGCCAAAAATTGACCAAAATTGAAATTGATTAATGTTGATTGCAGATTGAAAAGTGATGAAAATGAGCGATTCGTGGCCAAAAAGTAAGGCTATAACCTTGGTATTTTGCCACAAATTGACCAAAATTGACATTGATTAATTTTGATTGCAGATTGAAAAGTGATGAGAATGAGCGATTTTTGGCCAAAACGTATGGCTATAACCTTGGTATTTTGCCGAAAATTGACCAAAATTGACATTGATTAATTTTGATTGCAGATTGAAAAGTGATGAAAATGAGCGATTTTTGGACAAAGAGTAAGGCTATAACCTTGGTATTTTGCCGAAAATTGACCAAAATTGACATTGATTAATTTTGTTTGCAGATTGAAAAGTGATGAGAATGAGCGATTTGTGGCCAAAACGTAAGGCTATAACCTTGGTATTTTGCCAAACATTGACCAAAATTGAAATTGATTAATTTTGATTGCAGATTGAAAAGTGATGAAAATGAGCGATTCGTGGCCAAAAAGTAAGGCTATAACCTTGGTAGTTTGCCACAAATTGACCAAAATTGAAATTGATTAATTTTGATTGCAGATTGAAAAGTGATGAAAATGAGCGATTTTTGGCCAAAAAGTAAGGCTATAACCTTGGTATTCTGCCGAAAATTGATCAACTTTGACATTGATTAATTTTGATTGCAGATTGAAAAGTGATGAAAATGAGCGAGTTGTGGCCAAAACGTAAGGCTATAACCTTGGTATTTTGCCAAACATTGACCAACATTGAAATTGATTGATTTTGATTGCAGATTGAAAAGTGATGAAAATGAGCGATTTGTGGCCAAAAAGTAAGGCTATAACCTTGGTATTTTGCCAAAATTTGACCAAAATTGAAATTGATTAATTTTGATTGCAGATTGAAAAGTGATGAAAATGAGCGATTCGTGGCCAAAAAGTAAGGCTATAACCTTGGTATTTTGCCACAAATTGACCAAAATTGACATTGATTAATTTTGATTGCAGATTGAAAAGTGATGAGAATGAGCGATTTTTGGCCAAAACGTATGGCTATAACCTTGGTATTTTGCCGAAAATTGACCAAAATTGAAATTGATTAATTTTGATTGCAGATTGAAAAGTGATGAAAATGAGCGATTTTTGGACAAAGAGTAAGGCTATAACCTTGGTATTTTGCCAAAAATTGACCAAAATTGACATTGATTAATTTTGTTTGCAGATTGAAAAGTGATGAGAATGAGCGATTTTTGGCCAAAACGTAAGGCTATAACCTTGGTATTTTGCCAAACATTGACCAAAATTGAAATTGATTAATTTTGTTTGCAGATTGAAAAGTGATGAGAATGAGCGATTTTTGGCCAAAAAGTAAGGCTATAACCTTGGTATTTTGCCGAAAATTGATCAACTTTGACATTGATTAATTTTGATTGCAGATTGAAAAGTGATGAAAATGAGCGAGTTGTGGCCAAAAAGTAAGGCTATAACCTTGGTATTTTGCCAAACATTGACCAACATTGAAATTGATTGATTTTGATTGCAGATTGAAAAGTGATGAAAATGAGCGATTTGTGGCCAAAAAGTAAGGCTATAACCTTGGTATTTTGCAGAAAATTGACCAAAATTGAAATTGATTGATTTTGATTGCAGATTGAAAAGTGATGAAAATGAGCAATTTTTGGACAAAGAGTAAGGCTATAACCTTGGTATTTTGCCGAAAATTGATCAACTTTGACATTGATTAATTTTGATTGCAGATTGAAAAGTGATGAAAATGAGCGATTTTTGGCCAAAAAGTAAGGCTATAACCTTGGTATCTTGCCGAAAATTGACCAAAATTGACATTGATTAACTTTGATTGCAGATTGAAAAGTGATGAAAATGAGCGATTTTTGGCCAAAACGTAAGGCTACAACCTTGGTATTTTGCCGAACATTGACCAAAATTGAAATTGATTAATTTTCATTGCAGATTGAAAAGTGATGAAAATGAGCGATTCGTGGCCAAAAAGTAAGGCTATAACCTTGGTATTTTGCCAAAAATTGACCAAAATTGAAATTGATTAATTTTGATTGCAGATTGAAAAGTGATGAAAATGAGCGATTCGTGGCCAAAAAGTAAGGCTATAACCTTGGTATTTTGCCAAAAATTGATCAACTTTGACATTGATTAATTTTGATTGCAGATTGAAAAGTGATGAAAATGAGCGATTCGTGGCCAAAAAGTAAGGCTATAACCTTGGTATTTTGCCACAAATTGACCAAAATTGACATTGATTAATTTTGATTGCAGATTGAAAAGTGATGAGAATGAGCGATTTTTGGCCAAAACGTATGGCTATAACCTTGGTATTTTGCCGAAAATTGACCAAAATTGACATTGATTAATTTTGATTGCAGATTGAAAAGTGATGAAAATGAGCGATTTTTGGACAAAGAGTAAGGCTATAACCTTGGTATTTTGCCAAAAATTGACCAAAATTGACATTGATTAATTTTGTTTGCAGATTGAAAAGTGATGAGAATGAGCGATTTTTGGCCAAAACGTAAGGCTATAACCTTGGTATTTTGCCAAACATTGACCAAAATTGAAATTGATTAATTTTGATTGCAGATTGAAAAGTGATGAAAATGAGCGATTCGTGGCCAAAAAGTAAGGCTATAACCTTGGTAGTTTGCCACAAATTGACCACAATTGAAATTGATCAATTTTGATTGCAGATTGAAAAGTGATGAAAATGAGCGATTTTTGGCCAAAGAGTAAGGCTATAACCTTGGTATTTTGCCGAAAATTGATCAACTTTGACATTGATTAATTTTGATTGCAGATTGAAAAGTGATGAAAATGAGCGATTTTTGGCCAAAAAGTAAGGCTATAACCTTGGTATTTTGCCGAAAATTGACAAAAATTGACATTGATTAACTTTGATTGCAGATTGAAACGTGATGAAAATGAGCGATTTTTGGCCAAAACGTAAGGCTACAACCTTGGTATTTTGCCGAACATTGACCAAAATTGAAATTGATTAATTTTGATTGCAGATTGAAAAGTGATGAAAATGAGCGATTCGTGGCCAAAACGTAAGGCTATAACCTTGGTATTTTGCCAAAAATTGACCAAAATTGAAATTGATTAATTTTGATTGCAGATTGAAAAGTGATGAAAATGAGCGATTCGTGGCCAAAAAGTAAGGCTATAACCTTGGTATTTTGCCACAAATTGACCAAAATTGAAATTGATTAATTTTGATTGCCGATTGAAAAGTGATGAGAATGAGCGATTTTTGGCCAAAACGTATGGCTATAACCTTGGTATTTTGCCAAAAATTGACCAAAATTGACATTGATTAATTTTGATTGCAGATTGAAAAGTGATGAAAATGAGCGATTTTTGGACAAAGAGTAAGGCTATAACCTTGGTATTTTGCCACAAATTGACCAAAATTGACATTGATTAATTTTGATTGCAGATTGAAAAGTGATGAAAATGAGCGATGTTTGGCCAAAACGTATGGCTATAACCTTGGTATTTTGCCGAAAATTGACCAAAATTGAAATTGATTAATTTTGATTGCAGATTGAAAAGTGATGAAAATGAGCGATTCGTGGCCAAAAAGTAAGGCTATAACCTTGGTATTTTGCCAAAAATTGACCAAAATTGAAATTGATTAATTTTGATTGCAGATTGAAAAGTGATGAAAATGAGCGATTTTTGGCCAAAAAGTAAGGCTATAACCTTGGTATTTTGCCGAAAATTGATCAACTTTGACATTGATTAATTTTGATTGCAGATTGAAAAGTGATGAAAATGAGCGATTTTTGGCCAAAAAGTAAGGCTATAACCTTGGTATTTTGCCAAACATTGACCAAAATTGAAATTGATTAATTTTGATTGCAGATTGAAAAGTGATGAAAATGAGCGATTCGTGGCCAAAAAGTAAGGCTATAACCTTGGTATTTTGCCACAAATTGACCAAAATTGAAATTGATCAATTTTGATTGCAGATTGAAAAGTGATGAAAATGAGCGATTTTTGGCCAAAAAGTAAGGCTATAACCTTGGTATTTTGCCGAAAATTGATCAACTTTGACATTGATTAATTTTGATTGCAGATTGAAAAGTGATGAAAATGAGCGAGTTGTGGCCAAAACGTAAGGCTATAACCTTGGTATTTTGCCAAACATTGACCAACATTGAAATTGATTGATTTTGATTGCAGATTGAAAAGTGATGAAAATGAGCGATTTGTGGCCAAAAAGTAAGGCTATAACCTTGGTATTTTGCAGAAAATTGACCAAAATTGAAATTGATTGATTTTGATTGCAGATTGAAAAGTGATGAAAATGAGCGATTCGTGGCCAAAACGTAAGGCTATAACCTTGGTATTTTGCCAAACATTGACCAAAATTGACATTGATTAATTTTGATTGCAGATTGAAAAGTGATGAAAATGAGCGATTCGTGGCCAAAAAGTAAGGCTATAACCTTGGTATTTTGCCACAAATTGACCAAAATTGACATTGATTAATTTTGATTGCAGATTGAAAAGTGATGAGAATGAGCGATTTTTGGCCAAAACGTATGGCTATAACCTTGGTATTTTGCCGAAAATTGACCAAAATTGACATTGATTAATTTTGATTGCAGATTGAAAAGTGATGAAAATGAGCGATTTTTGGACAAAGAGTAAGGCTATAACCTTGGTATGTTGCCAAAAATTGACCAAAATTGACATTGATTAATTTTGTTTGCAGATTGAAAAGTGATGAGAATGAGCGATTTTTGGCCAAAACGTAAGGCTATAACCTTGGTATTTTGCCAAACATTGACCAAAATTGAAATTGATTAATTTTGTTTGCAGATTGAAAAGTGATGAGAATGAGCGATTTTTGGCCAAAAAGTAAGGCTATAACCTTGGTATTTTGCCGAAAATTGATCAACTTTGACATTGATTAATTTTGATTGCAGATTGAAAAGTGATGAAAATGAGCGAGTTGTGGCCAAAAAGTAAGGCTATAACCTTGGTATTTTGCCAAACATTGACCAACATTGAAATTGATTGATTTTGATTGCAGATTGAAAAGTGATGAAAATGAGCGATTTGTGGCCAAAAAGTAAGGCTATAACCTTGGTATTTTGCAGAAAATTGACCAAAATTGAAATTGATTGATTTTGATTGCAGATTGAAAAGTGATGAAAATGAGCAATTTTTGGACAAAGAGTAAGGCTATAACCTTGGTATTTTGCCGAAAATTGATCAACTTTGACATTGATTAATTTTGATTGCAGATTGAAAAGTGATGAAAATGAGCGATTTTTGGCCAAAAAGTAAGGCTATAACCTTGGTATCTTGCCGAAAATTGACCAAAATTGACATTGATTAACTTTGATTGCAGATTGAAAAGTGATGAAAATGAGCGATTTTTGGCCAAAACGTAAGGCTACAACCTTGGTATTTTGCCGAACATTGACCAAAATTGAAATTGATTAATTTTCATTGCAGATTGAAAAGTGATGAAAATGAGCGATTCGTGGCCAAAAAGTAAGGCTATAACCTTGGTATTTTGCCAAAAATTGACCAAAATTGAAATTGATTAATTTTGATTGCAGATTGAAAAGTGATGAAAATGAGCGATTCGTGGCCAAAAAGTAAGGCTATAACCTTGGTATTTTGCCAAAAATTGACCAAAATTGAAATTGATTAATTTTGATTGCAGATTGAAAAGTGATGAAAATGAGCGATTCGTGGCCAAAAAGTAAGGCTATAACCTTGGTATTTTGCCACAAATTGACCAAAATTGACATTGATTAATTTTGATTGCAGATTGAAAAGTGATGAGAATGAGCGATTTTTGGCCAAAACGTACGGCTATAACCTTGGTATTTTGCCGAAAATTGACCAAAATTGAAATTGATTAATTTTGATTGCAGATTGAAAAGTGATGAAAATGAGCGATTTTTGGACAAAGAGTAAGGCTATAACCTTGGTATTTTGCCAAAAATTGACCAAAATTGACATTGATTAATTTTGTTTGCAGATTGAAAAGTGATGAGAATGAGCGATTTTTGGCCAAAACGTAAGGCTATAACCTTGGTATTTTGCCAAACATTGACCAAAATTGAAATTGATTAATTTTGTTTGCAGATTGAAAAGTGATGAGAATGAGCGATTTTTGGCCAAAAAGTAAGGCTATAACCTTGGTATTTTGCCGAAAATTGATCAACTTTGACATTGATTAATTTTGATTGCAGATTGAAAAGTGATGAAAATGAGCGAGTTGTGGCCAAAACGTAAGGCTATAACCTTGGTATTTTGCCAAACATTGACCAACATTGAAATTGATTGATTTTGATTGCAGATTGAAAAGTGATGAAAATGAGCGATTTTTGGCCAAAACGTATGGCTATAACCTTGGTATTTTCCCGAAAATTGACCAAAATTGAAATTGATTAACTTTGATTGCAGATTGAAAAGTGATGAAAATGAGCGATTTTTGGCCAAAACGTAAGGCTATAACCTTGGTATTTTGCCGAACATTGACCAAAATTGAAATTGATTAATTTTGATTGCAGATTGAAAAGTGATGAAAATGAGCGATTCGTGGCCAAAAAGTAAGGCTATAACCTTGGTATTTTGCCAAAAATTGACCAAAATTGAAATTGATTAATTTTGATTGCAGATTGAAAAGTGATGAAAATGAGCGAGTTGTGGCCAAAAAGTAAGGCTATAACCTTGGTATTTTGCCACAAATTGACCAAAATTGACATTGATTAATTTTGATTGCAGATTGAAAAGTGATGAGAATGAGCGATGTTTGGCCAAAACGTATGGCTATAACCTTGGTATTTTGCCGAAAATTGACCAAAATTGAAATTGATTAATTTTGATTGCAGATTGAAAAGTGATGAAAATGAGCGGTTCGTGGCCAAAAGGTAAGGCTATAACCTTGGTATTTTGCCACAAATTGACCAAAATTGAAATTGATTAATTTTGATTGCAGATTGAAAAGTGATGAAAATGAGCGATTTTTGGCCAAAAAGTAAGGCTATAACCTTGCTATTTTGCCGAAAATTGATCAACTTTGACATTGATTAATTTTGATTGCAGATTGAAAAGTGATGAAAATGAGCGATTTTTGGCCAAAAAGTAAGGCTATAACCTTGGTATTTTGCCACAAATTGACCAAAATTGAAATTGATTAATTTTGATTGCAGATTGAAAAGTCATGAAAATGAGCGCTTTTTGGCCAAAAAGTAAGGCTTTAACCTTGGTATTTTGCCGAAAATTGATCAACTTTGACATTGATTAATTTTGATTGCAGATTGAAAAGTGATGAAAATGAGCGATTCGTGGCCAAAAAGTAAGGCTATAACCTTGGTATTTTGCCACAAATTGACCAAAATTGACATTGATTAATTTTGATTGCAGATTGAAAAGTGATGAAACTGAGCGATTTTTGGCCAAAACGTATGGCTATAACCTTGGTATTTTGCCGAAAATTGACCAAAATTGAAATTGATTAATTTTGATTGCAGATTGAAAAGTGATGAAAATGAGCGATTCGTGGCCAAAAAGTAAGGCTATAACCTTGGTATTTTGCCACAAATTGACCAAAATTGAAATTGATTAATTTTGATTGCAGATTGAAAAGTGATGAAAATGAGCGATTTTTGGCCAAACAGTAAGGCTATAACCTTGGTATTTTGCCGAAAATTGATCAACTTTGACATTGATTAATTTTGATTGCAGATTGAAAAGTGATGAAAACGAGCGATTTTTGGCCAAAAAGTAAGGCTATAACCTTGGTATTTTGCCAAACATTGACCAAACTTGAAATTGATTAATTTTGATTGCAGATTGAAAAGTGATGAAAATGAGCGATTTTTGGCCAAAAAGTAAGGCTATAACCTTGGTATTTTGCCGAAAATTGACCAAAATTGAAATTGATTAATTTTGATTGCAGATTGAAAAGTGATGAAAATGAGCGAGTTGTGGCCAAAACGTAAGGCTATAACCTTGGTATTTTGCCAAAAATTGACCAACTTTGACATTGATTAATTTTGATTGCAGATTGAAAAGTGATGAAAATGAGCGATTTTTGGCCAAAAAGTAAGGCTATATCCTTGGTATTTTGCCACAAATTGACCAAAATTGACATTGATTAATTTTGATTGCAGATTGAAAAGTGATGAAAATGAGCAATTTGTGGCCAAAAAGTAAGGCTATAACCTTGGTATTTTGCAGAAAATTGACCAAAAGTGAAATTGATTAATTTTGATTGCAGATTGAAAAGTGATGAAAATGAGCGAGTTGTGGCCAAAACGTAAGGCTATAACCTTGGTATTTTGCCAAACAATGACCAAAATTGAAATTGATTAATTTTGATTGCATATTGAAAAGTAATGAAAATGAGCGATGTTTGGCCAAAAAGTAAGGCTATAACCTTGGTATTTTGCCGACAATTGATCAACTATGACATTGATTAATTTTGATTGCAGATTGAAAAGTGATGAAAATGAGCGATTTTTGGCCAAAAAGTAAGGCTATAACCTTGGTATTTTGCCACAAATCGACCAAAATTGAAGTTGATTAATTTTGATTGCAGATTGAAAAATGATGAAAATGAGCGCCTTTTGGCCAAAAAGTAAGGCTTTAACCTTGGTATTTTGCCGAAAATTGATCAACTTTGACATTGATTAATTTTGATTGCAGATTGAAAAGTGATGAAAATGAGCGAGTTGTGGCCAAAAAGTAAGGCTATAACCTTGGTATTTTGCCGAAAATTGACCAAAATTGAAATTGATTAATTTTGATTGCAGATTGAAAAGTGATGAAAATGAGCGATTCGTGGCCAAAAAGTAAGGCTATAACCTTGGTATTTTGCCAAAAATTGACCAAAATTGAAATTGATTAATTTTGATTGCAGATTGAAAAGTGATGAAAATGAGCGATTCGTGGCCAAAAAGTAAGGCTATAACCTTGGTATTTTGCCGAAAATTGATCAACTATGACATTGATTAATTTTGATTGCAGATTGAAAAGTGATGAAAATGAGCGATTTGTGGCCAAAAAGTAAGGCTATAACCTTGGTATTTTGCCACAAATTGACCAAAATTGAAATTGATTAATTTTGATTGCAGATTGAAAAGTCATGAAAATGAGCGCTTTTTGGCCAAAAAGTAAGGCTTTAACCTTGGTATTTTGCCGAAAATTGATCAACTTTGACATTGATTAATTTTGATTGCAGATTGAAAAGTGATGAAAATGAGCGATTCGTGGCCAAAAAGTAAGGCTATAACCTTGGTATTTTGCCACAAATTGACCAAAATTGAAATTGATTAATTTTGATTGCAGATTGAAAAGTGATGAGAATGAGCGATTTTTGGCCAAAACGTAAGGCTATAACCTTGGTATTTTGCCGAAAATTGACCAAAATTGAAATTGATTAATTTTGATTGCAGATTGAAAAGTGATGAAAATGAGCGATTCGTGGCCGAAAAGTAAGGCTATAACCTTGGTATTTTGCCACAAATTGACCAAAATTGAAATTGATTAATTTTGATTGCAGATTGAAAAGTGATGAAAATGAGCGATTTTTGGCCAAAAAGTAAGGCTATAACCTTGGTATTTTGCCGAAAATTGATCAACTTTGACATTGATTAATTTTGATTGCAGATTGAAAAGTGATGAAAATGAGCGAGTTTTGGCCAAAAAGTAAGGCTATAACCTTGGTATTTTGCCAAACATTGACCAAACTTGAAATTGATTAATTTTGATTGCAGATTGAAAAGTGATGAAAATGAGCGAGTTTTGGCCAAAACGTAAGGCTATAACCTTGGTATTTTGCCGAAAATTGACCAAAATTGAAATTGATTAATTTTGATTGCAGATTGAAAAGTGATGAAAATGAGCGAGTTGTGGCCAAAACGTAAGGCTATAACCTTGGTATTTTGCCAAACATTGACCAAAATTGAAATTGATTAATTTTGATTGCAGATTGAAAAGTGATGAAAATGAGCGATTTTTGGCCAAAAAGTAAGGCTATATCCTTGGTATTTTGCCACAAATTGACCAAAATTGAAATTGATTAATTTTGATTGCAGATTGAAAAGTGATGAAAATGAGCAATTTGTGGCCAAAAAGTAAGGCTATAACCTTGGTATTTTGCAGAAAATTGACCAAAAGTGAAATTGATTAATTTTGATTGCAGATTGAAAAGTGATGAAAATGAGCGAGTTGTGGCCAAAACGTAAGGCTATAACCTTGGTATTTTGCCAAACATTGACCAAAATTGAAATTGATTAATTTTGATTGCAGATTGAAAAGTAATGAAAATGAGCGATGTTTGGCCAAAAAGTAAGGCTATAACCTTGGTATTTTGCCGAAAATTGATCAACTTTGACATTGATTAATTTTGATTGCAGATTGAAAAGTGATGAAAATGAGCGAGTTGTGGCCAAAAAGTAAGGCTATAACTGTAATAGAGTGATTGTATGAACCTATTATGGACTGCCTGTGCAGCCAGTCTTATTGTTTTATTTTGATATCTATGTAATGTTGTTGTTGTTAAAAAGAAGAGTATCGTTGTGTTATGTTGAGAAGCGAACGTGTCCTTACTGGAGCTATTACTAGACAAACGATAAATGAAATATAACATTGGCGACGAGTTGACAAAATACTCATAGACGATGTCCGACGACGACGGACCTTCCTCAAGAAATTTAGTTCAACCTGTGCAGGTAGTCATGGCACAATCTGTCTCAATAAAACCTGTCCCTGAATTTCACCCTGATGCGGAATTAGGCGCAAGCCTTGCCACGAGGTGGAAAGACTGGATGGCTGATTTTGACATGTTTATCCTTGCCAGTGGTATAACCGATGCCACACGAAAAAGAGCTCTCCTTCTCTATCAAGCAGGCCCAAGAGTTCGGGAAATTTTTCAGCAACTTCCTGACACGGGAACAGCGACGGATTACGAAGTTGCGAAAGCCAAGCTCCAAGAATACTTCGAGCCACAGAAAAATAGGCGATATGAAGTTTATCGTTTTCGTCAAGCTACACAAGCGTGCCAGGAAACTTTAGATCAGTTTCACACGCGTTTACGAACATTAGCTCAAACTTGCGAATTTCAAGACACAACGTTTGAACTTGAAGAACAAATCATCATAGGGGGGACTTCATCGAAAATACGAAAACGGGCTTTACGCGATCCTGGTTTTGATTTGAAGGCAATGTTGCTGGAAGGGAGACGTGACGAGCAAAGTGCATTTCAGGCCAAGGATATAGAATCGAAAGAGCCAATTGCTGCTGACGCAAATCGAATTGTTGTCAATGCCAATCGAACCGACACACAGAAAAGTTCTAAATGCTATTCATGTGGAAGGGCGTACCCCCATAACGGCACATGTCCTGCGAAAGGCAAGGAATGTAACAACTGTGGTAAAATGAATCACTTTTCGAATGTTTGCAGGGATAAAAGCAAGCTGAACTACAAGCCAGCAAGACGAACAAAAGGTCGCAAGAAAGCTGTACACCCTCTCAACACCGCCGATGGCTCTGATTCATCTGATGAAGATTATATTTATGCAGTGAAAAACACGGCTAACAACAGTCCATCAGTAAATGTCACTGTCTGTGGTCATATGTTCAAAACTACGGTGGATACAGGCGCAACGATAAACGTCATTGATCAAAATACGTATGCAAAGATGGAAAATGCCGAGTTGAAACACACGAAAATGAAGGCCTTTGCATACAATAATCCAGAACCTGTCAAGTTCCTTGGAAAATTTGATGCTGTTGTTGAAACAAAGAAGCGTGTTGCGCTAGGAACGTTTTATGTGACAAAAGGAATCGATAGTGGAAATCTCCTATCACTGTCAACAGCTCAGGATCTTGGTCTGGTCAGTTTACATTTGCAGAAAATGTCGACAATGGATGGCAATATATCAAGCATACTTAATAAACATGCATCGGTGTTTACAGGACTTGGGAAATTGAAAGGTGCTAAAGTTACTTTGAGCATTGATGAAACAAAAACACCCAAAGCACAGCCGCAAAGGAGAATCCCCTACCATGTAAGGCAACAAGTGAAAATAGCCCTGACACAATTGGAAAAGGAGGACATTATAGAAAAAGTGCCGGAAAATGAGGGGACCCCTTGGGTATCCCCAATTGTCGTCGTTCCTAAAAAGGATGGTGGAGTTCGGATATGTGTTGATATGAGAGCTGCAAACGAGGCTATAAAGCGTGTACGTCACCCTATACCGACCGTTGATGACGTCAGTTTTGAATTAAATGGTGCAAAATATTTTACGAAACTCGATTTATCTCAAGCATACCACCAATTAGAATTGGATGAAGATAGTCGACACATAACGACATTCAGCACGCACGTTGGATTATATCGTTATAAACGCTTGAACTACGGTACTAATGCAGCTGCTGAGATTTTTCAATATGTGTTGCAGACACAACTACAAGGCCTCAAAGGAGTTAAAAATATCGCAGATGATATTATTGTAATATATAATGTAATGTGACAGTACTGGGACATAATACTGGGACAATATATGGGACCAAGCTATAATGGCACAATACATGGGACAATATTTGGGACAAAGCTATAATGGCACAATACATGGGACAATATTTGGGACCAAGCTATAATGGCACAATACATGGGACAATATTTGGGACCAAGCTATAATGGCACAATACATGGGACAATATTTGGGACCAAGCTATAATGGCACAATATTTGGGACACAATTTGAGAACACAAAATTGAGAAAATAGACTATTATAAATTGAATGATATAAGAGAGTGTGGTAATTGAATGATAGGTGAGAATTGAATGAAAAAATATTATTGTAATTTTGAATGATGAAATATAATGGTTAATTGAATGATTAATTAAAATTGATATAAGAGAATGTAAAAAATATGATGATATAATTGAATGATTAATTAAAATTGATTATTAGAATTGGAGTAATATAATTGATATAATAATTGGAGTTATAAAATAATTATTAAATTGGAGTTATTAAATAAATATAAGAAATTGTGTTATAAAATAGATATAAGAAATGGTGTTATAAAATAGATATTTGAAATGGTGTTATAAATTGGATATTAGTAAATGAATTTAAAATATAGATATAAAAGAATGGATAAATTTAATTGGGTGATAAAATGATATTATAAAATAATATGATAATTTGATATTATTAAATAGAATTATAATATGGATTAAAAGGAGTGGATAAATAAACTAGAATTAAATATTGATAAAAATGTATTGGAAATTATTTAGAATAAATGGTAAAAATACAATTGAATATTAATATTAGAAATTTTTTAAAAAAATCTCTCCTTGGTAGTATAACATCTCCGTTATTTATGGAACATAATTTATGGTAATATGAATTCTCATTATTTATTGGTAAATTATTTCATTTTTCAATAAACTAGCAATTTTCCATTGGGGGGTTACTTCATGGCCTTACTAATTTGGTTTATTATTTGGCATCAATTTTAATTTGAAACTCGTTTTACATATTATTTATGGTATTTTAGCTTATTCTCAATGAATAGTTTTATCATTTTGGACCATTTTCGTGCATTTTTGTTTCGCTTGTGTATATTCGCTAATTATGTGGGGTGGTGTATCACTTGGTGTATTAAAAAATAACTTAAAAAAATATTATATATATATAAATTATAATAGATGTTTTCATTACAATGTCTTGCTTTGAGAAAAATAAAAAATTATGAATTAATACCAAAAAAATATCAATATAAAAAATGTTGTATTAAATTAAATGTATTAGATGCTATTAAAAATGGTCATTTAGAATGTTTAAAATATTTTTATTACATAAACTATATGACTGAACCTTTTCATTTTGAATTTTGCACAACTGCGTGTGAATTTGGGCAATTACAATGTTTAAAATATTTACATAAAATTGGTTTTGATTGGAATGAAGTGACTTGTATAAAAGCAGCAGAAAATGGTTATTATGAATGTTTAAAATACGCTCATGAAAATAATTGTCCATGGAATGATAACACATGCTCAAATGCGGCTCTAAATGGTAAATTAGAATGTTTAAAATATGCTCTTGAAATGGGTTGTGATAAGAATATTTATATTTGTCAATATGCTGCTAAAAACGGTCATTTAGAATGTTTAAAATATGCCCATGAAAATGGTTGTTATTGGGATGAATATACTTGTGCTAGTGCTGCTGAAAATGGTGAATTAGAATGTTTAAAATATGCTCATGAAAATGGTTGTCCATGGGATATTGGTACATGTTTTTTAGCTGCTGGAAATGGTAAAATTGAATGTTTAAAATATGCTCATGAAAATGGTTGCCTATGGAATGAGAGCATTTGTGATAGAGCTGCCAAAAATGGACATTTAGAATGTTTAAAATATGCTCATGAAAATGGTTGTGAATGGAGTAATTGGGTATGTTTAATTGCTGCCCAATATGGACATTTAGAATGTTTAAAATATGCTCATGAAAATGGTTGTCCATGGCATGATCATACATGCTTAAATGCTGCCAAATATGGTCATTTAGAATGTTTAAAATATGCCCATGAAAACGGTTGTCCATGGAATAATTATGTATGTTTATTTGCTGCACAACATGGCAATTCAGAATGTTTAAAATATGCTCGTAAAAATGGGCTGTAAAGATTGTGTATAATATATAAAAAACATATTAATTGCGTTATGTATAAAAAAATATAATATATAGTATAATATATATGATAGAAATTAGTACTTGTGAATTAGCAGCTAAAAACGGAGATTTAGAATGTTTAAAATCTGCTCATGAAAACGGTTGTCCATGGGATGAATACACATGCGCTTATGCTGCACAAAATGGACATTTAGAATGTTTAAAATATGCTCATGAAAATGGATGTCCATGGGATGAGTTTGTTTGTCAACTAGCCGCTAAAAATGGCCATCTGAATTGTTTAAAATATGCTATTGAAAATGGTTGTACAAAAACTTATGATATTTGTATTTTAGCGGCTGAAAATGGCCATTTAGAATGTTTAAAATATGTTCATGATGTTGAATCGGTATTTTTAAATTCGGTAGTATGTAATTATGCTGCAAAAAACGGTCATTTAGAATGTTTGAAATTTCTGCATGAAATGGGATATGAATGGGATAATGAGGTATGTCTTGAGGCTACTGAAAATGGTCATTTAGAATGTTTAAAATACGCCATTGAAAACGGATGTGTATGGGATGAAACAGTTTGTGAATGTGCGGCTGAATACGGACAATTAGAATGTCTAAAATATGCACATGACAACGGCGCTGGACTCGGGTATGAAATATATGAAGAAGCTTGTAAAAATGGTCATTTGCATATTATAAAATATGCCCATGAAAACAATTGTTTTGATGGGAGATATAATATAAATGGTAAAATTAATGATATTACATATAAGAATATATTAAATCTTGCTAAAGCTAGCTGTCATTTGGAATGTGCTAAATATTTTTCTAAAATTTAATATAAAAAATCAATATATAAGTGCGTTTAAATTGCTAAAATAAATATGACTATAAATATTATATAAGAAATGGGAATTAATTGTTACAATTGTGAAAAATCACTTAGAATATTCGGTTTTAAGAGATCTTTTGAAAAAATGATTGAAGAACAATCTAAATATAATTGTAATCCTTGTCTAAGTGCTGCTGAGCATGGGCATATTGAATGTTTAAAAAAACATCATAAAAATATGGATTCATCAATTATTGGTGTGTGTGATGTTGCTGCTGAAAATGGTAATATAGAATGTTTAGAATATGCTCATAAAAACGGTGATATTTGGAGTGATAAAGCATGTATTCTTGCATGCGAAAGTAATTCAATATCATGTTTAAAATATTTACATGAAAATGGTTGTCCATGGGACCGAAAAGTATGTGAGACAGCCGCTGAATATGATCATTTACAGTGTTTAATATATGCACATGAAAATGGGTGTCCATGGGATGAATTCACATTATATAAGGCAATTGAAACTGGACATTTAGAATGTTTAAAATATGCTTATGAATTTGGATGTCCTGATGAAATAGAAATGATTGATACAGCATGTAGAACTAACAATCTTGATATATTAGAATATGTTCATAAATTTATGAAATTACCATTCAACTCTCTTTCTTCAGTTTTCACAGTTTTAAAAAATGGAAATATTGAATGTTTAAAATACGTTTATGAAAATGGTGCTGAATTAACAACAAATACAATGCAATTTGCATTAGAAGATAATAATAAAGAATGTATTAAGTATTTAATTGAAATTAAATGTCCAATGGACCAGTATGTGAATATTATGGCTGTTAGATTTTGTGATTTAGAGATAGTGAAATATTTATATGAAAAACATATAATTAAATTAAATAAAGATTATTTATTAAAACACGTATTATTAAATAAATTTCAAGTTCTAAAATATGTATTAGAAAAAGGATGTCCTTATAGTTCTGATATTATCGATGATATAATTAATTTAGATAAGGCTGGTTATTTAAAATATTTTCAAAAAGAATATAAAATGAGTATAGATAAAAGTAATTTCATTTATATGATAAAACAAGATGCTATTGCTTGTTTAAAATATGTATATAAAAACACAATTTTATTCGATGTTTATTTTTGTAATAATATGTATATGAAATCACGTAAAAAATGTAGAAAATTTTTAAAACAAATTATGTGTAAAAATAAAATATAATATATATTATATATGTGTAATCGTGATATTCATATTCAATTTCTTAAAATGAACCAATCTTACTGCCTATATTGTGATAAATATCTTAAGATATTAAAATATCAAGTAATAAAACAACGCGATGAATGTGAGAACTGTAATTGTATTGATTATTATGTTCATGAGAATGGGAAATATTGTAAAAACTGCTCATGTTTAATAAATTATTTCAACGCTGATTTACAACAATATGATTGTTATAATAAAAAGAAACAGTCTATATATCACAGAAAATATTATATATTAAACACCTTGAATGAAATTAACAAAAAATATAATATACTTATGAGTGAATATCAAAAATATATTATCTTAGAATATTGTAATAAAATTATCGAATGGCAAAAAGATAATAATATGATTATAAAGATCAATTTAAAATATGTCATAAAACAAATTTACATAGAATTCTTAAAACATGGAGAATGTCGTAATATTAAAATAAAAAATAATGCGAGAAAAACATACGAATTTTTAATAATATGGAAAAAGATTAAAAAAATATTCAAATTTGATATTCACGATAATATCTAATATTATAATAAATAGAATACATCAATCCTGTAATATGTCCGAATAATGAACACGATTTCATCCAATTAGGGGCCTTAAACATATAAACATAACCACGGCCTTGATTATATTTCGTGTAAATACGACCATAGGTGTCATGTAAAATAGAATGCATATGGCAAATTCGATTAGGACATATTTTCTCACATATAGATGTTAGACAGGAGTGACCAGGACCAATAAGCCCAAGGTCATAATCGTTTTCAATTAAGATTTGGTCAATGGTTATATTTTTAATGTCTAAATAAACAGCTAATAAATATTTATAAGCTATCGCGGCTTTTAAGACATTTTTATCAACATCCTCATATTGTTTTTCAAAGAGATAAAAATTCTCATTCATAAATTTTATAACTTTTTCCGGTGAATCCATTATAATATATATTATAATTTTATTATATATTATGGATATACTTATAATATTCATGTAAATTTATTGCCTCTTCTTGAGTTATATTCTGTATCATTGAGTAGTCATAAAATTTTCCGTTATATGATTGTGAATTATCGCTATTATTACCAAGGTAAAAATCATGGTATTTATGTGTTAATAAGTTATCCTTGCCTTGTTCATAGGAAAATAATATAATATTTGCATTGTTATATACAATTTGACTATTTAAAATAATTAATATTGTATTAAAACTATAATAAAACGTTATAATATTTTTTTTATTTAACATTGACGATGTTGGTATAATAATCTCATTCGGATCGGTAGCATCTATTAAACTTATCATTTTTCCGAACTTAAAAATGATACCTGCGTTATTATATAATAACTTTATATAATTGTCGGTTTCACACATCATTAATGTACTGTTTAAATCTACTGGCTTTTTTTGAGGTTCTATCACGAAATTGAATGCGAAGGATGTTAAATTCGGTTGTTTATTAAATATGTCTGTATATTTTATTTTTTCATTTGAATTATTTAAAAATATATAATTATCGTCTATAACGTCTTTAAATAACTCGAATGAATAGTGTTTATAGTGATATGTTGGATTATTTTCAGTTGTAAAATAATAATAATCGTCAAATTTATGCTTTTGATTATGGAATTTGTTTATTGTCACACTATTAATTGCGATTGTTTTATCCACATCTGCTACACAATCGAGATTGCACCAACATAAAGCACATTTTTTTAGAATAGACGGCCCTTTAAATTTTAATATATCTTTAAAGTACGATTCGTTAATTACTTTATTTTTGATATAATCTTCTGTTACAACTGATGGGACGTATGTATCTTTAACCTTCAAAGCGCCCGTTGTAAAGTCACTATGTATGCTAATTCTATCATACGCGATTTCGTAATAATTATTAGACCTTCTTTTTAACGGGCTGTTCGAATTGAGACGAATTATATTTTTTGACATTTCACTCTCATCTACAATAAGAGTGTTTCCAACGATTTTAAGGGCTGATAATGCGGAAACGTTAATTAATGACGTTAAAGTTGAAGTGTCTATCGATAACGTTCTGTCGTGATTTAATTTAAGACCTGTTGAAGGAATAACCACGTCTGTTGTTAGTTTATTAATATCGATATCTAATTTGTTATCACTACTTATTTTAAAATATGGCGTATAAGCTAATGTTAATTTATTATTTACAAATGTCATTGCCTCAAATACGTCTAAATTCAATTGGTAATTATTAAGATTTAGACCGTGTGCCATGTTGACGATCGGAATAATATGCCCGCTTGTGTCTCGTTGAAAATAATGCCCTAATCTCAGGGTTAATTTATTGTTTGTGTCAAAATAAACCTCTCCCGCTGTTTGATCAACAATATCGATATCGATTTTGTTATTTGTATTCATCACAATTTTCGATCCTATATTATTATCCACGTAGTTATTTATGTTGATCTTCATCTTATTCGTCTGATCAATATAAATATCGCCATTCTGCGAGTATTTAGGAACAACATATTTATCTATGCTTGAAATTAATTTAGATTGATTTGTATCATAACGAATCGTGTCATTATCGATATTTAATTCAACGCCATTTTGAGTACGTTTGAGATGCTTATCATATATCTTTAACCATAATTTTCCCGTGCTATCTTTAATAAGATCATCTTTATTATAATCTAATCTTAATCTTTGTTTATCGTCTAATTTTATACAATTGAAATTATCAATTAGAGCAGATGTATCAAAACAAAGTTGATTATTTATGAACTTGAGGTTACACTTTGCTAATGATAATGTAACACGATTTTGATCATCTCTTGTTAAACCAGCGCCTAAATTACAATAAAGCATGTTGTTCAAGGTCATAAAATCACTTGATAAATTCAACATCAATTTATCATCTCCATTTACGCTTATAATAGTTGTAGGCACGCCTGATGAATCTATTGGTATAATTGATTTTGGATTAATTTCAATTTTATCTTTATCGATGTCTAACGTATCGTTTGTAATCGTGAATTTATCACTATATTGTGATTTATGAAGAATAAATTTAAGATTTTTGTTAATATTTATCATATTATTATTTGACAAATGAAAGTCATTCATGTTAAATTTAATTTGATTTTCAAAATCTTTGTTATCACTGATTACTCCATCGTATTTTCCCATATAATATATGTTATAATAATTGAAATATTATTAACCAAAATAATGGTAAGGGTATTGTAAAAATCAAACGGCGAATAAAATATATTAATGTATGATGGTTCATTTTTATATTATATTATAATATAATTTCATCATGTTCAACACTATACCATTTACATAAGACTTTGTGGTGAAGTAAAATGTCTCTGGCTGTCATACGTTTATTTTTGTATAACATAAAAGCGCTGATTTGTCCATTTAACCCTGCTTTGCCTAATGGATTTATATCGCCGAAAGTCGTCTGTGTCGATCCTTGCCGCGAAACCGACTTAAATTCACCAATAATTTTACCATTGCAATAAACATAACTAGTTTCACTTGGAATATTCCAGTGACAACTGAGACATATCCATTTACCAGTTTCACCTGCGTTTGCTTTATTTTTATAATCGCTTATAGGTGATCGTCCATTCGTTGTATTCTTTCCTATTACAGTCATATCGTTCACTGTGGAAGAAATTATAAGATCGCCATAATGACTAAAGCTTAAAAAGCGATGAAAGCCCATCGCGTCTTGCCCACAAAGCCCGTTAGTCGTCCAATAGCTCGTATTAAACGAATTTAATTTATATACAATAAATACATTTACAATATCTTCCTGTCCTGTTTGTACGTTTAAGTTAATATCTGAAATCATCCTTTGTGACCCATTAAATTCAAGATAGTAACGATTATTTATTCTATTTGCTTTCGTACAAATTGTCGGTTGTAAATTATATGTGCTTTGTTCTGCATCATCTTGAGACATACTTTGATCAAACAATTTTGAAACGCTTCTTACTGAATCAAAAGTTAATTCATGTGTATTCGATGTGTCTATTTTATAAAATGCGGTTGCTTGTTGATAATATTCCCAAAACAACGTTTCTGACAAGCTGTTTATTGTATAATTTATTAAGCATTCCATGTTAATAGCATATTTTAAATTATTTGTTGAATTTGTCATACAAATCGTTTTTAAATTATCTATTTTTCTATTATGCATATCAATATTTTCACGTTTTTTTATATATTGATCATTTGAATTCAGAATATGAGACCCGTCGTGAATACCCATGTATATAATATTAATTATAATTATTAAAGAAATTTTTAATAACATTTTGATTGTAATCAAGATCTGTAAGACTAAACTGTTTTATAATTTCATAAAAATTATAACCATGAGAACGAAAATATATGAATAATAGACAATAATAGCCACAAGCCTTAGATTTATATGACTGAAATTGTCCGCTGTTATATATATAATCGTAATTTTGACTGATAATTTCAATTGGTTTTAATCCATATGAATCAAAATACTCGATTTTATCATCATCAACATAAAACGCCGTCCAATGCGTGCCATTACCTATTAAATCGTCTAAATTTATGATATAAAATTGATTACGTTTAATCATATCGGTTGTTAATTGATCTTTTGCATAAATGCCATTAAAATTCTTTATTTTCATATGATCAATCCATCTCATTAAATATGTGTTACTTGTACTTGTATTTTTAAATTTTAAAATATTAGGTTTAATAATGGGACGTTTCGAAAGGGGTTGTTTTTGCTGTTCCCAAATAGGATCCCTTGTCCGTGTGTTTTTTTTTTTGACCTTTTTTTTATACCATAACCCTTAACTCCTATAATTTCATGATCATCAAATTGTGGTTCATAAGGCAGCCATTTATATTCTAATGAAGTGCCTTCTGAATTTTTTATAATTGGTTGATTTTGATTTTGATTTTGAGCTATGGGTATTTTTTTGGGGTGTGTTTTAAATCCAGATACGGGATCATTGTGTAATCCAGAGCCAAGAAGCTTTAAAATCATCGGGATCCCCAATGCACCTAAAATGGCAGATAAAAACCCGCCCTCCATTTGACCATTTCCAGACATCATCATAACTTTATCAAATTTTTCTTTTTCTTTTTTTGGTAATTTTGTTATTTCATTTTGTACAATTGCTAATGCTTTTACAATATCGCCAACTTTTGAATTATGAAAATTTGCGCCAGATCCGAAGATTTTTTCAATTCCCAAAGATGAGAGTGCGCTAGCTATCCCACTCATTGCTGGTCCAGCAATTTTTTTAATAATCGGCATTGTTTTAGTTGCTATTTTACCTAATACTGGTAAAAGGCTTGATAATAATGATCCGCCTGATTTAGTATCTTTGTCAATGGATTTATAATGTCTTTCATTAAATGTTATTACAACAGGTTTTAGACCTTTTGTAATTTTATTATATTGTGTTTTTGTAACATAAATTCTATTTCCTTCATTTTCATTTGAAAATTGTAATTTTAAATTTACAGGCTCTCGTTTTTTATAACCACGAATTAATTTATTTTTTTGATTTTGTGTTAATTTTACAAATACTGGAATTAATGACATCTCTTATATTATATTGTAGATTAATTGATTTTATTTTATAATTTCTGTTCTATTATTTATTACGCTCAATTTAAACGTGTTCTCTGATAAAAGTAATGCATAAATACTATATTCCTTTGCTGGGGTATTGGCTAACATATAATTAAACTCAATTTTATTGTTGCCTTCTTTTAATACATCAGTAATATTCGAATATATATCGAAATATAAATACATAAAACATGTTTTAAATAAATCATAATCTATATACACTGGCGTTGGTGTTTTTTTATTCATATAATCTAACAAGGAACGATAAACAACTTGTGGCTTATTCACACAGTCATATGTATCACTCGGCAAATATGTATAATTATTGAGTCTTATATTTGCACTTACAATACCCATATCCGATGTATTATTCTCAAATGAATTTTTAGTCTGGTTATTTGAATTTTCTGTCCATGAAAAGAAAATTATTAAATGCCTTGGTTTTAATATATTATTTACAATTGGGAATGAATACTGTTTATGCTTCAATCCAGGATTAATATAAATCATTTCTTTTAAATATGTCACTTCAGTTGGTGTTTTTAACATTTTTATAAATTTTTCATTATCACTTGGGTTTAAACTTAATTTGTCATAGCAGAGCCATAAATTTTTCAATTTTAAAATTCCAGCATCAGCGCCATCTCTATGTAATATTGTTTCATTTGACGCTAATGTTATTGTAATATCTAAATTTGAAGGTGGCATAATCTGATTATAGAAACTAGAAAAAAACTCACAGTTACGGAGTTCAAAGATAAAATGAATATCACCATTTTTTGTTATTGCCATACGTTTTTTATAATTTTCATTATACAAATCATTTTTTTTTTCTACAGCATGTGATGTTGCATTTAACGTAAATTCATTTATGTCAGTACCACGAACTTTATCTGGATAAAAAAATGATGTTGTACCTACAGAATTAGCATATGGCTTAGAATATTCTAATATGTTTTTGTTTGTCATGTAATAATTAAGATCATCTGAATCATATAATATCTTCCCGTTTGATTTCACTTCTAATTTTTGTATTAAACTTGATGAATCGCTTGCTATAGCGATTTTATCAGCATCAGCATAATCAGAACCATCATTTTTTTTGACTTTTTCATATACACCATAATAATAACTGAAATACCAATCATTTAACATAAAATCATCTCCAGTTATCGAGTGTGTATGACTACGAACGTTATCTCGTATTGGTAAATTAGGATTACTTACTATATGATCAATTTTTTCACATCTTCGTCTAAAATCAATTAAACTCATTCTTATATAATATATTATAATAATTGATTAAATTCATTTTTTATATACTCTTTATCATTCTTCTTATCATCATTATTATCATTATTTTTATCCTTATATATTTTTTTAAGCTCCTTCTCAATTACATCTGCTTTATCATATATTATTTTTGATACTTGTTCATTTTCATTTTCATTTTCATTTTTATCTGGTTCTTGTGTTCTATTTTTGTATATTTTTTGTGCAACAATTTCGCCTGTTTTTTTTGCTATTGGTTCAACTGCTGCTTTTGCTGCTGTCTCAGCTGCTGATTTCATGATTTTTTTGCTACTTTCTGAAGCTAATTTTTTTGTTGCGGTTTTAAACATTGATTTAAATACATTTGATAGCCCATCGCCATCTTGATCTTGTGAATAATTACTTTGATTTATTCTAACAGGATTTAATCGATTCATTATATATATTATATTATATTAAAAACTTCTAATAAATAAGACCATTTGTATATCTGTCTCACTCAAATCAATAAATCTATCTAAACCATCTTTAAACGTAACGTTAAATTTTGTTATACAGTTCGTATTAATCTTATTATAAATCATGTTTTTTTCATCAATAGGAATATTATAACCAATTCTATGATCTGCTGTGTTAAACATATATAATACAGAATCGTGCTGGTAGCCGTTGAAATTACTGGACGATATTAACATCGGACATCGTATGACCACGTTATCTATTGAATTCGTGATATTAGGAGTTAATGGGCCATAAGAACTATTTATAACTAAATTGTTAAAACCGATCAAGAAACCGAACGCTATATTATCTCGAAAATCAACTTGAATATTATTTTTAAGCTCAATAAAACATTTTTTTAAAGATCCGACATAATATATATCTATTGAGTCTTTTTCAATAGATTGACTTTCAAGGTAATTTTGTATATATTGAGACAAATCACTATACGTATAATTTCCATTTGGGAACGTTAAAGTACTCCAATTTGTACCATCTTTTGAATACCTTAATGTGTTATTATTAAATTTTCCTGCGTCAATATTATTCCATGTATATGACATTCGTAAGCTATGTAATGCTATATAATGCTCTTGTTCTGGATCTAATTTTAAGCCATCGCCTGACATAGATACAGTAAAATTATTATTCTCCCCCCATAAATAATTAATATCTTTTTTTTTTGTGTCAATAAATATTGGTTTATCCATATATATTATATTAGATTTAAATGTTTTTTTATATAATCATGATATTGTGTTTTAGTAATAAATTCGTTAGTACGCAAATAATCTATAATATTAAATATTCTGTTTTTAACTTCTGTGGATGCATTTGATGTTTTTAACATCGGAGTCAAATTTTTTAAATCATTAATTAAGTCACGCGATGTTTTTCCCTCAGTATTAATTTCTTGATTTGTTAATTGTTTTAATTCTTGTATCATCTGTTTATTATCATTTCCAGCAATAAGGCTTGATCTGATCAAATTTACGCGTTTATTTTTATCTTCTTCGTTTAAGATGATCTTTCCTTTTCCTATCAATTTTGATTTCATATTTCGTTTTTTTACAATTCCAGATAAATCATTTAAATCATTGAAAATATTTTTTGCCAATTGAGAATATTTTCTTTTTGGGTTATATCGTTTATTCAACAACTCAATTGTGCTTTTATCACATCTATTAGAATATAAAATATCATCATTATTTGATAATTTTGCCTCAATAATCATCTCATTTAATAATTTGGGCATATTAATAAGCAATTTATCATTATATTTTGAGTTTACAATTTTATATGAATTACGTTTTTTTTTCTTTATACCTTCACCTTTAATTTCATCATCTTTTACAATATATTCTCTATTACTTAATTCTTTTTTAATAATATCCAAATATTTCCTAATAGCACTTCTATATAATTTCAACAGTTTATTGTCTTTTTTATATTTAAAATAACCACTTAATTTATTACCTAAACTTTTTATATCTTTACTAAATAATTCATTTTTTAATTCATCATCAGTCGCTTTCATAATATTATCAACACCAATAATTTTAATATTAGCATTAACTTCTTCGCCATTTTTTTTTGTATATAATGGTATGACTTTATTTTCACTTAAATCCTCCAAAAACTGTTTTTCTTCAGGTGATAATTTTTTACTTATATCATAAGTATATGATTCATTTTCTTCATTATATGGTAATGTTAACTGTTCATTATCTTGAAGTTGATCTTCATCTTCATAATATGGCAAGCTATTTGAAATTATTTCATTAATTTTATCATTTTTTTCTTCCATTTTATCAATCATTTTTTCATTACTGTCAGTAATAGGCTTAAAAAATTCAGCATTGTTAAAGTCACGATCGATTTTTTGATTTTCAAAATCTATATTTTTTTTTTTTAAATTTAAAATTTGTTTTTGAGCCAACACACGTTTTTGTATCAAATCTTCATAAGTATTTAAATCCATTATAATATATATTATATATTAGAATAATTGCATAATATGTAATTATATGTTTATATAATTGCATATGAATGCATTAAATAACGAGATAAATGCAAATTCTGCATTTATTTTTATATCATATTTTTATAATTTTTATTTATCATAAAATGACGATGTGGATAAGACATTGTTTCATTTATATGATATCTCTTATCAGAATATGAAATTAAAGTTTTTGAGTCTGTGTACGAATAAATTTTACAGTCTTTATTTGATTTTATTCGCTCAAATGAATTTGATATAGATTCATTATTAAATAATGCATTTTTAAATCTTTCAAATGTTATATCGTTATTTTTCTTATTTTTTAACTTTATACCTCTAAACTCAACTTCATTATCTTCTTTTACATATGCATATAATTTATCTTTTAATGAAACAGCCTCAGTTATTACAGTGGCTGGACACTCATCTTTTATTTTTCCAGTGTCATATTCACCCTTACGATAAAATTCGAATGATTCATTATAAGAACTCATATCGAACATATCACCCATTTCATACATATCTTTATAAACATCATCAGTATTTTTTATATTACAAACAAAGCCGTCCGTATCTATATATAACATACTAATATTATCTTTATATTTATTTTTCAATTTATACCAATAATCATATATTAATTTCTTACTTAAACATAATATTGTACTTCCAATATAATTTGCAGAATCAAGCTTCACATGGTTTTTCTCGATATTAAATAATACTGTGTCTATATTATCAGAATCTTCATCACTACTATTAATAATATCATAATCTTTAAAGGATTCCTTGGAAACGATCTTTTTTGCTTTATCAATTTCAGAAACAATACGTATATTGCTGTTATACTTTTCCTTATTCAAAAGACAACGCCCGAACAAGGAATTATTCATGAGCTTAAACATTGAATCATTATTCTTATTTTTTTCTCTCATAGCATCCTGTCTGTATTTATGATTTTTTTCAATGTATTTACGCATATAATTATCTTGTTTAAATTTTATAATATAATGAATTTTTTTCATTTCGAAGCCCCCTAATTTCAAAAAACACTGTAATGTTAAATAGTGTATAACATATTCTTTTTTAGCATGATAATCCAATACAACTTTTTCGGTACATAAAAACTTTTTATCATTTTTTATTAATATGCCTTTTTGATATTCAGAAATTTCTTTTTTAAATATTTTACGTTTATGTGGAAATATTGGCAAATCAGAATAATAATCATGATATGCAATATCAATTTCTGAAATATCAACACATAAAATAAATCCGAATTCTGAATTTTCATCATAATCCCAAATATTAAAATTTTTTATCTCAATGTTACTTAAATATTCAAAACCATCATACGGCAATTTATTATTTCTCATAATATGGGCATACATACTGTTTATATCGTAATGCATAATATAACTTGTTTCTTCATTTGGATTATAATTTCCCATGTATTTGTTGTTAGCCTTAGAATAACGTATAGATCCACATCCGCACAACCCCCCCACAAGCATTTTTTGAAATGATTCATACATACTGTAATTATCGATAATTTTAATTTTTACTGGATTATATTTTTTAAACAACTCAAATGTAAGGCTATTAATTGTATAATGACTAAACAACTCTGTTTTATATCGTTTTATAAACATGTCTCGGTAATTTTCCATTATATCAGTTAAGATAAGTGTGTCTTTCATTAGGTAATAATCAGAAAAAGAACCCAAATTTTTAAAATTTTGATAATAGAAATCTTTATATTTTTTGTATGTTATTTCATCAGTATTAAAATATGAAATATTTGGAAATTTTTCATTATTATAATGCTCAAATGAATTTATATATCTATAAGGAAATATATCTTTTTGAATAAACTCATGTGTTAAATTATATTTCTCAATTAATTTTCTAGTATATTTTATATTTTTCATATCTAAATTCTTACTCAATGATTCCAACTTACATGTAATATATTCATAACTATCAATTATCTTGATATAATTGTTAATATTCATATGAAAAACATTGCTTGTATTTCTACCAATTAAATTTATATTTTGTCCTTCAAAATGTTTTGACATACGTGACAAAATATAGTTCGAGTCATATCCTTTTAAATAATGAAAGACTATATGAAGGCAATTATTAACTTTCATTTTTGAATTACAAGTTAAACAAGCACTGCCTAGAAATAAGCCATTTATATGATTATGATGGGCGCACTTTTTATGATCTTTATCATCAAATTCAATTTCACAATATTCACAGTGTGTTGCTTTATCATGTTTTTTTTGTTGTATATTATCTAAGACTGGTAATGAATAATATTTCTTTTTACACATTTGAATATGAATTAATATATCTTTTATATCATTAAAAAAATGATCTATAACTGGATCTTTTTCATTTTTTCCTCTGTAAATTTTAAATTTGTTAAATTTAGGCCGTTCCTTACAAACTAACTGAAAACAATAAGAACTTAATTTATGTTCGTATTTGTCATTATATTTTGGATCATTTATGGGGACAAGAATACTTTCGAAATCGCAATACATAATCCATGGCAATACTTGATTGTGTTTAATATTATACTCCTTAATATAACTGTCTTTTGGGCATTTTAATAATTTACCATCTTTTAAGCACATATTAGGAGGCAAATTAACGTTGTTTTTAAAATTACATTTATGCCGTTCACTATCAAATGCTTTTTGTGTTGAAAATTCTTTTAAACATTTTTCACAATATTTTGTTCCATCATGTAATGTAGATGATGACGATAGTAAACGATTCAAATTACGAATATATACATAGTGATATTTTTGCTCTTCTGCATCAGTTATAAGTAATAAATTCAGTGTATCTTCAAATGTATTTTTACTATGATAATATGGTATAATATCATTTTTTTTTTTATTATGTTTATATTCAAAAATATTTATTGAAATCTTATTCCTATTTTCGACATCTCTTAACACATCTACGTTATTATATGCAATCGGAAATTTTATTCCATCATAATATACATGTAATATTTTATTATTATATATATATCCTTTTTGTCCAAATAATCGCTCTGGGTGTTCAATTTTTTTATTTTCATTTAATTTATATCGTAAATGCAAAAGATGACACCATAGAAAACACTTATCATCTTGGTTTTTTATATTTACACACGATTTTGTATTTTTAATTTTTTCTGGTAATTCAATATAACCGTTTGCAAAAACGTTGGTTATAGGTACAATGTTTATTTGTTCACTTTGACACCCACTTGATGAATAAATAGTCACTTCAATATCACCAATATCACCCTCGTCAGCATAATATCCCTGACCTTCTGTTTCTGCTAAATTTTTAATTAAATCAGATTCTTCAATTTTATCCTGTGTGTCCTCGTCATCTTCTTCATCTTCGGATTGGAACACGCTTAATTTCTTTTTTTTTTTCTTTTTCATAGATTCTTGATTATTAAATGCATAATCATCCTCGTCTTCTGATTGAAATACACTTTTTTTCTTATTAATTTTTTTTGAATTATTAAAACTTATTTTTTTTTGATCGGTTTTTTTCATAAATTTTCCAACTCTATTTATGATGTCTTTTTCGCTCGAATCTAAATAATCTTGGATGTCGTTTTCGTTGCGTATAATATGATATTTAGTTTGAAAGAATGGGTTTAATCGTTTGTCTGGATTTTTTACATTTCTTAACTCTGATCCCATAATAGAATTACATTTAAACTGACCTATTTCACGTAATTTCTTTAATAAAAATTGTCGTTTTAATTCACGGGAGTAATTTAATTGATCATCCTCCATTGGATGTAATTTTTTATTATCCATTGGTTTTAATGGAATATCATATAAATTTAATGTCCTCTTCATAGCACTTTTATTTTTTTGTATTCCATTGAAATTATCTGGTTCTTGTTCTTGCACTTGTTCTCGCACTTGTTCTCGCACTTGTTCTTGCACTGGTTCTTGTTGCACTAGTTCTTGTTTATTATTTAATGATTGATAATAATCTAATATTGATGAATTAACAATATTTTCTTTTTTTCGTGTTGGTTTGGCATAATAATCAATAAGTGAATCTAAAATTTTCTGTTCATATTTATTATAATTTTTTTTATTATAATTTTCTATAGTTCGTCGTGCAAAAAAAATTATATTATCTTTATTTACATTATTAGTATCAATTAAAATACTCTTATATGTTTTAATAATTTTTTCAATTTTTTTGTTCGTCATTATAATATACAAATATAAAAAAATCTTTAAACCATTTTTGTTTTTTGTAATTCTTGTTCATAAAAATTACCTTTTATATATTCATAACGATCATTCTTTTTTTCAATACTTTTTACCTTGTATGTATTCGGAATTGTCCCATTATCTTTATAAATAATAAATAATTCATTACTCCATTTTGGATCATATCCTTTCTCAAAAATTTTTTTAAATTTATATATTCTTACAATATCACCAACTTTAAACTTCGGTTTTATATTTTGTTTCATCATTTCTCGACGTCTTTTACTGTATAAATTATAATATACAATACCTTCATTTTCTTCTTTTGAGGCCTCAATAGGCGTCATCTTAATACTCGAATGATAAGTATTATTATATTCATTAACAATTCTTTCAATATCATCAATATATCTATGGTTATCGCGTTCACTGAACATTTTTACAATTTTATTCATTAAAGTTTGATTAAACCGTTCAGCCATAATGGCTTTTAATTCTGACTCAGTTCTATATGGCTCTATATTATATTTTTTTAACATAGATCTAAAAAAATGGTTATCGTATTCCCCGCCACCATCGCTCCAGATTTTTTGGGGTACTCTGCCTTTTTTTAAAATATTTTCAAATGCATTAGCTATAGTTTTTTTATCTTTCTTTTTCGTTACAGCTACCCAAGCAAATTTACTAAAAACATCCAAAATAGTGAGAATATATTTATATCCATTATTTTGTTTTGAATATTTTGGAATTAAAATTAAATCAGTTGTCCAAATAACATCAATGCCTGGAGAATAAATATATCTTCGTTTAAATTTTTTTATTATTCTTTTATGCATCTCATTCGCGTATTGTTTTCGATCATCATTTATGTCTATCTTCGTGTCGTTTTTTTTTTTGACCCCTTTTTGACCTAGACCAAGTTGTTGTTTCGTATTAATTATACCTCTTGTAATTTTTGCCATTAAATTCTTATTTTCCATCGCATCAATATTTTCAATCATTTTTTTATCACACATATGTTTATTTTTGGGATTTACAGAATAGCAAATATCATGATGCATTGCTATTTCGTCTAATTTATTCTTTGGAGATTCATTAATTTTATATATTTCACCAGTGTCTTTATTATAAGTGATTTGTTTATTCAATGGATTATATGGCCCTAAATAACGGTATCCAGGCGCTACAAAACCTTTTGATGGTCTAGGTAATTTCCCGATCATCTTATGTATATCTAAAACACCTGTACCATTTTTTATAAACATGTTTTTTCTAGTATTACATATATTGCAATTTCCAACAACACACTGTCTATTATTTCTGGTAATTTGTTCTATATTATCAGTATTAGTTTTCATTTTACATTTTAAACAGTAAATCTGCATATATAATATCTTATATTTGTTTAATAAAAGTGAATTTTTTGCTGTTACAAATAGTACATCTCGATTCAATACCATGTTTTTTATTTTTTGTAATTACTTTTTTTTCACTGTCTTTAATTGAAGGTGTTTTTTTCCTGCATTTTACACAATAATTATGATTACTCATTATATATATATATATAATTATATTTCTTCATCAAAATTTTTATAATATTTATTATTATTCTTATCGATAAACAGGAAATCATATTTATCATCAAATTTTTTAAATAAATCAATATTTTCAATATTATTTTCAGTTAACACTAATTTTCTTGCTCTTTTTGTTTGAGGTTCAAAAATAATCATATAATTACAATTTAAACGAATTGTCTGATCTATTTCTATATATGATTGAGCTAAAAAAATTGAAGAAATATTTTTCTGTCGGCCATAGATATAATGATCTGTAACACGTTTTAATACATTTTTTGAAACAGTCATTAAATCATCAAAAATAACCAATTTTTTTGAATCATTATCATAACAATCAGCATATGGGATGTTGTTTGGATCATTTTCTAATACCATAAAATCATATTGAATTTGTGATTTTAGTTTATCACTAATACATTTAATATATTTTATTTTATCCTGTTCAATATTTCGCCCATAATAATAAATAACATCTGGTTTAAAAAACTTTGCACTCAGAATCATATACATAACCAGATTTGTTTTACCACGGCTGCTATCCCCTGAAATACTCATTCTGAATGGCCATTTTAAAATATATGAATCATTATTATCTTTTTTTTTCATATCTAAATTTGGTATCTTCATTTTTTTATATATTTTATATTAGATTAATTCTCAATATAATATTTCATACAATCAACATTACCAGTATTTTCAGCAACATCAAAAACATTTTTATCCCATGGGCAACCATTTTCATGAGCATATTTTAAACATTCAATTTCACCGTTTTCAGCAGCTAAAAAACATGTACCAATACCCCATGGACAACCATTTTCATGAGCATATTTTAAACATTTTAATTTACCATTACCAGAAGCTCTTGCACATGTCAATTCATTCCATGGGCATCCATTTTCATGAGCATATTTTAAACATTCTAATTCACCATTTTCAGCAGCATTAGCACAAGTATATTCATCCCATTCACAACCATTTTCATGTGCATATTTTAAACATTCTAAATTACCATTATAAGCAGCAATCGCACAAGTAAAATAATGCCACGGACAACCATTTTCGTGAGCATATTTTAAACATTCTAAACGACCATGTTTTGCAGCAAAAGCAGTTGTGTCTTCATTCCATGGACAACCATTCTCATGAGCATATTTTAAACATTCTAAGATACCATATCTAGATGCATTCGTACTTGTATCTTCATTCCATGGACAACCATTTTCATGAGCATATTTTAAACATTCAATTTCACCGTTTTCAGCTGCCAAAAAACACGTATCTGCACTCCAAGGATATCCATTTTCATGAGCAAATTGTAAACATTCCCTTTGACCATATTCAGCTGCCAAATCGCAATAATAATCACCTGATTTATTTTTATGTGAATATTTAAAACATTCTAAATGACCATTTACAATTGCACAATGAGCATTCATTTTTTTACAACAATCAGCGTAATCATTTTGTGAAACACATTTTCCGTCGAATCTTAATTTTTCAATTTGAAAAGGAAACATCTTATATATATAATTATATTTTTATATGTAAAAATTAAAACACAAAAAAATAAAATCACCACATCAGTAAATAACCCCAAAATACACCAAGTGATACACCACCCCACATAATTAGCGAATATACACAAGCGAAACAAAAATGCACGAAAATGGTCCAAAATGATAAAACTATTCATTGAGAATAAGCTAAAATACCATAAATAATATGTAAAACGAGTTTCAAATTAAAATTGATGCCAAATAATAAACCAAATTAGTAAGGCCATGAAGTAACCCCCCAATGGAAAATTGCTAGTTTATTGAAAAATGAAATAATTTACCAATAAATAATGAGAATTCATATTACCATAAATTATGTTCCATAAATAACGGAGATGTTATACTACCAAGGAGAGATTTTTTTAAAAAATTTCTAATATTAATATTCAATTGTATTTTTACCATTTATTCTAAATAATTTCCAATACATTTTTATCAATATTTAATTCTAGTTTATTTATCCACTCCTTTTAATCCATATTATAATTCTATTTAATAATATCAAATTATCATATTATTTTATAATATCATTTTATCACCCAATTAAATTTATCCATTCTTTTATATCTATATTTTAAATTCATTTACTAATATCCAATTTATAACACCATTTCAAATATCTATTTTATAACACCATTTCTTATATCTATTTTATAACACAATTTCTTATATTTATTTAATAACTCCAATTTAATAATTATTTTATAACTCCAATTATTATATCAATTATATTACTCCAATTCTAATAATCAATTTTAATTAATCATTCAATTATATCATCATATTTTTTACATTCTCTTATATCAATTTTAATTAATCATTCAATTAACCATTATATTTCATCATTCAAAATTACAATAATATTTTTTCATTCAATTCTCACCTATCATTCAATTACCACACTCTCTTATATCATTCAATTTATAATAGTCTATTTTCTCAATTTTGTGTTCTCAAATTGTGTCCCAAATATTGTGCCATTATAGCTTGGTCCCAAATATTGTCCCATGTATTGTGCCATTATAGCTTGGTCCCAAATATTGTCCCATGTATTGTGCCATTATAGCTTGGTCCCAAATATTGTCCCATGTATTGTGCCATTATAGCTTTGTCCCAAATATTGTCCCATGTATTGTGCCATTATAGCTTGGTCCCATATATTGTCCCAGTATTATGTCCCAGTACTGTCACATTACATTATATATATTGTATATGGTACAACACGCGAGGAACACGATGAAAATCTCGACAAATGTCTTACGCGTCTAAAGCAAAAAGGCCTAACTTTAAATCAGAACAAATGTAAGTTTCTAAGTAACACCCTTGAATTTTTCGGACAGATATTTTCTGATGAAGGTACAAGACCAGACCCGAAACGTGTTCACGATTTATTAAATGCGGAAGTTCCAAAGGATATTCGCGATGTACGCAGTTTACTAGGAATGGCAAATTACAGTAGCAAATACATCGAAAATTTTGCCACTATTACTGCTCCACTACGAGAGCTGACGAAGAAGAACAATCGTTTTGAGTGGACCGAGGTTCATCAAGATGCATTTAATCAGCTTACCAACGCTTTGTCTACTGCTCCGTGTATGTCGTACTTTGATAAAAACAAGGATACGTATGTTCTTGTCGATGCCAGTCCAGTAGGACTGTGTGCTATTTTGTCTCAGAAATCAAAGGACGCCGACGATCAGAAAGTTGTAGCATATGCAAGTCGCGCGTTGACAGATGTAGAGAAACGGTACTCGCAGACCGAAAAAGAGGCCCTTGCCATCGTATGGTCAGTGGAACACTTTCACTTATTTTTGTATGGACATCCTTTTACGTTAATTACGGATCACAAGCCCCTCGAGGTAATTTATGGTCATCGACAATCTAAGCCTTCTGCTCGCATAGAACGCTGGGTGCTACGCCTCCAACCATATACTTTTCAAGTAGTTTACAAACCGGGTGAACAAAACCCCGCGGATTACCTCTCAAGACATCCTACCTCTACAAGTATACGAAAACAAGAAAAAATGACAGAGGAATATGTTAACTTCATTGCTGAACATAGCGTCCCGAAGACAATGACACTAAAGGAAATCGCAGATGAGACCAATAACGATCGGGATTTGCGAGCGTTACGCGCTGCAATTCGTTTAAATTCGTGGGAATTAGATAGTGTACGTCCGTACCGCAGTTTTAAAGCAGACTTGACAATTGGCAAACATAACACGATACTTCGCGGTTCGCGCATAATAATACCGAAATCATTACAAAAACGAGCCGTTGAAATCGCGCACGAGAGCCATCAAGGTTTGTCAAAAACTAAAGCACTATTACGAGAAAAAATTTGGTTCGTAGGAATAGACGAACTAGTACAAAAGACTATTGATTCGTGCTTAGCGTGCCAAGCTGTTGGTAAACCTGCACCACCAGAGCCTATAAAGCAAAATGAAATGCCTAAAGGACCATGGGAAACGTTACACATTGACTTTTGTGGACCACTGCCATCCAATGATTACTTACTTGTGCTAATCGATCGCTACTCTCGTTATCCAGAAGTGGAAATTGTACGCTCAACGAGGTCTGCCTGCGTAATACCGAAACTTGATAAGATATTTGCTGTTCACGGTATTCCCTACACGATAGTCTCAGACAATGGACCGCCGTTCAATAGCGATGAATTCAATAAATACATGAAAATACTAGGAATCGAACATCACCTTGTAACACCGTATTGGCCGCAAGCTAATGGTGAGGTTGAACGTTTTAATCAACCCCTCGAGAAAACTATACAAGCTGCAGTCGTTGAAGGGAAGATATGGAGACAAGAACTGAACAAATTCTTATTGCAATATCGTACCACACCTCATTGTACAACCAAAGTACCACCAAGTGAATTGTTATTCAATCGGAAAATACGGGGAAAATTACCATCGATTGAGAAAAAACTTGTCGTAAATAGGCATAAGGAAGCACGTGAAAATGAAAAGAAAAGCCAAGCATATCACAAGTCATATGCAGATAATCGCCGAAATGTCAAAGACAGCGACATTGAAGTTGGTGATACCGTTCTCGTTAAGCAGAAACGTAAAGACAAGTTTTCGTCTCGTTTTAGTAAAACACCATACGTAGTAATTTATCGTAGGGGAACGCAAATTATTGCAGAAAACGACCAGAAGCATCGAGTGAAAAGAAACGTGTCTCATTTTAAAAAGTTTGAGAAAACTGAAGAGCGCCCTGATGAAATTGAGAGTGAATTAGATGAGGACTTCATTGGAAACTATAATAACGAACTCGAGCGTGAATCAGAACAAGAAGAACAATCAGAACAAACAGTTAATCGTTGGCCCAAGCGAGAAAGAAGACAACCTGTACGTTATGGACATCCTATACATATCTAGCGTCCTTCCCTAAAGACATTATTTAAAAAGGGGAGTGATGTAATAGAGTGATTGTATGAACCTATTATGGACTGCCTGTGCAGCCAGTCTTATTGTTTTATTTTGATATCTATGTAATGTTGTTGTTGTTAAAAAGAAGAGTATCGTTGTGTTATGTTGAGAAGCGAACGTGTCCTTACTGGAGCTATTACTAGACAAACGATAAATGAAATATAACAATAACCTTGGTATTTTGCCACAAATTGACCAAAATTGAAATTGATTAATTTTGATTGCAGATTGAAAAGTGATGAAAATGAGCGATTTTTGGCCAAAAAGTAAGGCTATAACCTTGGTATTCTGCCGAAAATTGATCAACTTTGACATTGATTAATTTTGATTGCAGATTGAAAAGTGATGAAAATGAGCGATTCGTGGCCAAAAAGTAAGGCTATAACCTTGGTATTTTGCCAAAAATTGACCAAAATTGACATTGATTAATTTTGATTGCAGATTGAAAAGTGATGAGAATGAGCGATTTTTGGCCAAAATGTAAGGCTATAACCTTGGTATTTTGCCGAAAATTGACCAAAATTGAAATTGATTAATTTTGATTGCAGATTGAAAAGTGATGAAAATGAGCGATTCGTGGCCAAAAAGTAAGGCTATAACCTTGGTATTTTGCCACAAATTGAACAAAATTGAAATTGATTAATTTTGATTGCAGATTGAAATGTGATGAAAATGAGCGATTTTTGGCCAAAAAGTAAGACTATAACCTTGGTTTTTTGCCGAAAATTGATCAACTTTGACATTGATTAATTTTGATTGCAGATTGAAAAGTGATGAAAATGAGCGATTTTTGGCCAAAAAGTAAGGCTATAACGTTGGTATTTTGCCGAAAATTGACCAAAATTGAAATTGATTAATTTTGATTGCAGATTGAAAAGTGATGAAAATGAGCGAGTTGTGGCCAAAACGTAAGGCTATAACCTTGGTATTTTGCCAAACATTGACCAAAATTGAAATTGATTAATTTTGATTGCAGATTGAAAAGTGATGAAAATGAGCGATTTTTGGCCAAAAAGTAAGGCTATATCCTTGGTATTTTGCCACAAATTGACCAAAATTGACATTGATTAATTTTGATTGCAGATTGAAAAGTGATGAAAATGAGCGATGTTTGGCCAAAAAGTAAGGCTATAACCTTGGTATTTTGCCGAAAATTGATCAACTTTGACATTGATTAATTTTGATTGCAGATTGAAAAGTGATGAAAATGAGCGATTTTTGGCCACAAAGTAAGGCTATAACGTTGGTATTTTGCCGAAAATTGACCAAAATTGAAATTGATTAATTTTCATTGCAGATTGAAAAGTGATGAAAATGAGCGATATTTGGCCAAAAAGTAAGGCTATAACCTTGGTATTTTGCCGAAAATTGACCAAAATTGAAATTGATTAATTTTGATTGCAGATTGAAAAGTGATGAAAATGAGCGATTTTTGGCCAAAAAGTAAGGCTATATCCTTGGTATTTTGCCACAAATTGACCAAAATTGACATTGATTAATTTTGATTGCAGATTGAAAAGTGATGAAAATGAGCGATGTTTGGCCAAAAAGTAAGGCTATAACCTTGGTATTTTGCCGAAAATTGATCAACTTTGACATTGATTAATTTTGATTGCAGATTGAAAAGTGATGAAAATGAGCGATTTTTGGCCAAAAAGTAAGGCTATAACGTTGGTATTTTGCCGAAAATTGACCAAAATTGAAATTGATTAATTTTGATTGCAGATTGAAAAGTGATGAAAATGAGCGATATTTGGCCAAAAAGTAAGGCTATAACCTTGGTATTTTGCCGAAAATTGACCAAAATTGAAATTGATTAATTTTGATTGCAGATTGAAAAGTGATGAAAATGAGCGATTTTTGGCCAAAACGTAAGGCTATAACCTTGGTATTTTGCCGAACATTGACCAAAATTGAAATTGATTAATTTTGATTGCAGATTGAAAAGTGATGAAAATGAGCGATTCGTGGCCAAAAAGTAAGGCTATAACCTTGGTATTTTGCCAAAAATTGACCAAAATTGAAATTGATTAATTTTGATTGCAGATTGAGAAGTGATGAAAATGAGCGATTCGTGGCCAAAAAGTAAGGCTATAACCTTGGTATTTTGCCACAAATTGACCAAAATTGAAATTGATTAATTTTGATTGCAGATTGAAAAGTGATGAGAATGAGCGATTTTTGGCCAAAACGTAAGGCTATAACCTTGGTATTTTGCCGAAAATTGACCAAAATTGACATTGATCAATTTTGATTGCTGATTGAAAAGTGATGAAAATGAGCGATTCGTGGCCAAAAAGTAAGGCTATAACCTTGGTATTTTGCCACAAATTGACCAAAATTGAAATTGATTAATTTTGATTGCAGATTGAAAAGTGATGAAAATGAGCGATTTTTGGCCAAAAAGTAAGGCTATAACCTTGGTATTTTGCCAAAAGTTGACCAAAATTGACATTGATTAATTTTGATTGCAGATTGAAAAGTGATGAAAATGAGCGATTTTTGGCCAAAAAGTAAGGCTATAACCTTGGTATTTTGCCGATAATTGACCAAAATTGACATTGATCAATTTTGATTGCAGATTGAAAAGCGATGACAATGAGCGATCTTTGGCCATAAGGCATTACTGTTGAGCCAAGGGAGATGTATGTGTCATATAACGGATTATCAACAAAGAGAGAAGATTATATATAGTCTTGGTATAGAGCCAAACCGCGGTCTATTTCTATAAAGTATTTGATACTTATTGAAAACCAAATGTTTAATCTTAGTTTTCAGCCTTAAAGTAGTATCTTGAGAACTTAGATGATTTCATCAAAAACAAAAGGTTACGGCCCTACATTTTCATGGGAAACCGAAGTATGTTGAACTTTTTCTACAGATTCAGCTAAAATGCACAATGCACTAGGAATAAATACAATACAAGACAATAGTGCAGGGAGCATGAAAAATACATTGCAACCCTGCAACTATTACAGCAAGTAACACTATATATAATGCAGAGACTACAGGCCCGTAGCCAGCTTAATTTCGCAAGGGGAGCATAGATAATACATATAACATATATGTATAAACATACATATAAATATAAATATATGCATATCTATATGTATATATGTACACATATACATATATGTGTATAAATATATAAATATATATATATATAAATATATATATCTATTTATATATATACATATATATATATATATATATATATATATATATATATATATATATATATATATATGTATATATATATATATATATATATATATATATATATATATATATATATATATATATATATATATATATATATATATATAATTCATTTCTGTAGAGGAGGCACATAGTCAAATTTTATAAGTTCAAGGGACCTTGCCGCCCACACATAAAAGAAAGTGAACTATCACATTGGTGACCAATCAACAAGGCAAGCCTTGAGGACAACCTTGAATAAATCGACTGATCTCGTCGGTAGGAATACTTCATTGTCATTAAAGAGCCAAGTTGTATAATCTGAACATTGAGCATAAAGCATGTCCCTATTTCAAAGAGCCTGCTTTTTATAGTATTTGAGGGCTTGTTTAACAAAACTTTCAGTTCTATTCATCTTCTGTTCTTCTTTGCAAATCGTCATACTGACAACATTTATTCTCCACTTCACCTAAGTAGCTAAGAGTCATTGTCTACACATTTCGAGGGGGTATCACACTTCGAACAGCTGTGAAAACCATACCATGACTACAAGTAAGAAGTATAACAACTAGAAATGGAGATTTTTAAAATGAAATACAATTAAAAGCTGTTGTATATAGACAAGCGTGGAAGCAGTATCAATTAAAGTCCACTTTAAAATGCTATCATACAGGAGAGATCAGAAGAGTCTCATGCATTTTGGCTATGTACAATAATTTTGTTTGATAAGCGTAAATAATTTAGAGATAAGAATTTAGACTAGATTGAAATTAGAGCTAACTACGCTATAAATAAATTTGATAGTCAACATTGATGGTTTGCATCAAGGAGATCACATTATTTACAGTTTATTTAAATTCATGTTCTGATAGATCAGCTGCGAAACGTAAGTCCGGAAGGGCCATACTAAAGCCATTCTTTCCCACTAAAAAGTATGTAGTCACCGTTCCCTTGCCCTGAAATGAAGTACACATGCTCACTCTCAGAAAAGTCAGATGTCACAGAAATGTATATTTATCACTATTTATTGAATGAAAGAAGATATGAAAATAGAGACGAAAGTCCTGAACAAGTACCAATTAGGATAATGTGATCAAGGAATTGTTAACTACCTGGTATCCGATCAGTAGCGGATTTTATTGGTGTATGGGGGACAAATGCACCCCTGAAGCAGATTAGTCAGATGATTCCTGGAGCTAAAATATGCATAGTTGGCAAATCTGTTTTGCATTAGTTAGAAAATGTACCACCGATGCCATTAATGAAAATCTATTATTGCACCCCAACATGAGTGAGGCTGAAACAAGGTTCAAATTAAAATCTATCATAGGAGCACTTGCTAACAAAATCTAGCAATCAGTGACTGACTTCTAATGTCTAGAACTGGAACTGGGATAAAATAACTGGGGCTGTAGATAAGGGTAGGTAATGAGGCTCCTTATCTTTTCCGAACAATATTGATACATGAATCAGACGAACAGAATGGGGTCCTACTACAATCAGACTACAGCTATTCTTCCCAGTATTACTACCATAGGTCAATCATCAATCAGTTTGTGATAAAACATACGTGCTTCTAAAATTCTTTCAAAACTATGATAGGTGTGGTCACATCAAAGTGTTTTGACCATAACTTCGCGCTAGGAAGAATTCCCTTTACACTAAAGATGGCTCTGTACTACTGACAGTGACACACATATGGTGACACAGGAGTCTTGATAGTCAAACATCTCATACCCGAGGAGCCGAAGCGATGGTCTACTCGCTACTCATATATAGCGAGATTTGAGATTATCAAATATAGGATTAGTATCAATCGGAATTGCAAGAATCATTAAAAAATATCAGTGGACTGATGTAAAGAGGCATACCTTCATCGTTACTGGTCCTCGTTCCTTAAGCAAATATCCACCAAGGTCATCGAGTACCTCTTTGCAATTCGGACTGACATGAATTCGCAGGGCTAGACCACTTGATTCCATGCGTGATGCAAAATTGACAGTATCACCAAATAAACAATATCGAGGCATTGTTAGACCAACGACTCCAGCAACACAGCTGCCTATGAAGTAACATTTTGAATCAGTAGAAGGAGCATTGAATGCGCGTGCGCACACACACACACACACACACACACACACACACACACACACTCACACTCACACACACACACACACACTCACACACACACACACACACACACACACACACACACACACACACACACACACACACACACACACACACACACACACACACACACACACACATTCACACACACACATTCACACATTCACACATTCACACACTCATACATTCACACACTCACAAGCTCATGCTCACACACTCACAAACTCACACTCACACACTCACACATTCACACACTCACACACTCACACTTACACACTCACAAACTCACACTCACACACTCACACATTCACACATTCACACACTCACACATTCACACTGACACACTCACATATTCACACACTCACACACTCGCACATTCACACACTCACAAACTCACTCATTCATACATCCACACATTCACGCATTCACACACTCACAAACTCACACTCACACACTCACAAACTCCCACTCACACACTCACACATTCACACACTCACACACTCACAAACTCACACTCACACACTCACACTCACACACTCACACACTCACAAACTCACACTCACACATTCACACATTCACACACTCACACACACACACACACATACACACACACACACACACACACACACACACACACACACACACACACACACACACACACACAGAGCTGCATTCATGAAGTATGAGAGCATGGTAGGTAAAATGGAGCTCACACTCAAAATAAAATATGCTTGTCATATTGACTCTTTGGGGGGGGGGGGGGTGATATGTGGCACCATACCAAACCATATGCCTATACCTGTTGCATGGTATATCATACATCATTAATACTAATTGACGTAACATTTGTTGAGATGGGGGCATTGCTTCGCGCTTGTGCCAAATTTTCACTTCTGTTTCAAGGAGGTTGTAAGTAAATTCCTTCCAGAATGAAATTTTGCACACATTTCAGTCACTTTCTTTTGTTTGCATACTCCATTAAAAATTTACATTATATAGTATTAATTGACTAAATATACACCTAACACTACGCTACTATAGGAACAATCCCCTGGGAAGGAGCAAATATCATGTCTACCCAGGGGTCATAGCATAGGTATAACAAATAAACTAATAGAAAAAAAAGTGAGTTAAGGTATCTGGGAGCCAAACATTTGCCAATGGTAATTGAAATCACAGGTTTAAAAGAGTGGCAACATAGCACTCTTTTTCAATGAAATGAATGGATATTGAATGTTGGATATTAACATTCTTTCAAATGTGCTCGAATGTACAAATAAATTTAGTTATAAGCAACTACCTGTGTGTATGCCAATGCGAAGTTGAAGTTGATATTGAGGCTTATGACGCACTTTGAATGATGTCATCGAATGCAGTAAATGGAGTGCCATTGTTGCTATTTCACCTGCATGATTTTTCCCGTTTCTCTTGGGTAGTCCCGACACTACCATGTATGCATCTCCAATTGTCTCCACCTGAAGAAGAGGTCGCTGATTACTCTGTTAAAGACCATCCAGATTTACTGATTTGTCATTTGATTGATTGATTGATTGATTGATTATTTGATTGAATGGTTGATTGATTGATTGATTGATTGATTGATTCACTCACTCATTCATTCATTTATTCATTTATTGATTTAGCAATTGATTATCCGATAAAGTTCACTGAAAGAATCGTCATGAACAGGATAGAAAATTTCTTAAAATTATCACTACTTTCTCGAGTGGGTTCTATGTTAAAATATAAACAGTAATATTGCCTCGAAGTAGCCTGCAAGTAAAGTTAAAAAGCTGCTTCTAGCTTAAATAGCTTTTAGAACAGGGCCTGTGCGCATTCCATGCAGCCTTCGCCGAAGATATTCCGCTTGGGCTGCGTCTGTTTCTTGGCATAATGGCAGAATAATATTTGTCATTTAGCATTGATATTCGGAGATACTATAGTAAAAGAACCTATCTGGGTGTTTCCTTGGTGCGAAAGCTAAAGTTACTGAATAGACATCTGGCATGATACATTTGATACATGAGGTTCTAGAGTTACTGGACCCTCTAGTTAAATTAGACACATGAATAAGTATCTTACCTTATACACATCGAAATTTTGGATGATTTTGTCGAAGTTGCTGTATAGGTCATTTAGCAATTGAACGACCTGCATTGGAGTACTCTCTGCAGCTAGAGATGTGAACCCAACAATGTCACTGAAAAAAATTGTCACTTGAGCGAACTGCTCAGCTGGTACGGGCTTTCCAACCTTGAGATCATTTGCTACTGATCTGAAAGTAAAATTTTTTTATTTGTGCATTAAAGACAGGGAATATTCTAAAGAGCTTTCATTACTGCAGAAATTTGAAAGTTCTGTACTAGGCCATTTCACCTCGTTTTCATTCAACAATTTATAGTCAAAACAAGGCCACACTGCCTAAATATATGTATAACAGCTATTTTGTCTAATGAACAGAGTTATAACAAGATACAAGGATAGAACCCTTTGAGGCAATTATTTTCATGCAATGGTGGCAATCAAGTCAACGACTCTATGTCACTAAATTCAACAAGTACTATAATCAGAAAAAGCAGTTGGGAATTCTGAAGCCAGTGAATCAAGGTTGTTTTATTATTGACCACTGCACAACTTCAAGTTCATAGTTACACATTTTGCTTGCGTCATTTCACAAAATGGCCATCACTGCATAATTTAAAGTTACTTGAACTTTATTATCCTTCAGTATACTATATTTATTTGAGATAAGAGACCAGCCATAGGAGATTTTCGTCTCGGTGAAAGAAGATATTGGGTATTTGAAGCTAATCATGATTGCAGCATGACCAAAATATTTCCTATGTGATGAAGGATTTAACATGGCCTCACGGTGGCAACATTTTTTCCAACAGTTTCTCTGTTTTCATTTTCTCTTCTTCTAGCTGCCGTGTTCTTTCTCTCACAATGTCCTCGAGACGATTTGTGTATTTCTCCATCATCTGATCCACTAGGTTTGTGGAATTTCTGCAAAAGGTTACATCAGTAATCAGAAACTCTGATCAACAATGTTGTTGATACAAGATTATAGATTTTTTGTTACGATCAGTAATTAGAGACTCTAATTAACTGTGTTGACGATACAAAGGCATGATTCATTCTTGTAATCTCTCTTGAATTTGAGAAGCAACACTACCTTATCGGTAACAATAATTAATCATCTCGTACGATTGGTGGATTTCATTTCATTTTAAATTCTTTAAGCAGGGTAAAGTATGCAGCTAAGAACTGCCTTTATACTACCCTGCAAAAATAAATATATATGTATATATATAAAGAAACTAAATAATCTAATTACAGTCATATAAAAAGAAATTACAATAAGAACTGTACTGACTTCACCACGAAGTTATTCAGATCACTTTAAATGTAGGTGGGGTTTAATTTCAAATTGCAGATGATTTTACAGCCTAGGTGCTTCTACAACGAGAGCAAATATCTGTCGATCATATGGGATCTAAAAGCATTCGTATTACATAGACATAGACATTACTTGGGGCCTAGAGCTCTAAGATCCTTGAAGACGTCTTTGAATGATGGTCGCTGATCTTCAAATTCATCCCAGCATTTTACCATGATCTTGATGTATTCAGGTGGGATGTTGCAATCAACAGGCAAGGCTGGTCTAAATGCAGGTAGAGCTCGTACTTTCACTTTTGAGATGATCTCTAAAACAAGAGAAATATCTTTTATGAAAATTTCCAAATAAACAGTCAAGTATCATGTGAATATAACACAGCATCAACTAGGGCCATTAAAATCATTGGAAGGTTATAAAAACTAATTAGGGTCAAGAATAAGTTATCAGGGACACGAAGAGGTCATTAAATAGAAAGGCTATCGTAAACTACGAAAACGTCACTAAAGCCATAGAAAGGTCATCAGGACTAAGAAAATAATAGGTTATAAAAAGGATAAGTTGAGACCTGAATGATAAATACGAAATTAAAATATAGGTTTTTAAACGATCAATTTTCAACACACCTATCAACAAGCTACACAATTTATTGGAGGACTGCAAGGTCCGTTTTGAACTATAGGATTAATTAGTTTCTCACCTTGTGGTGAGAGGTTGCTTTCTTCGTATGGGTCAGCCTTTGAGGCAATTTCCTTCATTATAATGCCATAACTGTATACATCAGCTGCTTTGGTAAACGGCTTCTTGCAATTTGCTGCAAGGAATTCTGGCGCTGTCCATGTCAGAGCTAGAAGAAAAGACAATTGCGAGTATGGGTACTTGAACTAACAAAAGCCATTCGTCTGTTATGGATTAAAGGAAAGTCATACAGCTCTTGATATGAATCCTCCTAATCTTGGATATAGAGAATGAGCTAAAGGGACAACAAGAACTATATCCGCAAGAAATAAATCGCCACGATATCTAAAGATGTATTTAAACGCTCATAACCAAAACATTTGAAACACCACAGCTAACAAATCACTTCTAGCAAGCAAATTGCATTCAATAACCAATGTTATTAATTTCATCTACTTACTGCGAATCCAGAGGAGTAATTGAAAAGATGAAACAACTGGTTTACCTCTCATAGCCGCATACTCAGTTCTATCTTCTATGCTAGTTTTTTGAAGGAGGCTTTGACAACCGAAATCGCTGACTTTTACAACCCATCTACTGTCGACCAAGCAGTTCGGTGATTTCAAATTTCCATGGACCCCAAACATTTTATGGATCTCTAACATTGCCTATAAGTGGATAGAACATCATCACCACCAGCCCAAGAAATAATACTCCAAAAGAAGCATTTAACTCCATAAGTAGGGTAGAGATTTATATTTATATTTATATAAACTCACAAATCTTTTTAACAAATGCATTTTTAAACAAGATGTATATGAGTAGTCAGAAAAGCGCCTCATTGACATTTTGCTCACAGCTTAATCAGAATTCATATACCCAGATAGGCAGATTACTCATTACGAAAATAAATTTCTTACTTTCTGCCTATCCATCTACATGTATAAATTGCATTAATGCAACAGAATACTTATTTCCTTATCGATATCTTAAGCTGACAGGATTTGTGCAGAAAAATATTGAATATAATTACATTATGCCGCAAGTAAACATCAGCTGGGATGTCAGAAAGATTGGAGACAAGCAGCTAGAGCATGGCATTATCTCACCTTAGCAATATCTACTGTAAATGAGAACTGAAACATCCAATCTATACAGTTGTCATCATTTTGCAAAACATCCTAAGAGAGATGAGGTATCAATTCAAAAGAGTTACAAATGAAATATCTTGAAAATAAATATTGCTTTAGAAATTACCAATGAAAGATCTTAAAAACTAATATTGCTTTTTATTTCATTGCTCAGTTGATGAGTTTTTGATTGAGCCATCCATTTATTTATTTTTCAATTCAATCGGTGATTTTTGATTGATTATGGTAACTATGGCTTTTATCTTGTATGTAGATGATTATTTCACCTGTAAGCTTCCTTTGCTGCAATGTTGCCATAACACCCACAACTCACCATTGTCCAGACCAGTACCGATAAACACATTGACGTTTGCATGATGAAGTTCTCTTATCTATTAATTCAACAACAAAACTGAATAGAATGGAAATACAAATGAAATATGTGGTCAAGATTAAAACTCTCATCAGCTGCGCTCCCCCAATGCAACTGAAAAATACGCTTATTGTCATTTATGGTCTTTCCAAATAGACCAGTCTTACTAATCTGATTTGACTGCGTCAATCTAACTATGCGAAATTATCAGACTTCTCTGAGTGAGAAAAATGCTAAGAAAAATTACCTAGGCCAACTGGCTATATAAATAATGATAATCGATGTTGAAATTGTATAGTTGGTCTGATTGGAGATCAGTACAAGTAAAATTTCTTGGTGTGTTGGGATTCTAAATTAAAAGCAGCAGCAACATTTATATTGGACGTGATTTTTTACCAAGCCTAATTTAAGGCAGGAATGCCAGAGAAGGATTGTCAGCTTCAATTATTACTGAAAACAGCTTTCGTGGGACATCTTCAGGCCAAAAGAAATCCATCAAAACTTGGGAAGGGGTGTTACTTTAAATTTCTGGTTACATTTTTCAAAGTCTAACCCTTTCATCAATAAAAATGTAAGGTCCTTAAGTTTCATTCATGGAGACTGAGCTTACAAGATTTAACATTCATAATCTGCTCATATACATCCTAGCCGATCGAAGAGGGTTATGCAGAAGAACAGATTGATAATGTACGTAACTTATGTGAAATTTCAAACCTGTTTCAATTCTATCAAGTTCTCCTTTGTGAACAGGGATTGGTATGAAGACAAGCACTTGAATTTCTTTATGAATACTCTTGTAGATTTGTATACGCTTACTGGCTGAATATTAGATGTGTATTCCTCTGATGCTACACTCAGCTTTGAAAAGAGGTTTTGCTGCAAGGAAGTAATATCATGGAAGAAACATGGTTCGTAAAGATGGCACATAAAGATACTAGAAAAAAAGATGGTACAGTTATATGGTTCGTATAAATGGTACATAGATTTATATGAGATTTTTGACAAATATCCTTATTTTCTTTTCACTTATTTTACTTCGCAAATTTTTTCTGACAATGCGGTGTGTTGTTGCCTAACAGTTTAATCGTTTCAAAACATCACTTTTTCATAGATAATTAATCAATACTTTGCCTTTGGTGGCCAGAAGCATTAAACTACAGTTCCAAATCTTCCTGCGATTGCACTTTTACTAACTTCCGCTCATTCAAACATACCTACTGTCTGGGATGGCAGAGTTTCAGTGAGCAATAGATAGTAAACGTAGAACGCCACGAATCATAAATAACTTACAGATTTAAATGAGGCTCTGCTTGATACCATGCTTTGACTTTTGCTGAATGTGATCTGGTTACAGTCAACCACCAATTCTTTCTCTAAAATGACCTTTTCGTATTTGCGCTTTCTAAAAAAGATAGATAGAATGCAAATGATTCATACTTATAATGGACCTGGTTAAATATATGAAGATCATTGTGAAAGTATAGTTACACTGCGTCTAATGAGGATCTTATTGAGGATGTTGTTAACACTCATGATCGAAATGATAATGTTTAGGAAGATAGTTATTGTTGCTATGATTACAATGAAGAGGACATTGAGGATATTCATGATGATGATGATGATGATGATGATGATGATGATGATGGTGATGGTGATGGTGATGATGATGATGATGATGATGATGATGATGATGATGATGATGATGATGATGATGATGATAATGATGGTGATGATGCTAGCCCATGGTTGGAGACTTCCTCGTGGTGGCAAGCTGGCACGGAGAGACTCTGCCCTTAGGTTGATAGTGATTCATTTCGCGAAGATTCAGAATTGGGGCAGATGTTGACGACCTGTGGCAAACTGTCCAACCAGGCCCCTTCAGTGAAAGTCAGGCACAGCAGCTTCAGGCTGCAGCTCTGATAAGTAACTGTTGGGGCAACAGAGTGAATTGAGTGTAGCCGACTCAATCACCTCTTCTAAACAATTTGAAGGCGACACTGACCTCAGGGTTGCCTAGGTCCCGTAAGGGGCGTACAGGAACAGACAGACAGACAGACAGACAGATGGTGATGATGATGATGATGATGATGATGATGATGATGATGATGATGATGATGATGATGATGATGATGATGATGATGATGATGGCTAGCCCATGGTTGGAGACCTCCTCGTGGTGGCAAGCGGGCACAGAGAGACTCTGCCCTTAAGTTGATAGTGATTCATTTCGCGAAGATTCAGAATTGGGGCAGATGTTGACGACCTGTGGCAAACTGTCCAACCAGGCCCCTTCAGTGAAAGTCAGGCACAGCAGCTTCAGGCTGCAGCTCTGATAAGTAACTGTTGGGGCAACAGAGTGAATTGAGTGTAGCCGACTCAATCACCTCTTCTAAACAATTTGAAGGCGACACTGACCTCAGGGTTGCCTAGGTCCCGTAAGGGGCGTACAGGAACAGACAGACAGACAGACAGACAGATGGTGATGATGATGATGATGATGATGATGATGATGATGATGATGATGATGATGATGATGATGATGATGATGATGATGATGATGATGATGATGATGGCTAGCCCATGGTTGGAGACCTCCTCGTGGTGGCAAGCGGGCACAGAGAGACTCTGCCCTTAAGTTGATAGTGATTCATTTCGCGAAGATTCAGAATTGGGGCAGATGTTGACGACCTGTGGCAAACTGTCCAACCAGGCCCCTTCAGTGAAAGTCAGGCACAGCAGCTTCAGGCTGCAGCTCTGATAAGTAACTGTTGGTGTAACAGAGTGGATGGAGTGTAGCCGACTCAGTCACCTCTTTTAAACAATTGATAGGCGGTCCACTGACCCCAGGGTCAGTCTCAGGCCCTGTGAGGGGCGTAACGAGAAGAAGAAGAAGAAGAAGATGATGATGATGATGATGATGATGATGATGATGATGATGATGATGATGATGATGATGATGATGATGATGATGATGATGATGATGATGATGATGATGATGAGATGATGATGATGATGATGATGATGATGATGATGATGATGGTGGTGGTGGTGGTGGTGGTGGTGGTGATATGATGATGACGAAGATGATGGTGATGGCTGCTAGCCCATTGGGGAGACCTCTTTATGGTAGCGAGCGGGCACAGAGAACCATTGTACCATTTTACTTAAGTTCATAGCGATTTATTTCACAGAGAATTGGTTCAGATGTTGATGAGCTGTGTCAATCTGTCCAACCAGGTCTTGGCAGTGAATGACAGACTCAGTGATTCACACTGCAGTTCTGCAAAGTAGCTGTTGGGACAACAGAGTGTGTTCAGCTCAGCTGACTCAGTCATCTGTTCTAAACAATTAACAGACGGTCCCAGACCCATCACAGGCCCCGAAAAGTGTGTAGCATTAAGACTACGCTAATGATGAAGACTACGATTAGAATGATTATTGATGATTACGATGATTATTGGTGAATATTACAAAGATAAGAGTAAGACTACTGTAGAATTTAAATCAAGGTAATGAAAATATCACTGATGGACAGTTGTACTTTAGCTGTTATGATCTTTGATTTTGCTTACTTGTATGAAAAGTATATCATCACAGAAATAAGAATGACAGCGAATGGAGCGGCAATTGCAGCATATGCATATGAAACTCCCGGTTGCTCTGAAAGAACCAAACACAAAGCTTTACGACAGAGATCTGAGGTAATTATGAAACTTGCCTCTATTCTACAAACCAAAGGCAGACAAGTACACTTAATGAAAAGAATGTACTGTAAATTCTGTAATTCGGTGATGTATTATATATGTAATAAATATGTGTGTATATATAACTATATATATATAACTATATATATATATATATATATATATATATATATATATATATATATATATATATATATATATATATATATATATATATATATATATATATATATATATATATATATATATATATATATATATATATATATATATATATATATATATATATATATATATATATATATATATATATATATATATATATATAAATATATATATATATATATATTTATATATATACATACACACATATATATATATATATATATATTTATACATTTATATATATATATTTATACATTTATACATATATATATTTATACATTTATATATATATATTTATATGTTTATATATTTATATACAAATATATAATAAATATATGTAGCGGATCAGTATTAGAGAGTGCTCGATGTGTAAAACATAGAGCTAAAATATCAACTTCAATGCAACTGCATTAAAAGCCCCATAAAATCCATAAAATCCTATACCCCCGAGTTTCATGCTCACGCAATCGTCAGACGGCGAGTTGTGGAGGGCGTGGTGTGTTTATTAACATTTATCAACATCACGTCCTCCACAACTCGCCCTCTGATGATCGCATGAGCATGAAACTCGCAGTTATAGGATTTTATGGATACTATCGGATTTCTAATGTATTTATATTGATATATATATATATATATATATATATATATATATATATATATATATATATATATATATATATATATATATATATATATATATATATATATATTTATATATATATTGTTGGAGTTACCTTTTGGACATAGTTCTCCATAAAATCCGCAGACTGGGATATCTCTAGGTGGTGTACTTGTTCCTCCAGGGAAAATAAATGTACCATTTAGAGGTGACGTAGAATTTGCACTAGGGTCTATGTGCTGCATAGCAATAAATTTGCTGTTTTGTACATTGTCTACTATGAATATAGGAACGCGATCTCCATTCTCATCAAAAGTCACTTTTCCAGTTATTCCTTCGGACAGAAATATGAACATATCTTCAACGTAGTTCACTATCAAAATAGGTCATCAACATAGTGCCAAAGGTTAGTCTAACGTCTGCTAATGCATTTTGATTTGCAAAAATGGTCATCAAATTATAGAGAATATAAAAAGCATGAAATGCAACATTTACAAGAGAGTACTGTCAGCTTAAATGCATAAGACCGAACTATCCAACTATCGTCATTTTTTCATTGTGATTTCTAGACAGATCGATCCATGAAAAGTGAAAGGATATGTATGTAAGTCAAAGAAATTTGTGTAGTACTAAGTCTTCGATCTACTTATTTTATCGTTATGCATGCCAATATACAGACAATAAAGATAACTAGATCGGCTTTCATAAAATATCATCTGTGAAATATGGTTGTTGACAAATTACTTTTATCAATCCTTTCCTTGTACACTCGTGACTTAGATCAAAAAGTTTTCTGCAATGGTTTAACTTAAGGTTTTAGCCAAGGTATAGATCGAAACAGAAGAGAATAAATTTAACAATATAGTTTCAAAATCCCTTTCTAGGCCACGTATATCTGTTCGTGTAAATTGCATGAATATAAAATGATGTCACTAAATCATATATGGTGACCTAAGGAGTACGTAAATATATTTTCCGAAAGGGAATTTGTAACGACGTTAAATAGTGTAGAAGCTTTAAAATCAACTTACCTGTAAATGACGTCTTAAGCATATTTTTAGTAACCGCTGAGCTGTCATACCATTTGTCTCCATTTGCTAATGAGGCATTCAGAGCATGCGCATAAAGTAATACAGCATCATATAAATATGCTGCAGAGGATAATACCTTCAAGTGAAGAAAGAAGCGTCATATAAAAATTATATGCTTGTGCAAGAATAATAACTTGGTAAGACATTTTCGCACTTCGATCGGGATCGCAATAGGCCTATTTTCATCAGTTTGCAATTAGACTCCATTTGTTAATCTCAAGGTGATGTCAATAGGGATCATTCTTATGCATGGAGGGGACGATGGTTTTTAATTAACCAATGGCTTACCCAGCCATCATTCAAGGCGTGACAGTACCGATGAACCCAACGTAAAATTTAACGATTTGTCTGGTCTTCTATAAAATATTTAGCGTTTCTCCCTTCTCTTTTCCTGCGTAAAAATTTCGTTCATTCTCCCTTCTCCCTTAACAGTATAAATCATTCGATAAGCCCCTCATATTAGCAGGGGAGCTGATTTCTGTAATAGCATAAATTGCTATAGATTACTTACGGACTTTGTTTGATTGATATTGAACGGAGGCAAGGCCATTCTGCGAATTACTTCATTGTTAAAATGAGTAAACTGGCTGTCTTTCATGTTAACCTTAAAAACCTTGATGCTTATCATTCCATTGAGAACATGAACCACAGGCCTATACCCAATCGTCCACTCTTCTGTGTCCCATATGCTTGATACTTCCAGGTCTATGGCGATAAGCGCGTACTCTCCATTGTGCATCCCGAGTTGCTTAGCTGCGAGTGTGAGCTTCGCTACTTCTAGACTGTAGCAAACTAGAAGTATGACTGATAGAAAGAAGAGAAAAATCACGTCTTTAACGTCAATTCTTTAAGGTGCAGTCCGCGATAGAAACAGGGAAGTTTGAATTGTATCTAACTTACTAAGCACACTCATCTCTACTCCTGCTATATTATCTCTCCCCTAATCATAACTCGGAATATCAATATAAACATAAAGCAACAGCAACCACAGCTCCTTCACAGCGCTGGGTACAAACAACAAATTAATAATTATTATGACAAAAGCACTAGATATTACATTCAATTACACGAAACTAACAAAAACTGCAGAATGGTGCGTAAAATTAAGTCACGATCAAAAATACTTTAAAAGTCAGGAAATTCTATGATACTTGCACCCGATCAATCATTTTGTTTAAGGATATATATAAGAGGACCATTCAGGTAGTAACTGACGTATTGTAGTAATTAAACTCTGTAAAGAAATCCTAATGCTAAGTATCTTCTATATATACTTTAGTTCACATGGCAAATGATGAAAAAGTAGATAGCACAGGGATTTCATAGAAGTGGGGGCTATGAGGAAAATAGCTTCCTAGGTTCTGTCTCCAATTTTACTAAAGATGGTATAGACTATAGCGCAGAGTGACTTACTTCTACAAAATGGCTTCAACTTGTTCATTACATCCTGTCCGTTGTAATTATCTGCATAAAACCGTTCTATCCGGTCAATTGTGATATTCCTCCTAGCAAAAAGAGACGCTATTTCTTTTGTAAGAGGTGTAAATACTGAGTCAATGTCTTCTGCAAGACAGGCATGCTTCCACTTAAAATGGTCCATCAGTGCTGCCAGAGCGAGTGATGTTGACCCTTTGCTCCCTCGAGCGAATGGCTTCGTTCTGAAAAAGTTCGGGTACAGTCCAGTGTTGGATAGTGTTGTTGTGGAGCAACCGTAAGACACCATAGGAATATTGTACGCAGATGCAACAAAGCCAGAATGAACGCAAGACTTTGAACATGCAGGTCCTACAAAAACGCTGACGTTTTGGCGCATAAGATTGACTGCAGCTGCAACGCCACCAGATTCTGAGCATACAGTATCATGAAACAAGAAATCAAGCGCCTGATAAGGAAGCAGTGTTGTGTTGTTATTGATGTAGTCTACGGCTATTGAAACGGCAGAAGCAAATCTTGGTGCCCTGTCCCAGGAGCCAGTGAATGGAGCGAGTAGGCCAACAGTTACCTTCGTCTTTGATAGACTTGGATAGAATGATGTCACAAGACATGCCAATACTAGGTAATGATGGTGCAAGGCCATTCTGTTATTATAACCTGATGAGGAAACAAAAAGTAAGCAAATGGAGAGTGCAGTGTGTGATATTAGAAATGACAGTTTAACCTTTCGAGGCAGTATATTATGGAACTACCTTGAGAATGAAATTAAAAGCAAAACCTCCGTCTGCTCATTTAGAAAATGTATAAAAAGCTGGAGTGGAGAGGAATGTAATTGTAAAATTTGTAATTAAAAAAAAGCATCGCTTTTTAAAATTTCATTTTATATCAGTTTCGTGTATATTATTGTAAATAGTTGGTCTAAATTAGTTTAACCTATGGTAAAACCAACGTACAATACTCAAATCATTAGCAATCTTGGAATTCGGGGTGATAAAGATAGTATCCCATATTGTTGCAAATGCTTTGAAATTCATGAAGTGCTGTAAAGTTTGTTATGCCTGGTAGCTCTGACCATGACTGCTGCAAAGATGATGCTTGTGGGGAGAGCGGGGATGTGAAATAAACATTTCCTGACGACGTGGACGTGGTATCCAAGGACTGGGTGTGGTTTTTGATACCCGCATCACATAGCGTAGTCCATAAGATTTGCCGATAGAAAGCAACTTTTGCTAACGAAATGTTTTCGAGCGAGTGCAAGGTCTGGCGAGTGCAAGGTCTAGAAAGTGCAAGGTCTGGCGAGTGTGACGTCCCTATCGCTGCTGGCCTAGCTAAGAAAGAAATATCTAGCAACTATCCAATACAAAGAAGAACGGCTTCAGACGGTGAAACTAAATCATCCCCAGCATCCACAATCAATAATCTTGAAATTGGTGATATTGATCCTTACCTCCAGAAGCTTTGTTCTCGATAGCATCAACTTTCTATAATAAGAAGGCTTTGCAATAGGCGCAAAATGCCGCCATTTTGTAAAAACATGTCTTTGGGAAGGTTCAAAATGGCTTGTATTTACCAAAAAGACGAGAATGTACCATAATATCTATCTTATGATAAACTCTGCCGACCTTCAAACAGGCCCCTGAAGATGCCTGCTTGTTCTTGCAATCGAATATATAGTTTTTAAGAAAGTGGTGACACCCTTGCTTACCTTTGACAATGAAACTTCTGGTGATCTTATTCTTAATTAAGCTACTTACCCTAATGGAAAATTTTAGCTAAAGACATATTTCTCACATCCTTCATTCGGAAAGAGCTAAGCTTATCGCATTCTTGCATGGCAACAAGCAGAAACCACCTGGCATCCTAGATTAACTTTGACAATATCTACTGTTGAATGAAATTCCTGGATAAAACAGTTTTCAAAGATAAGGATTGTTAAGTAAGGCTAGAGTAATTGTGAAGCAAGTTCTTTAACCCGAATTACTCCCTAATTAAAGGAGCTTAAAATGAAATGAAATAAAGGAAATCGAGAAAAAACTGTCTAAGTTCGAAATCTTGGTACTGCAAGAATGAGAATATTTTGCCATAGTAAAAATGCAATTGTTACGCAGTCACTCGTCAGAGACCAAAGCTCTAGAGCATGTCAAATCAAAAAGTGCTTTCAGTGTATTGAATCATTTCTCCGCTTCTTTTCCAAATATTTGAAATTATATTGTAGAGCAATCAACTTTGGTACTCCTTTGATGGTGAAATAGAGCAGCCATCTTCCCTGCAGTTTTCATGAACAACATTGTAGACTTGACTGGTGAAAGTGCAGATTGCAAAATTTGTTTTATGAATGCTCTCTCAATGTATATGTACTATTGCAAGATGCCAAAATTAAATAGACCGTGATTCTAATGGTGATGATGATGATAATGATAATGTTGATGACAATGATGGCTAGCCCGTGGTTGGAGACTTCCTCGTAGTGGCAAGTGGGCACAGAGAGACACTGTCCTTATGTTGATAGTGATTTGTTTCGCAGAGATTCAGAATTAGGGTAGATGATGATGACCTGTGGCAAACTGTCCAACCAGGCTCCTTCTGTAAAATTCAGGCTCAATAGCTTCATGCTGCAGTTCTGATAGGTAGCTATAGGGGTAACAGAGTGGATTGGGTGTAGCCAACTCAATCAGCTCTTCTGAACAATTTGAAGGCGAACACTGACACTAGAGTCAGCCTAGGGCCCGTAAGAGGAGTATGGGAACAGACAGAAAGACAGATGATGTTGATGATGATGATGAGTACATAATCATCATATTCAAAAAATGCAATGTACTAAAACTGACGTGGGCGCATTACAATGGTAGCTGTTCCTGAGGATTATTGTGGCCTAATGGCAACAACCCTCCTTCTTCTCAGAGAAAATAAGGACTAATTAACTCAGGAACAATAATAATGAATTGGAAGAGATATCCCAAGAGCTAATGTTTTCCAAGAATAATTTCAAACAACACTCATCGTTTTAGCACAAACAAAAGACCTCCTCTCCTCTGGTAGCAAAGAACTCAATCAAACAGCATTGGAACATCCCGAAAATAGGCCTCGACAAATTGGTGGCATTCTGATGAACAGATCAATCCACTTATAGAGAAAGCAGAGTTTAAGGTACTTTGCTGGGAATGCTGGGAGCAACACGGTAGTAACGAGAGCAAGAATCTTATGCTATGGAAAACTAGAAACAACGCCAAAATACCTTTATGGGACGACCAAAGACATTTTTAGCATTCTACAGAAGTAAACAACATGTTGGGAAAACTGCACATGGCCAAGGCAGATAGAAATTAACTCAAGCAAGAGCGACAGATGACTTATGGCAAAGCACCTTCAGTTGTTATCAAGAAAGAACTCCGGTCCTTGCTGAAATATTAGAAAGATCACTGTATTACACTACCTTGAACAGTAATCCACAGTGGACTTTATACTTAATTCAACCACCAAGAGGATTGAGCAATGCATATCAATCAAAAACGATTGCAAAGTTCTGCCGCCGTGTTTCGTTCACCTCTCTTGACCACAACTATGATATCATGAAATGCAGAATCACATGACTTCAAATTCATCTCTTTATAAAACAAGATTGACTTTTTATAATGGAGGCTTCTTAAAACAAGCGAAGCTTTTAAAATAGCTAAAATATCAACATTAACTGGTGAGAAATCTTGCTATTTCTTTAACATTTCTTCCGTGACTGATAAATCTATCTGAATTGTGCAGATTGATAACATTCCTGCCTTTCTTCGGCTGCACAGAACATCACATACCTGGATTTAATTCTTGTTTCACGGCCTTTTCTATCATCCCACATGAACATGCAAGGCTATTGGGTCTGATTGGAAATTAGATAAACAACGCTGCAGATGGAGAAAGCTGACTAGCAACCGCTCGAGTCTTGTCAAAAGAATTTGCTTTCGACGACGATAAAAAAGATAGTGGATTCGGTAGGGTAATTTAGAACAAAGATCAGCATGAGGTTCACTTCAATCTTCTCACAACCTAAGATAAGCTTTGAAAGCATTCTCGATCAGCCATCACTGTGAATGGACAAAAGTCTCAGTTTTGTAAAGCACTCACACCAAATACATTAGAGCAAACTTAGCTTAGGACTGCTGATTTACTTAAGGCATGACTTTAGTTGGTGTAACCGACAAACCAGTTCGTTGCGTTGTTTGCAGGTATTGGGAACACCATTGGACTGATGGTACATAGAGGAATAATTCCCTCCTTTAATGCTACGTTTTTCCAGGTTGTTCTATGTGAATTTATTAAATATTATTACTTTATTCATCAGAAATGTCGCATGGTATATGTCCTTGACGGGGGCACACATGGAAAAGGGCCTAGCGATTTGTTGATGGAACAAAAGCCTCAATGTTCAATGCGGGGTTATATTCCTCTTTCCTAATGACTTCAACTGCTCTTCAACTAGCTGAGGACATAAGGATTCGTTATGCTTTTTCTATAATCCAAAGTTTTTGAATATTTACAATATGGAATTTGACTACTCTATAATAAAAGCTAATTTTTTCGTCAGAAAAGCCCAATACAGCACAAGTATACCTCAACTGACTGACATCTAGTACAAACACAATATAGAAGATAAGACGCTCAACTCTGATTTAAGACGCTCAACTTTTCACCGTAAAAGCTCGATGCTTGCTACTTCGACGACTGAATAGGCGTAAAGACTGATAAGTTCAGATGCGTACTCTCCAATCCGGAACAGACGTCCCCCACGCCTATTTATTCTTCCAAAAAATACATCGAGCTAAATCCGTATAAAGATGTACCCCGGATAAGCTTGACTTTCGCTTAGTCGAACTGATTTCTCATTCCCCTTGGATTCACTCAAACTTATTGAAAGACTCGGTTAACTCGGACATTCGTTAACTCGGACAATTTTCTAATCTCTCTTGAGAGTCCGACAAAACGAGATTCTACTGAGGACATATTCGCAACCAGACCCAGAATTGTTCCGTGAAAGTAACTCGTGGTAACTGTTTGTTGCTTAAAATAAATGTTTGGATGAAATGACTACAATATTTCCCAAAAATTTCAGACAGTCAACTTTACCGACAAATATGCTGTCCGAATATTGTACCGTCAGAAGGGAGTGAAATTATTATCTACTAGCCAACTTTCCATCAATAGGAATTCACATTTTTTTCATAGCAGCTCTATTAGCTCATTACATTTTTTAGCGATGCAAGAAAACTGTTTCCGTCAGTTTTATCATTCCCCCCCTGTAGAATATAGGAATTTTGTGAGAATTTTCTCTAGATAACATTATTCATTGGCCTAGGGATGGAATGTTTAGAATGAAGCTAAAATCTGCTATTGACTTTTGTCGAAATTGTTACCCTAAGATATCCCATGTTTAGAGACATATGCCCATTGAATTTCATAAAAAATTTATGGAAAACATTCCAGCAAGTTGAAGTATCATCCCTGCATCTCTGATAATCCCGCACCTTTAATAATCCAACATTAAATCACAAGGCTGAATCAACACCCTGCACAAAAGTGAAGCAAAGAGTGTTCCTCCCATTAGTAAAGAAAGATGAAACACATAACTAACACGTTCGGAGTAATGAAACCGGACATATATTCAAATTTTTGTCCGAAATAGCCCGAAATACTTAAATATTGGTCTGAAAATTTTTGTCTGAAAAATGAACGTCCGAAATTAAACCGTCCAAAATTGTTTGGAGTGAACGTATTGCTGTCAGAGGCAATGAAAACGCAGCTGAAAGTAGTGCCGATTATGATGGCATAATGAACGATGACCATGCATACATGCTTAGTATGTTAGAAAATATATGATGAAAGTAATAAACTCTTTTTCAAAAAGTAGAAGCTTGTTAGCCAATACATATGTTGGCCTTCTCTCCACCCATCTATAACAGCCCATCCCATAGACATTCACCGTGGAAATTTTTCCAGCCCCCTCCGCTTATTTACTATCAGACTTTTTCCCCCCTCCCTCCGTTTATTGCCATCCCCTTCTATTCCGGACTGGAGAGCAGCTGTACATGCTTCTTCGGAGCTGTTCCACAGCTCTTCAAGCTTAATAATGCAAGGCAGTACTCCACCTGTTCACTTGGTACCTTTGACGACGGCTGCAAGGATTTAATTACAGTCTATGTGGTTAATTTACTTCCAATATGTGTCTCCCTACAGCTCAAGGATTCTATCACTGTCCCGTCATTTCCATCATTACAAGTCTCTTATTTACAATTAGTGTTTCTTCTTTTGAACACTTGGCATTTAGGAAACACAACCAGTTGACTCAGTATTCCATCTTTTATGGAGTGCGACAGGTCCACTGGGGATGGAGAGTGCTTTCGTCTGTAGGCTGTTATGTCTTGACGAAACAAAAATACATTGGCTCAAAAATTTGCAGTTTCTATTTCTTACACCTGGTAAATTTAAATTTCCTCGACCAAACATCCTTGGGTTAGTCTTTTTGGTACCAAACGAAAGAAGAGGGAGACGAACTCAAAATCGCCGGAGTTTGTGGCGATGGGTTTTTGTAGTATATATCTTCATTTTAGGATATTGTCGTCAGTACATCCAAAACCGTGGCTAAAGTTTTGAGGTAGAGATGAGTTATGCATGTCACTAAATTTAGAAATTTTATTCTTCATTTTAAAGTTATTTGAGGATCATTCCATTCTTTTGAAACAATTTTACCTTGATTTTGATAAGCGAATGAACATTGCAGAGGGGAAAGAAAGGTAGCTTCTAATTGAAAAAATACGCTGAAATAAAACTATTTGGTATATCTCTGCGGCAATTGAAAGTAAAGTTCTAGCCAAAACTGAACTGGAAATTTATGTCAAATCTAAGCCTTTGACAGTAACATCTTACTGTAAGAACACATATAAGTTTTACAATTCCACTTAAAAAATACTCGCAAACATTATTTTGAATCAATACCCAAGAAGTTTCAAAAGTTTGAGTTCGGATCTTCCCAACTTTGACATTATGCACATACAAGTGAATTCCAAATTGTTCCTAACGATTTCAACCCATCTGTCAGCAAGTTTTAATGGACTATATTTTATCAATATAATCATTAAAAATTGTTAAGATTCATACCTTGGAAGTTAGTGATATTTCCTCATCAAGATCTCTTAAAGTTTTTCTTCTTCAACTTGAAAAGAGCATGTAGAGTGCCTCACTCCTAGTGAAAAAACTGACTTGATAGGCACTGTTTCAAAGTGGCCAGATGTTTGTATTAATTTCGCTATTTAAACAACAATAACTCGATCCAGTCTTTTTCTAAAGAACATCTGCTCACTCAACAGAAACCTGATTGTCAGTATTTTCACCGGTTTGGTTTCACTACTAACTCGACCTTACAGGGGCTCAATAAGAACTTACTGAAAGGAAACTATAAGAGACTTTTGATCCGTAGGTAAGGAGGAATTATTCACTAAGCATTCAGGACGTTCCATGACGCTCTAGCTGGTAGCACTATCAACAATATATATAGGAAACTCCTGCAAGTTCACGAGTAAACAACTGTTATTGTAAATTCTATTCTATTCTATTTCTGTAGCGTCCTCGAGCAGTCGAAGGTTGCCTATCATGGATCTCCATTTTTCTTTACACTGTGCCTTCCTTTTCAACTTTCCATATTCTCTAATGTTGGTCCATTCCTTGATGTCATCAATCCACATTCTTCGAGGTCTTCCCTTCACTAGTTATTCGTAATCGCCACAGGGTTGCTATATATTTCCATGCTCCCTGTGGTGTAGTCCTGTATTTTGTTGTTTTTAAATTATATACGGATACGGATAAAGAAATAAAAAGTCTTCAGACCAAAATTGACAGAGCATCATCCCCAAGTAACGATACCTTTAAATGACCTTTTGGAACAAATGACGGGGGTCGCTTCCCAGCTTTTTTCAATTATAGTGGCATAATGCCTCAAACCTCTTCAGTCAGGTATGCTTACCTTTGAAAAGCTTGTTCAGGATTTTGAAACCGCAAGCAGAGATGGTGAATTACTGGTTACAAACTCCTTTGAGCATTTTCTGCTGGGAAATCATTTGACAAAACGATGCATAAATACTCAAGGCAAACCTACGACAAGCCACCTTCAACAGAGAAAGCGAAAAGTTCAACTATTCCGAAGGCTACTGCATTGGAAAACAAAGCTATGGGTCAATTTATAGCCTTTTCACAAAGCAGTGAAGCGAAAATTGACTTTATGCAGGTAATGAATCATCGTGTCAAAAAAGAGTGACTCTCAATATTTACTATCAATGGAACAATAACCAAAGCACAGAAAGTAAAGCTAACTGAAAGACTAAAATTTGTGTCATTATATCAAATTGACAATTACACTGCTCTAGTGAATGTGCGGTTTTAGCGGGGACTTGATACGCCTTCAGCAGAGAACAGGGAAAAGAGTGATGACACTCAATACACTTGGAGTGATTATGCAGATGGAGTTTTCCCCTTGCTTTGCCAAGACACTGAAATGCATCCAAGATTATTTTCGCCAATGACCCATACGATCTGGAGGTGAGTATCAAGGACGTGAGCATGATACTGGAAGTACAAGGAGTGTGTTTACAATGAAGGAAGATCAGCTGCTACCATTAGAATTTCAAAGCTTTTTCAAGAATCCAGCCAACAAAATCCATCTTCAGCATTTTCTTTGAAGCGAATTCGGTTCTCTCACAGCTTTGCATCAACTTTATTTACAGCTTAAGAACTAAATACTGGAAACTGTTAAATATTGATGAAAATCGCAAAATTAGAGAACTCAATTGCCACGATATAGAAGCAGATTCAACCCCAAGCTTAAGGAATAAATACTGGAAACTGCTAAATGTTGATGAAAATCGCGAAATGAAAAGAGTTCAAATGCCACCAAATAGAAGCAGGTTCAATCTTTAGCTATAAGAAAGCAAGATCCAGTAATTGACGATGTTAGGTACAGATGCTCTGGTCTTGGCTGCGGCTGCACAAGTTGCATATGCAGTGGCGCACTTCGACCATTTTGAGTGGGAGAAAGTGAGAAATCCATACAGGGGCGTCACTTGCGGATTCAACTAAGGGGGGAGGTGTTCAAGGTCAAATTTGGCCAACAAATGGGTGTCGTCACCTACTGAACACTTACTACAAAGAGAGTGGCACAAATGGTCAATGGCAACCTTTGTTACTAAAAAATTATTTTTATCTAAGAATAAAATCCATTGAGCGATCCAAAAAGTGCTCTTTGGTTTCTCTAGCGTTCTCTGGTTTTTAATGTTATTGAAGGAGGGAAAATACAATAGGCACGCATTTAGCAAAAAATTTTCCTTATTGTTAACGCTCTTTCATACTATCTGATATGCCTGGACTTAAGGTGAACCCACAGTTTTGCAACTACAGACATGTGTGAAAGAGTCCGTCAAATCCTTCTCGCAAGAGAGTAACAAAAGATTCATGGCTGTTCTAAGGTAAGTCATGGATACCGCCAAGACAATTTGTTAACTGTTGCCCTTAAGAATGAGTAAAACTGCATCTCCAACAGTAAAATTTGATGGAATACTATAGTACCTAAGAGCGGATCTAGAAAAATCTGCCAATGAAAATCAAATTAGAGAGGGCCACTAACAACTACTAAAGTGATATCAAAGAGATAAGTTAGATTAAACAGATCTGAACTGTCATGAGAATGGGAAAACAACTGTCCAGAAATGGTACTCTGGTACTCAAAAAGGAAACCGTAGAATTTCACGTAGAAAACGAAGTGCAAAGGGATTTGACACCAACTTAAAAAAGCATTCAATGAGAAGCAAGTAAAATATATAGCAAGTAGTATCTTAATTGTATGCAGCGAATTAAAATAATGGTGCAGCGATAGTGCAATAGTGTGTATCTCTGCCTTCTTTCCAGAGAGCAAGCGGTTCGAATAACAATCCGATGCGCATTCAAACCAGCCTATTAGCTCTCTTGTAGCAATCGACTAACTGCACGATGCCCTGGATGGCAGACAGGCAAGTTAGAGGACTGCTATGCGTAACATAGGTGACAAGTTAACTTCGGTTGGCAGCCAGCGGAAAAAGAATAACCACCCTTTAGGATGGATGGAGTGTCCTAGTACAAACAGTTTCCACAACTCACTTATTTATGTACTTGCCAACTTACTCATTTACTTACATATTAAAAATTTGCAAATACCATACCAAAATTAAAAATTTGAAATGATTCCTATAATAATCATTGCATTAGGCTACGTCATTGCATTACGTCCCGAGGAACATAAAAGCCAACCTGGAAAAATTAAACTTTGATGAGAAAGAAGCACAAAACATCGCCAGAAAATTCAGTCTGAAGACTCGCAGACCCTAAAGAGCTGAGTAGAAAGTTTAAGGCAGCAAAGATGATTGAGCACGATCAAAGATATACACGCAAGATAATGCACAGATTCTTCCAGAGAAAGATGAAAGGTGATGCAAACAATGACTTCCACACAAGCCACAGTCAATAAAAGAACAGGCATACATTATCTCACTTTGCTGGCTACCTCAATGCAATCATGGGCCAAGAAATCCCTACATATACGGCAAGTTGATCAAGGCCTAGAACCAACCACTGATAAATAATGGAGGTTATGTCATGCAAGTGTAGAAGATGTAATACATGTGATCAGTGGCTATCCACTCAAGTCAGCAAAGTATTACTTGCCATTACGACATGATCCTTTGACAAAGCATGTTCTGAGGGCCATAATTATAAAGAACCACCCTGAATACCAATACTATAAATCAAGAGAACCTGAATATATCGAAAAGATAGATCATAATGAATACTGGTGGAAATAGCAGCTTCGAAGGTTCCTCACAATAAGCCTGACATAATCATGTGGGACAAATTGAAGACAATATGCACCGTCATCGAGTTCAGCTGCCCATCTGACGTCAACATCTCTAATAAGATCCAAGAAAAAATGAACAATTATGCACCATTATTACGAAACATGCGAATCCTTTATCCTGATTATCGCTTTGAAATGTTATCTATAATAGTTGGAGCACTCGAGTTTGTACCGTCGTGTCTCTTCAACTACATGACTGACCTCGGATTTGAAAAGAAAGAAGCTACGAGGAACATCAACAAAATGCAAGGAGTTGTAATTAGTGGAACAGTTAAAATCTGTGAAGCATTCTTAAATTTTAAACTATTGGAACTCCATGGATAAAAATTAGCCTTGATTTGAGTAAAATGTGCTGGTTTTGGGTTTTCTGCGAAATTAGTTTTGACATATAATAATCAATCTTGTCTCGAGGTTTGAGACCGGTTGGTTTGTTTTATTGTATAGAAATGCTAATTGTCAATGAATTACATATATATGAAACTTACTTACTTACTTTGTTAAAACAGAGAAAATAAGTACAAAATAGCCGCTATTGCTTTAGGAGCAATGGGAGTAAATACCAAAAATGAATCTGACAAAAATATCAGGAATCTGAACTTGAAGCAGGACCCCGTCAAAACCATTACTGACTAGCTCCAAAAAGCATAACTTTCCGTCAGTCCTCGCTGTTAGTTAGCCACATGTTGCTTGACGAGCATTTACTTTACTCCCAGTTCGTTGCAATTACTTCTGCTGCATTTGAAATGCATTCAATATGTAGGTTACACGCTTTTTTATAAGGAACTACTTTATAAGGAACCTACATGTAGAATGCAGAAATATTTAAAGAACTTATACTACTAAAGGAAACTTCCCTTAGGAACTTTTCAATTTTAATAATTTTTATAACAGCAAACAATTAAGAATTAGGAAGCTGGTTCCATGCATTTGCAGCCACACCCGTATAGATTATTTGCTATGCTTGTGCTAAGTCCTTCATTTTCCATTGATGTTACGTTACAGCCAAAATTAAAGGCAAAGTTCAGGACTTTAATGTTTTACATGTGTCTGTACCACTTTTATGGCACTAATTGTGAAGGGAACATTAAGGAACTGTTAAGGAACTTTTAGCACTACAATATGATCAATGGAGGTCCAAAACTAAAGAATTTTTGGAACTAGGTCTTGAGCTAGGTTCCTTATAAAAAAAGCGTGTAATAATCGTTCAATGGAGCTGTCTCGACTTACAGACGTAAATAAGCGACAATAAATACAAAGAAAGTGAGAACTCTGCATTGCCAGAATTGCTAGGAACTTTAGAATCCACAGTAAAGGATATCGTCCAACTATCATTCTTGAGAACAGTAAGATATGGGAATGTTAAATCAACATTAAGGGAAGGCACACTGAATAGTCCTCCGTTCGAATAATTTCCATGCTAGAACTTCAAATTGTTAATAAGGCCCTCCCCGTCGAATAATTCCCTAGCATAGAGGATGATGAAGATTTTGATATAGACTGGTGGTTAAGCTTAGGGTGTTCCTTTAGCATTATTGAGAAAAGGAGTTTTAACAATTAGCTTTTTATGCAGCAAGCCATTGGACGGGATCCACATGTTGTTGTATAATATATAGATCAAAGACATTGCGAGTGTGTAAGGCCAGGTGGTCTGTATTGGGTTGTTTAAGTATAGATAGATAAATGTAGATAACTGTTGCTGCTAAATAATTAAATTACAATTACTTAATGCTCAAAGTAAGAGAACGATCCAAAGCTATCACCCGACCTAATCGGTCGAAAGAAATGTGACACCATGACCTAAGGGCCATCTGGAGGTCTTATCATGACTTAATCCGTACGCTGGGTGGACAAGATCGAATCCTGATAATCTTTCTTAATTCGTTCATTACTAATGTACTTCTAAAGTCTATACCTAACTAGCACAGCGACTTTGTAAGCTCGCTACAAATATTATATAACCAGTACTCACGAATTCAAAATCATCTTTTGACTTGGAGAAACGGCAATGATACCGTAACCATTAACTCTGTGTGTCTGCAACAGATAAGTGGGTCTCTAAGCAACAAACTGAGCTGAAAAGGTGAAGAACAAACGACGGAAATTGCTACACAGAGCCCGTGGATTAAAAGGTACAATGCAGAAGATTTAGCGACGCTATACCAACAAAGGATTAAGCCGAGAGTACAAAAGGCTGAGGGTTACGGCTCTCGAGTGAACGTGTTCTCTGCTTTGTATTATAGCAAATATGCAACCACATTTTGTATAAACGTTTGGTTTAATGAGAAAGCCCTCTGAAAACAACTTGTTTGTCATAGTAGTTATTTGGGTAATAGGCACAGACAGGTAAACAGCGTTCGTTAATTATTCGAATGGTCTTAAGCAGTAAGAGGAAAATGCAGAGTACGCTATCGTTAGAACTGTAGAGAAACACTCCTTGAGTGAGAAGAGACGTAATATAACCATTAGTTTGAATCATACAAACAAAACTTGTTATGAAAGTCTATAGACTTTGGGACTAGCTATAGTGCAATATTACCTTCGATGGAGTCAGCTTTGTTTCTGGAAAAATGATACATTACTTCCCAGAGGCATGAGCAAAAGATGGCACTTACATTGGAAGCCAAAGTAGGTGTCGGTCTTCGCAGGTTTTGCAATTCCACTTCACAAATAGAGTGATTCTTATTGAGTAAGGGAGATAGGTCGCTCACTCACTGAATGGCTACTGCGTTCTCTACTAAGAATGTCCCTTTAACCTAAGGCATTTAAGGATTACTCCAGTTTCTATTCTATTTCAATACTGTACCGCATTTTCAATGAAGCCTTCTTTCACTGGGTTGCTATCGGCTTTGACTTTCAATAAAGAAATCGTATGACAAAGATCTTTCTGTATTTTCAAATGCCCTAAATAGACTGAGCCTAAAATCCGTGCTAAATAATATGTTTTCTATTTAAACTATTGCTGTCGACCTAGTAACAAATGACCATATAGTTTCAAATGGTTTACCACATTTTAACTTTCCGCGTAATTCATGTCCTTTTTTCAATATCGTATATTCAATGCGTCTGCTAGTTGGCATGAAGTTGTATAAAAGTTTGCATCTAAAGATAGGGCAAATCAATAACAAAAGCCAGTAGTTTCGTCTTTCACTTGGTAATTAGCAGAGGATAAGAGTACAAACCTTGGCTAGAATATGTGTTCTACCATTCTCTGCATCAGGTTGATTTCATATGACCTGTAAAAACACATCACAAATATTTGCTGCAGAGATGACCATCTGCTTATCTCCTACACAGAGGCGATAAGCAATATTTTCAAACAGTTAAAAAGAGATCTAATACGTAATCCAAATGACTTCTGCTACACGTTCATTCTACATGGAACATAGCTCAAAGCATACGTTCCTTAGGTTTACAGGCCTTTAATTCTGAATCTCTTCTGATCATATTAAAGGACTAAAAGTTCCCTGCATAATATTTCCATGATTTAAAGTGGACACTTAGTGTCGTGAAAATAGTGCAGAAGTAAGAACAACATCGTTATTCGGAGTGTGCTAAAAATTGTTAATGGAAAACACTTACTACGTGGAATGTACACAGTTCGTGCAAGAATTTTTGGTTTTCAACAGTGTTTAAAATACTCGAAATTGAGAGAAGTACTTTAGTGACTTTATCTTTAGTAATGCGAGCTCCTTAAACTTTTCGGCCTGCTATTTGCAGGCTCATTATAAAGTTGTTCCTCATAAGAAAACATGTAGTTTTAACATAATATCAATGCTACATGGCGTTGCTTCCAGTATTGTATGTAGGAAATTAGGATCGTGATCTCTATCTGAAAAAACACTGAGGTATGGTCATCGATTTCCAGTATTTTTCAGAATAAACTTGAGGAGGATTGTTCAATAATCAAATCAACAAATGCTATCTGTTTTGGATATCAATTGGAAGTTTCCATGATAAGATTTAGTTTTTTCATATGAATTAAAAGTGGGCTTTTTCATAGCAGCCTTCGACGACATTCTTAGTCTCCCTCCCTCTCTCTGTAAGAGATATATGACCTTGATGGAACATATTGAAATAAACAAATATCTGGATTTGAATGGCGCACTAAAGAGATAGTGGAGGAGTTTTTTCATTCATTTGGTAAGTGGTCAATTGTCTGTATCGTACCTTCTCAAAAGGTTTGTAAACTTTAATGCATTCTACTGTATATTTCGTAAACTAAACCTGTATTTACTACCTCCTTTGCTATAGCTAGTGACAAGTGGAGACTAAACGAAGAAAAAATTAAAAATGACCGTGAAGTGCCTTGAGATCTCTTGCAACTGGCATAAGAGGACATATTGTTGCTATTGGTACTACTTCTCAATACCACTCAGGATGATATTATGTACGAAAACGGAGTTAGTCATCTCCCAAATGCCCGAAAGTGGTCTTTATGTGTTTCAACAACAAACGAGACTAAGCTACAAAGACTGAAACAACTGGCAGCCTGTTAAAGTGAAGCTAATCAAAATACCCACTGTGTGATATGCGTAAAAGAAAGAAGACTAGAAGAAAATCGAATGGATCAAAACCTGATTGCTATCTCTGCGATGAACCAGACTTAAAACACAGAAGATCAAAAGTAGTTCAATATTCAAAGAGCTTTTTCTATATGCTCATAAAGATATAATCAATACATTACATTAAAGACATAGAAATACGTTACAAACTACAACACAATACCATAGGGAGCATGGCAATGCAAAGCAGTCCTATGGGAATTTAAAGTTAAAACTAGAATTAAGATAAACAAAAATTAAGATAAAATAAAATCTATCAACAGCAAACAACATCCATATAATGCTGTGTTCATTCTAATGAGCGACCAATTATAATGGAAACAGAGTCAACTATCAAAGACCTTTCATAGGAAAGACAACAAAGGCGATGGAGAATTCAAACTCAACTGTGAATTCTTTCAACTAAACTTGCAATTCAAAGTTTCTGCTGTCTATTATGTTTTCTAACTGAAATTGTCATAAGTCACTTATTAGACACACTGAGTATCGTGATATAATTATGGCCACAAAAATATCAACTTGAAACATTTTTGAATGGTCGTTCATCTGAAAACACCTTCCTAAGCGGTTTTTCTCAGCACATTTTGATAAGCTTTTGAATAACCTATCATCTATTTGGACAAAACAACAGAGCAATTGCAAAGATCATAGCAGAACAGATAATAGAGAACAGATATTATGGAGTGACATGAATTGATCGCTACAGAAGATTGGAAGTGAACTAATAAACATAATCATAAGAGATGATAGGAAGAAGCAACGCAGGAATTGAGATATATGCTTTATACCTTCGTATGACCAAAGGGAAGATAGTAGTGATGGGTCATGTACAGAATAATTAGGTTTTGTTGGCCTAATCATGCATTTGTCAACATTGCTTCGATAGACGTGTGAAATTTAGCCCGGTGACAAAGCAGAGAGTTTCAGATTCAAGTGAATGTTTCATTCAGCATTAACTTGTCGTGTGTACTTTTTAAACCACAAGGTACCATTGACCAATAATTAAAGACAGTATAAAACTATGATGTAAATCTTCAAGCATACCTTCTTCATCAAGCATTACAGATACTAATGACTATTGCAATGGCTCCATCAGCTTTCTAACGAGCTTATATCATCCCATGGTCCCATATGAAGCGTGTAGGTTCAATGCAGAGGCCCTATCTTCTTCAATGTTCAGTTAGAGTACTTCAAAAACACCAGCAAACCTGCCAACTTGATGATGATGAATACGGTTACAATCAGATCTTTTATCATTCGACAAAATAATTTATGCACCATTACCACGAATAATACGAATTTAAGCTTATGGTAAACAGTGAATCAGATCAAAAAGACGAATGTAGCTACCAGCAATCCAAATGTTTATTGATGTTGAGAAAAACAATCACAATTTATCAAAAATTTATGAGTCAAATTTGTACTATGAGATGTGTCTACAGCGTTTATGCGGCTTACACACGAACGATCGACTCGCTATTGAAGCGATAGAGAAAGGGAGACAAAATCAAAAACTAAACGAGAGAAATTTGAAAGCCCGTTGCAAAGCGATGAAAGTACGCTATAATACTCGACAAAAGAACCGATAACACAACGTTTGACAGGCTAAGAAAGTTGAAGTGCTGTCTAGGATAACATATCAGGAGATTGAAATCTCTAACAAGACGCTTCAACTTCAATTTTAGATTGATGGAAAGCACTTAATGATTAATCAATCGGGCCTTAAAAAATTGAAGCTGTTCATAATAGAGAAACGAAGATAAGAATCGAGACCCTTATGGGTTGGGAAATTTTTGAAAAAAACCAGTTGCATGGTCATTGCACACTTTTTATATAATATTGTCTATTAGAATATTACGGTTCAAAATCGTTTAATTCTAAGGATAACTTAAGAAGAAAGCAAGGCTAAAGCTTCATGAAGATTTAGACTCTGAGCCTATTTGAGTTGAGTTTTAGGAAAAAATAAGTGTGCGTTTCACGTATCACGTCTGGGAGACTACATTATCTTGTGACTCAGCAACTCTTCGTGAAGTGTCGCAATTTTTCACTCACTGAATATACTTATTCACTGATGCACAAAATCACTGAGATTCAATAATACTTTAAGAATAATTTTAGGCTCAAAATAAAGTTTTTAAGAATATTAAGGCTCAGCAAAACTTATGTATTCTTATAAGAAAGTTTGCGAAGAGCAGTAGAGTATACCATGGTACATACATAAAATGCATGGCAAAATCGTCTCCATTACCTCTACTTACGACTGGAACATTAAGACTTCTGCCGTAGCTGATGGTAAGTCAATCGCAGCATTGTGTTAAGAAACCATTAAGAAAACTGAGGAAATAAATGAGGCAATCTTTAGGCATTAAGCCACAGAGCTCAAGCAAGAAAGGTAGTGCATGAACAACAGCATGCTAATAAAAAGAGCAAAATCCTCAGCCGCAATATAAGGAAAGTAGCAAAAGTGCATTTTATTAAATTATCAGAACAAAGTTTGATTTCACAACAAATTTTGTCATTAATTGATCTACTACTTTTCCCATCAAAGACTGATTCTCGATTTCAAAGAGGGTCCCGAAGTTTAACCTTAATTTACCACACAACATTTACTGGCGGAGTTTACAAAGAACAGTTGCGGCGGAATTCGGAAAGATTCAGCTTTGCATATATTTACATATCAATCTTTATCCCTTAAGCTCTCGTCTACTGAAAAATAGTTACCTGAAGCCAAACTGGCTGTACTTGTCGTCCTTCTTTCACAATACGACCTGCAATGAAACAATCGTTGTATCTCTACATGACTAAACATGCAGAGTGATCTGAAGCAAAAGATTAGCTACGAGCCTTATCCAAATACCCCTACGAGATAAAAATGGGCTTCAATCTAGAGATAGTTCCTTTACACATGATCTTTCATCCTTTTTCAAATCCCCATGAATGAAAATATAAAATAAATATGCACATAGATATTTATGTCTCGAAGAAGTTGGAACATTCTTTAGACATGCCACAATTAGTATGCCTAAAGAGTGCTCCCGCTTTGTCGAGCTATAGTGAAGTTCTACATTACCAGCAGACTATTCTCAGCTATGTTTATAAATATATATATATATATATATATATATATATATATATATATATATATATATATATATATATATATATATATATATATATATATATATATATATATATATATAAATATATATATATATATATATATATATATTATCGTTCTAAGGCTTTATGTATCTACTTATTTGCACATAAAACACAGTGATAGCCCCCATGGGGGCTTATTCGAGGATAGGGTTTTCAGAAATCATATTGGGGTGGGGCATATACGAGGGGGATTTAATCGAAGAAGGGGGCTTAATCGACTCATTACGATAACGAAACCTTTTCTAGGCCCTATAAAGAACAACAAGGGCCAGACAGTTCATCAGTCTTCTTTGAGATACAGGGTGAGAAAAGTGCTGCAAGTAAAAATTGTGATGAGATTTGAGGCGGCGATGAAAAGCAAAATACTCACAGGACTATCAATCAAGGAAATTCCCCCTTAAAGCCTCAGTCAAACGATCCAACATACTACGATAGGCAAAATTTTGGATCGTTCGGTCACCCAACATCATTATTTTCGATGTTGAGCGAAAGTTGCCAGCGTTCAACAATGTTGGATGAGGGAGGCCAATAATTCATTTATTCGGAGGCGTTGAGTCAACTGTTGGGTTGAATGTTGGGTTGAATGTTGGGTTGCCTAACAATGCTGGTTGAATGTTGGATGAAATGTTGGCTTAAATGTCAGATCGTTTGACGAAGCCTTGCACAGTTAACAAACTGGACGGGTTTCCCAACAGCTTTAGCACGCGAAAAACAAAACACACTGATTGAATAAGATGGGATGCAATGATAATCTCCCCCATCAAAACCAGATAGACTACAGTTATATTAAAACAGTTATATTAAACACATGTACAATTCGAAGTTTAAACTTCAGCATATCAACACTTGCAGATTCAGCCACATGAGTTGAGGAATGATCATATCGAAGTCAAAGTTCTATCCAAAACTACAAAGAAAAGCGGCCTACTGGCCTAGATAAACTGCTATGTACGCAACACAATCAGGCTGTGTAACGAATAGATTGAACTTAATGCAGTTAAGCCCACTATTTAATATCTGGGCCACTACTAAAAGTGACTATGACAGATGGGAGTGGCTAGGCCTATTGAACATCGGTACTGATTGCTAATAAAAGCTTTTCCAGGACGAAAAGGAATATCAGCTTCATGGCTTTGTCATATCTTTTTTCTACATCTTATAATTCCCGGGATAGTTTTCGTTTCAAATTTCCTATTTACTTTTACTAGGACAGTTTGACGATCTTTCTCCAATATTTACGATGAGTTGCCGGGCGATCATCAGTGGGCCAAGCACAAAAGATTTCAGAATCTAAACGGACTGCTTACATAACACAAAACAAAGCATGGCATGTTTTAGAGTATTCCATCCGTAAAGGAGTGAAACAATTTAGAGGGGGGGGGGGCAGTGGCTCATTAAATCAAAAGAAAAACAAATGGGATTAAAAACCTAACGAATAAAATTGCAGATATCTTTAAAAGTACTTTTGCATGCTATAAAGATCTGGAATCTTCCACTAAAAGAAGAATTAAAACAATCGAACTGAATAAAATACACTATTACAAGAGATGGTCCATATGTCTGCGAATAACCGGTCGTCAAAAATTCACAACTGACCCGTTCGTGGAATTATACAGACCAAAATCGTCAGAAAATCTGTTCAGGCAGCAAAGTTTCAACGATGTAACATGGGCTAAAATCTCTTGGACACGACAGTGCCTAGGTGATATTGAAGGCATATAGATATGAAAAGACACCAAGGAATCTAGGTGTATACCCTCTAGAAGAATAACTTAGCGAATGGTCATCCACGAGTACACCGAGCGAGTTTTCTGGGTCACCGTAGTCATCAAATGCTTAAAAGTGCTAACAATCATCACTTTTAATTTACAGACTTAACTTTAATGCTAAGCTTAGAGATGAAGTTACGCATCTATAATATACAGTCATGCAAATATATATATATATATATATATATATATATATATATATATATATATATATATATATATATATATATATATATATATATATATATATATATATATATATATATATATATATATATATATATATGAGATTCATATCGTTTTCTTCTCAGAGACAAATAAGTTATTAGTTTTACAAACAAAGTACGGTGAAAGATACAGCCACAACATCTTCCACCAGAATGGTCTGCTAGAAATCTTGAAGGAGGCAAACCGAACCCATACTGAGGCCATCACACGGTTCACATTATGTTCACACAAGTAGATGACACATGGAATGGAATACATCAATATGGCCTATACAATGACTAAAGGCTTTACAGATATCATTTGAAAGAGTGCTCCTCAATAGAGGCCGCCAGTCGTAAGTCAGGTAGAGACTTTGTGTAACCCTCTTTGCCTTGTAGAAAGTAGGTGATGATTGTTCCTTTTCCCTGTTGAAAGAATACAGCACTAAAGATGCAGCAATAAGATAAATTTAGTGCTAACTAGAATTATCCCAAGATATCTGCACCGTCGACAAACAGTCTCATAAGAAGAAATAGCAAGAGATGCTTTTACTTCTCTGCTTGTCATTGTTCCGTTGTCTAGTACATTCATTCAGTCATTCATCCAATGATTCATTCATTCACTCAGAAATTGAACAATTCCCTCATAAACTGATTCATTCTAAAGTGATCGTCCCAATATAGTACTTTGACTCACATCTTTTTACTTCACCTCAAAATCATCACTTCTTTGTTCTAGATTCGAGAGCTACTAGCCACTGTACTACTGTGCAAAAACTACAATGTGGGAAAAACACTCCTGAATTCATGATACCAACATCACAAACATCGTTCATCCTCTGGCACAAACGTCCTTCAATCTTGGCACAAACATCCCTTACTCTCAAACACATCCCTTAACATAAAAATCACTCATCTGTTGGTACAATACCCCCTCCTTTGAACATCGAGGAAACCCCCTGAACAAAGTAACAAAGTGCTAATCTAAAATGAAGAAAATACCTTCATTGTAACTGGGCCTCGTTCTATTAGATCATAACCTCCAAGCTGATCTAAGACTTCTTTGCATTCCGGGCTAACATGGACCCTCAGTGCAAGACCACTCGATTCCATGCGTGACGCATAATTTACCGTATCACCAAACAAACAATAACGAGGCATTTTCAAGCCAACAACACCGGCAACAGCAGGCCCTGAAATTAGAATGCATCCCAAAGGATTAAACATCTAACAATGCTACAATTGCAATTGACGACTTATAATTGATTGCATACATACACTGAGATGATGATACAAATAACTGTGAATTCAATACCACACTTTTCCAGAAGGGGCCTAGCACAAAGCATACTTCCAAACGTTCTCTATTTTTGGACTTCTTTTGACCACATATTAGTACACAAAGTTCCTTAATAGTTCGTAAATTTTAACTGCACACCTAGTAGACATTGTAAGTGTTCAATGTTAAGGCCGGGCACAATGGACACTGCAAGCTGCAACGGAAACCCACCCATGAACCACTTGCTAACTGGGGTATATACAATTTAGGCGAATTTGACTTCTTAATTCTCGATTGTTAACAGTGATAAAAATATTCCAAATTGAAAAGTTCCTCACGGGATTTTCTTACTCCTTGGGGTCCCTGTCCTTCTACATGTAGGTTCCCTATAAAGTGGTCAATGAAGACTCCTCTATGAGTCCTCCACTGCTATATGGATTACACAATTCATGCGCATTTGATTGAAGTGAATGGAAGCAGATTCCTAATTCTCGAGTGTTTGCAGTGATAAAAATATTTGAAATTGAATGGGCTTTAATAGGCATTGCTCGGAAATGCGCTTGTTCGAGCACGAGCACCGAAAGCACGCCTAAGATTACGCATGAGCGTGACATGTCGAAGAACCAAGTTTATGAAATTGTAGGTATGCATTCTTAGAAGGGGTGCGAAACAGAGCCCCAAGTTATTCAAGGAGCCCGTATTTTCTAGAGCAACTTTGGTTAGCTCAGGTAAAGGCTTGCTTTAGCAGTACAAGTTCCTTGCATTATTTGGCAATTTGGGTTCCCAACAAAGCGGTTCCTTACGGCCAGAAGGTATAATTCACTGGGGATATTATCCCACCTGTATGAATGCCGATCCTAAGTTGCAAATTTATGTCAGGAAAGTGGCGAATCCTGAACGACTTGATGCAGTGAAGCAGGTCCAAAGACATAGTTGCTATCTCTCCGGCATGTTTGATACCGTTTCTTTGCGGAATTCCGGATACCACCATATATGCATCTCCAATCGTTTCGACCTGAAAAAGTTGTACACTTTGATTTATTGCAAAAAGATAAATTTCAGGTGTGAGGCAACTGAAAAACCTCTTCTACAGAGCATACGGCAGAATTGCTCTGAACTTAGGGACAAAATTGAAAAGATGTAAAGGGTAGATAAATCAAACAGACAACAATTTTTGTTTTACAATAGTAGCACTTCGGATAGCCATGAAGCTCCCTAAATCCCAACTTTAATGATACGACTCAAAGCCGTAATCTGATGCAAAGCTTTCAAGTTAAAATTTTGTTTCCCTCTATGGTATATCATGAGAAATAACAGCACAAACTTGCGAAATTGAAATTTGAAAAAACTCTTCACCAAGTTCTTTCCCCAAATGCATAAAACACAAGGTGAACGGTGAGAAGTACACTTTAATGTGATGGGGAGAGCAAATCAAATGGCGGGAAACTAAAACAACATCAAGCCAACACAGAAAAATTGTCAATCAAAGCGAAAAAATGATCTATCAAAGGAATAAGTTAGATATTTATTCAAGCATTTTCAAATATCTCAGCTGACAATTGGCAATACGCATGCAGTCTCTCACGGGAATTTCTCACGAGATGAAAGTCGCTCAGGGAAATCAAACTCTTCGCTCTATATGACGCAGTAATTAACCCGCAAGATTGCAAGATACGTGCAAACATGATGTAAAATAAACTGACTTTGCGGACTAACCTTGTAAACATCGTGGACATCTAAAACTCGATCAAAACAAGTGTACAAATCGTTCAACAAGTCAACAACCTGAAACAAAACGAAGTGTGGCAAAACATCGTCCGTGTAATACAGTGATTAAAAAATACCTGGAACAAAAATATAGTGCCCAGGGTGTCCAGTGGTTTCTTTCGTCGACAAAACAGCCAGTATAGCTAAATCTTTTTCGGCCCAGTGTATTGAAACTTTCTTGGTATTTCATAATTTCAGCATCAAAATTTTTTTAAGGCTTTCCTAGTACATATGTTGGAGTTCTGAGGTTTTATCAAAACAGGAAAGTACATTGTACGAGACCGCAAGATAGACACACAAGCACAACAGAAACAAAACACATGAATAAATAGATTAAGAAAAGAAATACATATCAATTAAAATCCACGAGAATACAGGCTTGCGTGAAAAAATTTGAATTCTGGAATTAAACGAATTTATTGACATTCTCAGGTCTCAGAAAAATCTAGTATTGAACTTTCCTAACTTTACAAGCGGTCGAAAAATACTTCTTATAAACCACTTTCTCACAAAAAGCGTGTGGAAAAAAGGATGCTTGGTTTATGCTGCAAATTCATTTATTCATTTATTCATTCATTCATTAATTCATTCGTTCGTTCGTTCGTTCATTTATTCATTCAATCATTTCATGTGCTTAATACGGGCAGTCCTTCAGTGAGTGCTGACTTTCAAGGGTAGCCCTCCGTCTACATTCACTTCCATTATTGACCATATATATTTATAAGAAAAGCTAAGCTAACAATCTGACTAGTTGTCTAGGTCTCATTAATATCTAGCCATCCCTAACGCTATCATCAAAACTGTTCTAATACGAATCTCTTCTCAACTGTTCTATTCTTACAAAAATCAAAAATAGGAGGATCTATTATACGAAATCCTTACTTGCATTGGAGTACTTCTTGATGCTAAGCTCGTAAAACCGACGATATCGCTGAAAAATATAGTTACTGATTCGAAACTTTCCGCCGTCACGGTATGACCCTGTTTTAACTGTTCAGCAATAGATCTGAAACGAGAGATATAACACTCTGAAAAAGTAAGGGAAAACACAACTGGCGTTTCTGCAGTTCATGATTACGGTATTAAAGCGATCTATTTAGGGTGCTTTGGAGGTAAACTATATTAGGAACTTGACTGGTAAAAAGTGAAACTGCAAAATATGCTGTCTGTAGATGCACAGTGTAAATTATATTACAAATTAACCCTCCTTTCATTTATGTTGGTCTTCAGCTGTTGGTTTAAATCAGTACTACAGTGACATTGTTAGTACTTGGGTGTGTTTAGCTCCTCCACATTCTATAGAAAATGTACTTCAGTGCCCGTTCTAGCACCCTATATATCCCATGCAATTTTAATCTGTTTCCTCCAGCCCTCCCCCCGATAAAAATGTTGTAATAGTTCATAATTAAGACAAATCCATGATAAGAGAAGCCAATGCAGAAACGTTGTAATTGCGTATGTTTCTAATCATCCATTTCATCTTGCCTGACCGGATTGGTTCGCTTCCATGTAAACTCAAAACTGACCATATATAAGATCTTCACTACAGCACGAAAAAGCGGTACCATGTTTTAACAATACTGAAAAGCTTTTTTTCGTCCGACACTCGTCAGAGAATGAAACGTCGGATAGCGACCGAAAGGTGAACCGAAATTTATAGCCAAATATGCGGGTACACGTGATATGATGAATAATTTCGGTTCACCTTTCGGTCGATATCCGACGTTTCATACTCTGACGAGTGTCGGACGAGAAAAAAAGCTTTTCAGTATGGTAAAAACATGGTACCGCTTTTTCGTGCTGTAGTGAAGTTCTGTAGTACCAACAGACTTTTCACATGTATAAGATCCAAATATTCTTAAGGATCGGGGCCCAGCGAGATCTGTCTCTCGATTTCATGGATCTCGCATAATCAACAATTACGATAATTACTCATCTAGATCTCCGTTAGAGAATCCAGAAAGTGTAATTGGGACTAGCTCGACTACCAGCAAACAGTTCCCAGACAGAGGTAAGTTTGCAGCAAAGTATTCAACGATTATTACGGATGAAACTTCAGGAAACTGAAGTTTCCATTGAGTCGTCTCAGTTCTACCGAGGCAGAGTCAACAGAAGATACTGTAATGAGACTCAGTGACTCTAGGGCAGAGAATGACAAACGCGCAAACTATGCTCAAAGCGTGTAGCGTGTAATATGTGCAATGGATTGTCGTTATTCTGTTTTACTTTCGTACGATTGTACCATAGACTTGCAACAGTTTTCTAGACACAAATTGAAGAATCCAGTATAAAAACATCCCTAAGGTAAACCAAACGTCCATGCTTACACTAAAGCATGCAGACAAAATGACCTCATAAACAGGACTATTGTCCTTATTGTTATGAGCAATATTGTTACTACAGTGTTACTCTATTTTCAATAAGTATACATAAATGAAATAAAACGTCCCAAAACTCAGTTTTTACAAGAAATCTGGAAAATAAAGGTAACGAAGTGATGAAGTCATGGAGATGTAAGTTAAGAGCCCAACTTCTGTCACAAAAGGAATTATTCTCAAATGAAACAGTAATTCATATTTCGATTGTTCTAGGTCTCTTCACAAGGTTAAAAGACTTTATAGTTTGTAATGCTAGGCCGCGATGACTAGGAGACTTACTTTGGCAGCATCTTGTAGAGCAGCTCGTCAGTCTTCTGCTTCTCGGCGGCAAGCTGTTGGGTTCTCTCTTCCACCAATTCTTCCAAATTGTTCGCATACTTTTCCAGCATTCCCACCATATTGTCAACCAAGTTGCCTTGCCTGCAATAAGAATCTTGCAGTTAAAAGGATAAAGTTCCACGTGCATGGTGAGATGGGGAGAGAACGTTGACAGAAACTCTCTATTTTTACGAGAGCTCAGAGACATCTCTATCGCAAACATCAAATGGTACTAAAAAAAGGATAGTGTAAAACTACTTCAGGTTTGCAAATGAGAAAATTATTGCTACGCTTGTGGCCTTTTGAGCCTCATTTTCTTATAAACTTGTTTCTGATAAAAAAAACGTGTAATTCGTCAGATGTGGTGGGAGTTTACTGAAAGATTAAGGCAGTAGGAAATATAAATACGTATAGGCTGCAAAGGAAAGGACAGCGAAAGCCAACATGATGAATATCAAATATGTGAGAACGACAACTGTTGAAATGATGAAATTCAAAAACAAAAGTTGTATCGGCCGTAGTTTGATCTCTTCTGCGGCAACTATTCTGGGAATATTAATTAAAAAAGCAGATTTTCATTTCCAAGCAACCAAAAACATCGGTCAATGATAAAGGACTCTCCTTTGTTAATAAGATTTTTAAACGCTCGTATTTTGGCAGTGAATCTGAAGTGCTCAAATCCCAGAAACGGAAAAATTCCAAGCTATTGATGAGAATGCACAAATTCTTGAATGAGATCTAAGGGAGCTAGGAGAAACATTAGCTAACTAGGGATTACGGTTGATAAGAAGACAGAATCTAAAAAACGATATTTAGTCAGAAATAAGAAGCACAAAAGGTGGCCTGAGATGACGGCATAAAAGCAACGACAGTGGAGATGCATCTTTCCTGTAGTGAAATGCTTTTTGCCGTAATACTTTTAAACATAACGTGCAAAGATGCAAAAAGAGTGACAAAAGCTAATAGACAAACAAACCTTCCGCCATGAATCTGCCGAAGCTTGGCTTTAACCGCTTCAAAAGTAGGCCTTTGAAGAGGGTTCTCATCCCAACAGGAATGCATTAATTTAAGATACCTAATGTCACAGTCATCATCTGGAACTCGTGGCCTGATGGGTGGCGTGTTTGATTCACTTACCAGTTGAACAACGGCTGTAAAAATCGTTAATGCACAATTAAGTTCAGTCATATGCAATCATCATCATTAGCATCATATCATCATCGATCATCATCACTTACTACCAACTAGCATTGATATAATCACCAGTAACTTCATTGCCTCATTGTCATCATTATAATCATGATCACGATCATCATCATCATCATTATCATCATCATCATCATCACCATAATCAAAATCATCATTTCCATCATCAGCATACTCACAATCATAATCATCACCATTCATTATCATCATTATCATCATTATCATCATCATCATTATCATCATTATCATCATCATCATCATCATCATCATCACCATCATCATAATCATCATCCTTTAACCTCACAAACACAAATATGAAATCATTGAATGTAACATAGCCTATAGGCTAGATAGATGCTTTCTTCACAAATACTATCTTACGGTCAGTGTAAAACGAGAGGCAAATGCTCTAGCAGGTGATGAGATACCATACCAAATCAGCATTAACGTAAAGACAGCGAAAGAACCATTACGTAATCTAGAATATCTACAAAAACATGGACCAGACAATACAATGCTCAAAATGGTAATACAAAACGACGGCAATACAAATCGTTGAACCTCTAGGATCCATTTGAAGTTCAGCATACGGGTCTTCTCTCGTCATGATTTCCGCCAATATGATACCATAGCTGTATACATCACCAGGCTTCGTTTTCCTTTCCGAGCGAGCAAGTAACTCAGGAGCAGCCCATAGCAATTCTATGGAAGAGAAATATGCCACAATATCACAAACGAAAGATAACACCCAGAAATGATAGGAGATCAGTCCTGAGAATAATGCTATTTATCAACAATCTCATCTAATCAAGCAATGTCAAGTGATTAAAAGCAGTGGTAAAAAATATTTGAATTCTTTCTAAAAACAACCAATAATCATAAAATGTAACTGGCAATGACGAGAGTTAGACATGATAGAGTATTGTATAGTTTGAAGATTGGTGGACTAAAGTTGGCGGCAAGCAGTTGGCGGTAAGCAGTTGGCGGTAAGCAGTTGGCGGTAAGCAGTTGGCGGTAAGCAGTTGGCGGTAAGCAGTTGGCGGATGAAAGTATAAGTATAGATGAAATAAAATTGTTTATATACGAGAATACCTGTCAGACCTACATAAAGACTATAGTACAATGGTAGATATAATCTAGAACAAAATAAAAAATATTGCTGATCTTCCAGGGTGTTGTGTTGGTACTGGTTTTCAGCGCAATGAATAATCCTTTAATTATTTTCTACATTGGGGAAAAATAATGGGAACCTAATTTTAATAGGAATCTCACTCCACACTTTCAGATCTGTGTTTTCTTCAAAATATTTTCTTGAAGTATTCAAGACCATACTTTATTTGAAGATTCTTACTAAACCTTGTTCGTACCTAGTATATTAATCTTTGTTGAAATTTATTCCGAAGATTTTCAGGACATAGTTTATTCATGATTTTATACGTCATAATTGATCGATAAAAATCAAGAAGTTGTTCAACTGGCAAGAGGTTCCTAGATCTATTATCTTTTATTATAGCCTTATTGATTATAGAAATGACTCTCTCTTGTAGGCCCTGAAGCGATTCAATTTTTGAGTTAGATAGAGAAGTTGGTGCATGGAAGTTGGTGCATGGAAGTTGGTGGATAGAAGTTGGTGGATGGAAGTTAGTGAATGGAAGTTGGTGGATGGAAGTTGGTGGATGGAAGTTGGTGGATAGAAGTTGGTGGATGGAAGTTGGTGCATGGAAGTTGGTGGATAGAAGTTGGTGGATGGAAGTTAGTGGATGGAAGTTGGTGGATAGAAGTTGGTGGATGGAAGTTGGTGGATAGAAGTTGGTGGATGGAAGTTAGTGGGTGGAAGTTGGTGGATGGAAGTTGGTGGGTGGAAGTTGGTGGATGGCAGTTGGTGGATGGAAGTTGGTGGATAGAAGTTGGTGGATGGAAGTTGGTGGATAGAAGTTGGTGGGTGGAAGTTGGTGTATGGAAGTTGGTGGATGGAAGTTGGTGGATTGAAACTTCAGATGGGGTTGTCTTTAGGCGGGCATTTCAAATCTCGGCATTCTGTAGTGATAATTCGTTTCAGTTAGATTTCTGAATCTGTATATTTTGCATGTATTACCATATTTTATTTACTGTTATCGTACATTCCCTATCATTACATAAGAACTTTAAAACGTTTATCTCTCACTATGGAACTCCAATCCATTCCGACAATAACCATTTCATTTAACCTCATCTAAAAATTCCTTACCCAGGGGGTGATTCAGGTTAAGTAACCTGTTCTACAATCACCCCCAGGACGAAAACAAATCACAAAGATATCTGATTACCAAACCTAATTACAAACCTATAAAAATAAAGATAAATGAATAAAGTTATGTAATATTAATATTCTTACTCTTGAGCCAGCTAAAGTCATCCACCTATTATAAGCTTTTCAGACCTTCCGATAAGAAAACGCCGCGAAAAATAAACAAATTCAAAGCAACATCAACATACTTCTGTATTGCTGATATTCGGAGGTATCCTCCTTCGCATTGGCTTTAAATTTGTCCAGTCCATAATCAGTGATCTTACAAACCCATCTGTTATCAATGACACAATTGCTTGATGTCAGCCTACCATGAGCGCCAATTGGGCTTCTGTGCAACTCCACCATACCCTATTTCAAAATAGAATCCCATAAGCATTCAGCCTCTACTTCAATTATTACCATCATAAATTCTTTAAAGTTCGTATATACATAGTTTGTATAGCTAAAACTAATTGATACCAACTATTTACAAAAACAACTGAAATATAAGTAAAATCTACAGAATATTTGAAAAAGGAAGAATTAACATATGTACACATGAGGTCTTTGATATAATCAGAGGCAAGAAAAACAGCAAGAATGAAAAAGTAAGACTAAAAGAAGGAATGACAAATCAAGCACGACAGCGAAATTCAAACAGATCATTTACCAAAGCAAACAAGGGGACCAGTACAAAAAGGAATGGTTCATAATTAGATTTAACATAAAAGACACGACAAAAGTGCCATAGATAACATAATATAATGTGATATAACAAACTATCAAAACATGACAAACGAATCGATGCTTTTCAGCTATAGAAATGAGTCATGAGATATCCATAATATGTCAATTCGATCTTTTGCTAACAAGCTTGAAACTTTAAAAAATACTGAAAAAGTCATGAGAACGAATGAGTAAACAATATATCCAAATTCCATAAAAATATAAAATGTAAACAATCAAATTTACCGCTGCAATATCAGAAGCCAGAGACAATTTAAACATGTTATCCAGTTTGATGTCATCATTTTGGAGAATATCCTGTGAAAATCGAGAAAAATTTTACAAAAAATGTCTCTTTTCAATATTGTCTCCAACTATCTCCTCAGTCTATAAATGACCAAATGCACTCTTCCTACGATTAAATAACATTGCCCAGTTATACAACTGTTTATCGAAAGAAAACATTTCATTTTTTAACAGCAGAAGAAAAAGCTCTTCCTGTCTTCCTAGGATCTGAAGGCAATAACGTATGTGATTTAAGAAACGCTACTATTTCATGGCAAACCTTACTGCAACATTGTGTCACTAAAATGCCAAAGGATCGAGAGGCATGATAACCTTACATGCAATATAAACATCCAACAATTTGTTGCTAGCTTATACAAGTACAAATCCTACAACAGCAAGTACTTTTTGCCACTGATCCATTTTGAACAGCATTAAACTAGTCTTGGTTTGGATTTGATCAGCAAACAGAACACAATTAGACTTCTGCAGCATATAGGCAAACAATTCTTACGATGCATGCTAATTACCTGTAAACTGCTCTTCTGGCAGTATTGAGTCAGGATGCAAATATTTGGGTACTGTACACAAACGCCAACGATCGGATTGATGTTAACACTTCTAAGATCTCTGACCTGCAGGAATACTTTCTTTTATTAATGGAAAAAGCAAACAATCCTATGCAAAGGCTGATCATTCTATCCATGAAGTTTTGAGAGGGGAGAGAAATATAAACAGTGCAACAATATTGAGTAATTTTCTTAAAAGGGCTGTATAATTTCTGCTTGGTTTGTTTATTGTATTTACATCAGACAGACAGTCTACCTCAACAATTGCACAAGCTATTGTAGTTTTATTCCATATAAAAATATCAGGTTGATAAGTGAATATGTAAGTAACCTTATTGTTCCCTCCGTATACGTCTGCATTTTCGCCATTGCCATTTTACTTGCAATATGAGAAGCATGCTTTTCGAGACAGTTCAACTCAGGGAACGTATGTATATGAAAGAAATATCATACCATTTTAAATTCAAGCAGCATCTCTCGGTTTCGATGAACTGTCGTCTTATTCAGTCTTTTTATTACAACTTGGTGACCCTGAAAAGAGGAAGCAAAAGAGAGGATGGTTCAAATATGAGAGAACTGTGGCAAACAAAAACAACAAGACTTATACAAAGATATTTTACATATTGAATCCCATTTGTGAATGCCGTTCACAAGGACTGGTTTCACTGCAATATAAAGTTCCACCGTACTACTCCTATGAGGCAAAGCTAAAACAGAGTTCGTTTCAGGAAGACGTCTAAAACTTGTTCATATCGTTACTACACTTCAAGAAATCTAACTATATTTCGAGCTATGTATCCTACAATGACAATGCTCCTCTAATCCAGAAGGGTCTGCGTAGTAGTGCTCAGTATACTTGTGAAGGAGCAGGATGGTATTTTGTATATGAACAGAATCACTGGCGAACTCTTGGCTGTCTATGGGGGGGGGGGGGGCAAGGGGACCATGGGAGTCTTGGTGCAAAACTCTGACGGAAGGTGCCAACACACCCTAAAAATTCCATGAGAGGTGACCGCCCCTCCTCGCCCCCTGGTATTCGCCATCGCATATAGGTGATTTTATACGATGAGTTGTGCAGTATATTGCTGCAAGAGAAAAGCAAAATTCCCATTTGAAAGTAGAGGCTCTAACTACGAACTAGTAACGACAAAATTTCAAAAAAGGCCTACCTGATATCGAGCAACAAACTGGTTCCTCTCAAGCATACTTTCTGTTTCGCTCGGGACAGAATAGTTCTCATTGAACTAAAAGAAATAGTACGTGTATGGTAAATGTGATGTACGGGTTTTAATGCGAAATGCCTTGAATAAATACTAGTCGTTAATTGTCAAACTTGCTGCTGTCACAAAGGGCTCGAAATTTAACCAAAGAAACGGCCAGTCACTGTGAACGATTACCAAGAAACTTTCGGCGTTCACTTCGGCCTATTGAACAGTCAATAACATTTCAATCGAATGGCATTAAAATGGTAGAGCACCGGCCCCCTAGTTATTTCCCTTGTCTGATGAACAGATTTGCAATGTTGTTTGTGTTCGTGTTCGTGTTTGGCGAGAGATGTTTGCGTTGCAGCAATATATAATTTCTATCCTCGCAAGTCAGCTGTCACAGTGAACGCCAAGCAGAAGACTTGATGCGATCAATGGTCGTGTTTTGACCGTGACCTTCCGTTCCTTATTTCCAGCCCTGCTGACAGTATACAGGAGTTGCACTCAGGTTGTGAGTTTCAAGCAGTTATACTTGGATAGGAATACCAATGATACAATCATACAGTCAAAGCTACTAAAATATATCATGCCAACTTCTGAACGGTTCTGCTATATTGTAAAGCAGTGGTTTCCAAACCGGGGTCCACTATCCCTTGGGGGTCACAATGGGCTCCAGGGCGACCGCGAGAGGTCACCATCGCTTGTTCGACTGGCTGTTTTATTAAACCGCACCATCACTGTTGATATTTGTTTTCCGTGGAAGTATATTTATATGTATAATAACATATATTTATCCCTCTTAGGGATCAATGCTGTAGGGGACCATCATATCAAACAATTAATTGGAAAAGTTTGGGAACCACTGTTCTACAGTATTGATACACTAGGCAATTTAGAAGTGCTGATAACTCTTGAATAAGGTAAATACGACAGATGATTCCCTCAAAGAGATCTTCAGAAAGAGAACATTTACTCTTAACTGTAGAAGGCTTAAAGTAAATTAAAAAAATTACATGAAACGAGATATGGAGTGAAAAGGTTAAAATAGGAATAATGTCTAATGCGTATAGTAAATCGCTAATTTTAGAGGCTTTTATGGGAATTTGCACAAGGAGTTTTAGCAAGAGAGTTAATAAGATCTTAAAGAGGTAATTAGCAACTCATAAATTATAAAGAACTTTGGTTTGGAGATTAAAATACACAAATATTAACAAAGTATTTAATAGCAAATAAAGCCTATTTCGCTAGAGAGAGGTACCTCGACTAGCCAAGTATATAAGTAATGATAAGGTGCAGCTAGAAACCGCTTTATCGACAAATCAAATGATAAAACTGTACTCAACCTGCAAGTCATGGTAAAACAGCAAGTATATCAGCAAAAGTCAGACTGACATTTATCGGTTTAACAAACTCTATGTATAGTTAATGACACAATAATTATGTCTTCTGATACTTCATGTTAAGAAGAAGGTAAAATTAGTAAGTAAGTTACATATTGAAAGTTGTTATGCAACTATGGTTTTATTGCCTGCGTTAATAGCAAGCGCTAGAACTGCAAAGCAAACAGCATAGAAACATACACACAGGCACTTATACATATGAGCATACACGCAAATATAGTGACTGAAACAAACAGAAACAGACACAGAGACACGTAGACACTTATATAGACACGCAAAGATACGCAAAGATACACAACGACACACACACACACACACACACACACACACACACACACACACACACACACACACACACACACACACACACACACACACACACAGAGTACACACGGATGCACGACACATACAAATAGTGCTTGCACTTCTCCTAACCTTCGCAACACAAATACAGATGGTAGGTTACTGATGAAAAACACAACGCAAAGATATAAAGGATTCTCCTCTCGTTGAGCCAAAATACGGAATAGCTTTGCTACTAAGGCCAAATTAAGGCAATTCAAACAAGCAATTTAAAGTTGGGATGGGGAACAGAAACTTACTTTCTCTCTCACCTTTTCCCCTATTATATTATATATATTTTTAACTATGTAACTGGCTACCATTTTGTAATATTTTTAAAATTTTCACTTTCCACAGTAGTATTTTAAATAGAGGGTCCCTTGAAAGCCAGTCTATGCTGAATTGAAATGAAATGAAATGACATGCACGACACACAGGCACACGGGCACACATCTGCATAAAGTAAAGCAACAGAACAGCAGCTTTTGAAATGAGCACTACATTTCAAAGGGGATCTACTAACGGGGTTGTCCCATCATTTCTCTGTGTCAAGAGAATTTGCAAATAAGTTAGAAAATGCATTTAGATAGAACCAGACACTATGTTACACCTTAAAATAAAGACATTGAGGGAGAAGTTTGTCTAATGTGCTACCCGTATAAAAGGAAGAGCCTGAAAGGTAGGGGGGCATACTAATTCTGACCTATCCACTGCTTTGTGAGGTAAGGATGGCACCAACTCTTTCCTGGCTGCCTTTATCTCCCTAGTGTTGCCAAACTGGATACCTATTTGCTGCTGAGTGGACAATAAGTGAGCTACAAAGTTACGAAGCCATGCATAATTCAAGCCATCGGTAGCTTGCACCACAGGAGGGTGCCCCTGACTTCTCGTTGAAAGCCAACATTGTACACATCAGTAACAAGCAGGACTCACTAGTGGCCGCGCACCCCCATAAAAGTGCTGCAAACATGTGTCACGCATAGCTTCACTACTGCAGGTGTAGAAGGTATAGATAGGATTTTTAATTCGAAAATCTAGTTGTGGAGAAGTCCAACGATAAGATCCCATAAAAATTGCCATCAATGTGGACTGAAGGGCTAGTGTCAGAACCCCTACCCCTCAGCTCCCATCCCTCAAGAATCTGAACATGCATCTTGCCAACATATAGTACTGCAGCAGTGGAGATTTGCTGTAAAACAATGCACAGCAAGAACGTCTAAAATGAGTGCTCATCTCAAAGGAAGAAATGAAGATATATCTACTTGCCGGTTTCATCTCATCATTTGCATTTGTAAGCGACTTATTGGATTTGTCGGCGTGCTGGGGACAAAATTACAATTATGCTATATTTAACCGAACATCAACGTTTAGGATTAGATACAAAAGGTTATGGCCAAGATATAGTAAAGACGAACAGTAAATACTAATTTCTGTTGGGAACACCGGAGAGGTTTAAAACTAAAAAGCTTCTGTCAAAAAAGCAGAAGGAATCTAGGCGCTGTAAATATCATATGAGTGAAATGCATAAGAATAAGAAACTTAGTGCTTGATAAGGACTGCAATTCGGACCAGATAATACACAGGGTGAGAAGAAGACATTCTAACCAGGGATATCGGGAATAGGATGGGTAGGATATATAAGCAGCAGTATTGACAGGAGAGGAAGAGCTAAATCAAGCAAAAGGGGACAGGAAAGAGGGGACGGACGGAGAACAGAAAATAACAAACACGTAACTATTACAAAAGCAACGTTTTCTGCTTCTGGTTATAGTCAGGAGGCTTGAAAAAGTGTAAAAGATATAAGTAGGTTATTATTGACTTACGTGTGACATTAGTTCTAACAGGTTAAGTTTGATGCCGAAGGCTTTTAGGTGTTAAAGAAGTTAAATGCGGTTCAGTAAATGCCTTCATTTAGAATTACGTTTCCCAATAGAAACAATATAACTAAAGAAGGGATAAAACTGAGAGAGTTTTTAGAATCTTCCAACATTGTCACAGTTGATCAACGCTAAGAGATAATGCAACGAGCTGTATTGAAAAGCAAACAGCATGGTAGAAATACAGTATGAAACACGCTCAATTGGGAATGAAAGGATATTGCATATGATTAAGGGACGCCTGCGGAAGAAAAGGGCAGCAAAGATTGTGATTTTGGTTTAAAATTATGTACAATAATGATTGATACTATACATACGGGCGTGTTATGGTAAAGACAATCGCTACACTAAACAATAACATTCTTTTGACTCACTTCCAAAACAATATATGTAAGCCAGTGGTTTATGAATGAAACAGTGAAATAAGTTCGCGAAGTTTTGAAGTGAAAATGAAAAGTATTGTTCTGAATCTGGCCACATCTCGCCCACCCCACTTGCTGCAGGCACCCTTGGTAAGATCTTAAAAGATAAGGTGCTAAATGTTTACGAAGCAAACAGGCTGTGAAAGGGCCGACAAGCCATACTCGTAAGGAACGTTCTGAAACCAAATGAGCGATGAGAATACATGCAAGGTGAGGTATATCGTGGTACGATGGTAGCCAATTGTCTTCAGGTTTGTTAAAACGGTTTCGAGAGACAAGAGGCAATTAACTTGCTAGAACAGAAACAACATCTTACTTTTGAAGCAAACATTGAGCCAGACTTTCCATGATATGATGAATTGTTGATTATATCATCGTAGTTTATGAAGAATCCATCACACAACAGATCCCTCTCGAATTTTCGCCTCCTGTTAATGAATGAAAGAATATCAGGGAAAGCTAATACTCGTCTAGCATTTCTGGGTGCAAAAGCATTTAACAAATTTCAAAACAAATTGAAGACTGAGACATCAATGGTCAAGTTCAAGACAGCTTGCAAAGATTTGACCTTGACTTTTAACCTTTTCTTCGAACTTTATCCTTTGATTCCTAATTTGAACCATGATAATTTCTGAATTGTAGAAAATATGATATAAGTGCTATAAGATAAGCAGGTCTATGGTTGATAGCAGCAAATTTATTTGCTGCACAAATACATCTGTACATAGTAGCCAATAATATACTGTCAAATGCTGTGCGGTTTATTAGAGTCTATATAATATTTTATCAGGTAAAAGTATTAACGACCATAATAGTTTCAAATCAAGACTTCAAAAACTGATCCCACAATAAAAGTCGTCTGATCACATAGTCTGAGCACGTCGTACGCTACTTATAACAAAAAAGTGAAGCCAAGCTGAACAAGAGAACAACTGATAGTTTTCAGGCCAGTATAAAATTTTTAACTCACATGTTAGCATACAGTACTTATCCAACACCTAAAGTACCAGGCACCGTCAGTGAGAAACACCCTCCATTCCCTCCTTTCCCAATGTAAAGGGAAGCTATTGGCTTCTGGCTTCTGGCTCTTGGCTTCTGGCTCTTAGTCTTGATTGAGAATCTAAAGCACTATTCAACTAGGACAACACACTACTCATGTGATAGTATTGAAACAAGAAAGACACTATGAGAACCGGAGTAGACTGCTTGAAGTTGAACAGTACGTTGGCTTCGCTTTCACAAACGCACCAGACAATGGAAAGAAGTAATTCAAAAAAGCCTGTCTAACGAATACGTCGAACTATCTTGCCAGTTGTCCTATAGTTCGATTCACCTAAAACGGTGTTTCACACTGAAAATTAGATGATATATTACTTACTTGTACCACATATAGAGCAAAAATGCACCAAGAATCAAGAGAACGCCAACCAAAACACCAGCAAGGAGGTAACTGTTATTTGACTTGGCTACGAAGACAAATGCCATACATAAGTATCCAAAAAGCGCTGAATAGTTTTTTATGAGTATAAATTAATGCCATTATCACGGTCTAATTATAAACAATACAACACAACTAGTTGCCGAAGAATGCCAAAAGCCCAAACTTTGATGCTAAAGTTCTGATAGAGAAGCCAGTTTTTTCCTCTACATACATGGCGCCAAGCTACTTTAGATTCTACGTAACTTTTCTAACCAAAGTATTAAAAGTGTAAATCCCATTTCAAGTTGGGACCATATGACACAGTGTCTTTCCTGGTTTAGATGGAACAGTAGAATGTAAGAGAATTTGTGTTTCTAGTCTTCTTTTTTAACAGTGATACAGAAAAAGAAACGAGTATCTAAATGTCACAAAAACATGTAGTCCTTGAAAATCGACGACATAGTGCTGGAAATTACACTCCAGACAATGAATTGGGCTTATGTGATACTGTAAGCCATGTCCAAACTGTGTTTGCTTCCTTCTCATTTTATCAACTATTCGACTTGTGCTAGCTGGCAACAACTAGAAAACTCTTTTTTGTAGTACAATCTGAATCTTCTTGTTTGCAAAGTTGATCGAAAAGCATTTAAATTCTTGTTCTTGTTGTTTATTTTACTATGAGTAGGCTGTTACATCTAGCATTTTCAGCAAATTTAGGCTTACTGTGCATACCGCATCCAGGCATGGGACCCCGAGTTTGACGTCCATTCCGAAGGACGGCGGAGTGAGATGCATTGGTCGTTTATCTGAAAAGTCGCCCATTCAGTTGGAGGCCTAACACTGTCAAGCTTAACTTCAGTTAGCTAACGCAATCTAACTGAATCACTAGGTCACTCACCCCACTCATCCCTACGAAACAACTTCATTCACATGGGTTACAGTGACGCCAATAATGACATTGCAATATAGGCATACAATTTACACACAAATTTTTACTTACTTTGGCAATCTTTACCGTCAAAGCCACATTCTGGACGATCTGCCGGAGGTGAGAGTACACCACCAGGCCATTTAACCTTAATGTTTCCGTTCAATGGGGTGTCGCCTGTAAACATATGAATATTTTCTGCTTGACCATCAATAAAATTACGCAGCTGCAAGACTGGAATCCTGTCCCCTTTAGAATCGAGGCGAACATTGCCAGAGTAGCCTACAAACAGAAGGAATCATTCAAATAAGAAACTAGCCGAGCCCGCCAGCATATAAGAGCTTATAAAACGAATGCTTGCCAATGTGCATGCTAACTATGAAGTAAAGGGGGGGGGCTAAGTTAGCTAAGGAAAAGGATATTTGAAATGTCCGAGATGTCTTAATGTCAAAAATGCAAAAAGGACAGGAAAAATTTAACCTTTGGCAGAACGAAAGCCATTTAATTTGCCATGAATTCTAAAATTTCAGAGGAGGGGAAAAATCCAAGGAATGGGCAAACAAAATACATAAAATCAAACAAGGCATAAGATAAATATGAACATTTATTTAACTCTCAATCCATTCTGCGAATAAGTAAAACAGATAGGTCATAAAACGTGACAACGAACTTCAAAATATCCAGGGGAACAAATACAACCTTGGCCAGCGCATGAAGCTAAATTTTCTAAACTCATACAAATTAATCAAGCTGCATCTAACAAATGATGAAAAGGGAAACCAACTCTATCAGATACGTACCGTTTTTCAACGTACTTCCAAAAATGTTTGCCATGAGGGCAGATGTATTTGATGGGTTATGACCTTGCTGTATGGTTTTATTGTAAGCCAGAGCATACACGAATATGGTGTCATAAAGATAAGCAGAGGCCGGATCAACCTGTTTGAAAAGAGTTAACATATCAAAAGATATAGTATGTTTTGTTAAAATTTTGAAGGTTTTCTTGACACTATTAATCGCATCTCTTTCAAACTAGAATACACAGATAGCTTGTCATTAAGGGCTACAGCGGAAATTTCCTCGACCTAACATCAGAGAAGAAAGGTGGCATACAGTTGTATTTGGCATTCAGCAACTTGAAGATTCGTAGAAAGCTCACCTGAAAATTCATTTCTAATGTGCTCGAAGTAAGGCAGTAAAGAATCTTAGGATTGATCGTCCTATATAAGGCATTTACAAGCGAGATAGTTCAATACAGCTTGTTCTACAGGCACTAGTCGCGATCTCAAAAACATAACATTGAGTAACCAGGGACCTTATCATAAGATAGAATAGATTCTGTCACCTTACGAAAGATAGGAAGCGTTCCATAAAATGTTACTTGGCTTAGTCAGGAGGCAGCCAGTGCTAAACGGGTTGACTTCTTCGCTCACGAGTCTTATTTATAGATGGGTTAAGTACGGCAGTGACTAAATAGTTTTGGTCTTTCTTCACTATCTTTCGCTTTTCAAAAGTTGAAGATTTGAAATATTGCTTCGGGTCTTCTCACAGTCGCAACACCTCGTTACTCCTAATACCGAGTTCTGAAATTGTGAGCATATCCTAACTCGTATAGGCCCTGTAGTCCAAGAGAAGAGAAAAAAAGGAATAACTGTATGTTGGAGGTATGAGCTGAGAAAGAAGGAATAACTACATGGAGGGGGCATGAGCTGAGAAAGTAGAGATAACTCCATGGTAGGGGCATGTGCTGGGAAAGCAGGAATAAATCCATGGTGTTGACATGAGCTGAGAAAGTAGGAACAACTCCATGGGGGCACCATAGTACTGAATGGTTAGGAAAATGATCAAATCGTAAATCATATTGCTTCTGTTTGACTTAATATCGACACCCATAACAGCAAATAACAAACGGGATTACTCACTACTGTGCAGTATTAACAATACTTGATAAACATTTTCAGAAACCCGATTCACTGTTACAAAAAACCTACTATAAAACACCACTGCACAGAATGAATCGCTACTCGAAGCGATTCAAATCTTAAATCGCTAATTCAATAGTCCATTCAAATCTTAAATCATCAAATCATTAATCCATCCAAATCTTAAATCAGCAAATCATTTCTCACAGTTAATCATTAAAGCGATTATCATAAAAAGCTGGAATAGCGTATGCCTTACAAACCTTCTCCGTTGGCAGCATAGCACGGTTAAATGGTGGATCAGCCATTCTCCTTCGCACTTCTATGCTAAAATTCTTGTGCTTATTTTCTAGATCGGGCTTCTCTGCACTCAGGTCGAGGAATGCATTGTAGACATCGCTTATTTTCATCGGATTTCTGTTGTCATCTGTAAACCACTTCTCATTCTGCCATTTGTCTTGAACTACAAAGTCCACTGTTATGAAGGCAAATTTTCCATTGAACATGCCGTTTAGCTTGGCAGCTAACAAAAGCTTCCTAACTTTGCTGTAGTAACCAAGAAATACGAAAACTAGGAAGAAAAATGAAATCTGGTAGAATCTAACAAGTAGGAACCAGTATTAAACATCATTAATATACATTGCTAATGAGGTTGTGATAATAGATCGTTTAAAAAGATATGCTGCAGGCTTAGCGTTTATGCAGTCTTAGATTGTATATCAATACAAATTAGGTTTACATATATTGTATTTAAGATTTAGTTTTATCTGCAGGCATAACATAGTTAACTAATTTAATAAGAAGACGTGGGAAGGTTTTTTTTTATATAGCACAGAATTAAAAGGGACTACACAAACATACATCACCTGTGGCTGCCATAGAAGGAAAGGACATTTTGTCAGCGAGTTCCATCTATGACAGCCACAAAGCTTATTGATGGAGAGTTTCATAGATAAACTTGAACACAAAAACTCTACTAATTGGCTTAAATAAATAACAACTGGAGAAACAAATGTTATCTACCTCTCCCTTTTTGCTTGGCTTGGTCCAAAATAAATTTCCTATAAACCCTACTCTTTGCTTCCTCAGCATAACTAAAACTACTTTCGGATGGTCCAGCTACTTGCTCAGGATTATACTGGACATCGTTAATATCCTCAATACTATCCGGATGCAGTGATTTCTCCTTTAGGAACGATTTCCCTATTGTAGACCAAGGCTCGGCGATCTCGGTAATAACTGTGAATATCTTCCATCCAAATAGCTTCATTAGCTCAAGAGTATTTTTGATTAAAATCTTTTCATCTGTACGCGCATATGCAAACGTCCTTGCCGTGGTCGGGTAGTCCTTTTTTACCGACAAATCGGGGGTAGAACAACTGTATGTTATCATTGGTACATTATAGAAGCCAGCTATAAGGCCACTCGGTTTACAACCATCGCTACAATATGGCCCAATAATAGCAGCATAGTTCTTTTTAATAAACTCGACGGTTCCGCCTGCAGACATAACCTTATTACAGCCGCAGTCCCTCCACTCAAAATTTATTCTATAATCCGGCAATATTGACGGGTCCGCATTTATTTTGTCTATAGCGATTGGAGCTGCAGAAGCGAGTCTCTGACCTGCCGACCAGCCAGTCCATGGTACAAACAGACCTATTGTTAAGTTCTTCAACCCATAGCAGTCTTGCACTTGGGCACAACACAAAAATGCATAAAACACAGAAAGAACAACTCGGCCACCAAAACACGGTCTCATTGCTTGTTGCTCTCGAGCAAATCGAAGAAAGAGCACTGTGCTATATATATGGGGGTGCGAGTCTTGAAACTTGATAATAGAATGTTGGATCCTGATTAAGGATTGCTAGTACAGCTAATCATACTGGCAAAGAGTTTGCATATGCAACACAACTCAATTCGAAATGTCTCAAAGGCTATCTTCAACAATTTACACCATAGAATCGAGGCTATCCTCGAGACAGTGACCGTAGAGCAAATCACCAGAAATTGTGCGACATCAGGCAATCAGCGGGTGCTCTGGAGAAATCAGGTGACATCAGGCAAAAATCCGGCGAAATCTGGCGAAATCCGGCAATGTTATCTTACAGCGACGCAACTACAGACTGCAAAGAGAAAATGAGGTTTGGTTAAAGATAATCACAAACGCAGAAAACAAAAAGATAAATGAAAATATTCAAATCCTTTGCATTCAGAGGCGTAGATAGAAAAATTTATGAGAGGGGCAAGGAGTATAGATTTCTAACAAAAATATGAAAGTGTATTGGTTTCTCCATGGCTGGTCTAGTTATTTCTCCAATAATAAAAAACACTTTTCACTTCAGAAAATAGCACTTAGATATACGAGAAAACCTAATGCGCCAATTTTCCGACAAGGCGGCAGTATAGCTGTATAGTGGGCCTATAAACCCCCTGGATCTCACTCTATGTACGCCTCTGTCCCCTCTATGTACGCCTCCAGAAAAAAGCAAAAAAATATCAGGGCTGAGTAGCTACAAAAACGATATACACTGATAATGCCTGGTAGATGAATCCAGCATGAACACTGTAGTTATGTGCATTTTCATGTGTACACATCTTTGACATACCTGATTTAATCTATCTCTCTCGGAAATTAAACATCTAAAGAAAGTGACAACCGTTGCATTTCAGATCTTCATTTTGAAATCAAAACACGAGAAACCTCAAAGAGACACGTCCCCAAACTTATGACAATATCTTTTATGATTATAAAATCAGTTGGCGAATAACGAGAAAGGTTAACGAGATTTCCAAACCAGCCACCAATCGGCCTCAAAACGAATAGGACAATATTGGCTGGATCATGTGCAGGCGAACTCAGCCAAAGAAGACAACTACATGTGATAGATCAATCAATACAAAAACCACAGGCATAAACCTATAAGCTGATTATGAAAGATCAATTTTAAAAAATCCCTTATTACACTGAAAATTGGCAACCAAAGGGTCTTCGGTCTATTATGACCCTATGGTGTCAATGTCATAATTCATGTCTATATATTTTTAAGTTACGTCATAATGAACCACGAGCTGTAATCCTCTGCTACTACTACGGTAGTGCAGAAAGAACAAGAGAGAACGTTTGCATCAACTTGACAAAGACCTGAATACACAGTTCGATACTTCGACACACCCATACTATGCGCTTTGAGGCCAATTGATGGCAGGCTTGGGAATCTCGTTAGCTTTTCTCGTTATTCGCCAACTGATTTTATAATCATAATAGATATTGTCATAAGTTTGGGGACGTGTCTCTTTGAGGTTTCTCGTGTTATGATTTTAAAATGAATATCTGAAATACAACGGTTGTCAGTTTCTTTAGATGTTTAATTTCCGAGAGAGATAGATTAAATCAGGTATGTCAAAGATGTGTACACGTGAAAATGCACATAACTATAGTGTTCATGCTGGATTCATCTACCAGGCATGAATCACTGCTTCTACGGACAGGATAAAATTAGAATTCCAAATGGTGACTAGAATTAGGAGATAGAAGGCGACAGATTCGTAGCATGAAAGAGAGAACATTATATGTAACAATCTACTCTGTACGCAGGAACACGTCAGCATGCCAAATCGAGGTAGCATGAAGTCGAGGTTACACAAAAAGTTTTATCATTAAATATGAGAAACAAAACACACCAAATTCATTTACTTACAACGACAAAATAAAAATTAAGGATTAGAAAACATTCCAGATTTTCCTGGCTGTGAGAATATTTCTACAAAACTCGTCTGGCTTTCCTAATGGATTCTTCATCTTAGACAAAATCTGCGAGATGGGGCTAACCAAAAGATTAAGTTTTTTCGCTCTTGAATACCAGACTTAAAACGAAGATTAAGCTGACATAACTGATAATTATTCTCTTGCACTTCTACTCAATTAAACGCCAGCTTATAATAATTCTTAAGTAATAAGGGTTGAATCTCACTCTAGAAAAATATCCTAGAAAGTTATATTTTGTATGAGTTCACTATCTTGGATCAAAGCTTAAGGCATTTGATCTCATGGAGATTTAGGGGAAGTATATTAAAGCTTGCCATGACGCCAGTTGTCACTTCCAGCCACAGGTATCTGTTGCTGTGGATAAAAAGTTCAAAGTAAGGCAAAGGTTAGTCACATAGCCATTTGAGGTCTAGTATATTAGGGGGGTGCCGAAAAGAAAGAGTATACTAATCTCGAAACTTTGTCAGATATAACAGAACACCCAGTTTTATTTCGAGCTGCTTTAATCTCTCTACTTTTGTCAGAGGGTATCAATTTCAGCAGCGTAGAATGCGAGTTGGCATGCAAATCACAGTCTAGGGTATGTTTCGAACCATTGATCTTCCACGTGGCAAACGAGTACTCTAACTACTCGCTCCAACAAATTACACTAAGAGTACGAAAACTATAATGGACTTACCAATACTATTAATGAGAATAATAACAATAATATACGTGTTCACACAGGGTAAGTATCTTATCATCAGTACAAGGAAGGACTGTTAAACCAGGGCCCTGCACATTAGAGATGCAACATGTATATATATATATATATATATATATATATATATATATATATATATATATATATATATATATATATATATATATATATATATGTGTGTGTGTGTGTGTGTGTGTGTGTGTGTGTGTGTGTGTGTGTGTGTGTGTGTGAGTATATTTCTGAGTAGTAAGACAGGGGGTGGAGTAGTAAATGTTTTTCGGCCAAACCTAATAAAGTAGGTAAGTTACAGTGAGATCCGATTGCTAGACCTACACTCTAATCTCTATCTGAATTCAAATATTTTCCAACAGAAATTCATCAGCTCAGATGTCACAAAAGATATTTTCCAGCTCTGCTATTGAGCACATGTTAATAATAACTTGATCCAAAAATGTTTGCATTGAGTGTGTTCATATCATTTGTCGAAATCTTTAGCTTGAGCTTGTTCAATAGGATTTGAGCGAGCCTCCAATCTAGTTCACACAAAACAGTATTGAGGTGATATTAACGTAATTGTGGAGATAATATGAAAAAAGAATCAGGTCCAGGTTTGTTAACTTTTCATGTAGATTCTGTGAATGCTGTTTACTTTGTTCTGTTGACCATCTACTAACTAGTTTACATGATATTCGATAATGTGTAAATAATCCTATTCGCATCGAAATCAAGTGACCGATGCCGAGTTGTTTAGGGATGTTGTAAAAAGAGCACCGACCCTGGCAACAAGTAATGAAACGCTTTCGGTTATGGCATAAATAAATATAAGAGGTTTTATCGAATATGATGATATCTCAAGAAAGGACCAACGGCCATTGTTTTGAAGATCAAGCTTATATCAAGAGTGCACCGGGAATTAGGCCAAATGGAAATATTTGATAAGCGAAATTAGGAGACAAAGTTCGCCTCACTTCGTCAGTTTCCTCTGATGGGGCTGGAATATCATTACGCAAATACCTGGACCTAGTACGATGTCAAGATTGCAAATAAGCAACATAAACTGTTAGAATGGATTGACAATAAAAGGATTCCTAACGTCTTCTTCCTTGTATGGGAAAACTATTCGAAAAACACACTCTTAACATGTTCTAGCAGAGCCCGTTTAACCCTCTCCATATCTACCACCGTTTGTTTCTGTGTAAAGAAATGCTAAACAATATTACTTCAATTTCCTTGCGCTGAATTCACTTACGTTTGCGATCATACGTACTTCCCTGTTCGATTCAGGAATGAAGCCAAGCCTACTCTGAACAAAAGATTATCTATACAGATTTGTTTATGGGCAAATGTTTCTGCAAAAGACACATAATCTGAGGTGTTGCTTTAATGAGACTACAGCGAGACAATTTTCAAAACAAGTATATCTAAGCAAACCTAACCATGCAAAACTACGATATTGAAATATAGATGGGCAATTTCGTTACTCATAGCTTATCTTATATGAGATAGAAAAAACAACCATAATCTCATTTCAAGAACAATACTCTTACGAATTCTCCTTTCATTGCATGCAGCCATAACAAGCTCCAACAAGCAGTTTTAGACTCGATTTTTATAAGAAACCGGTTTATAAGAAACCCAGTATTAGACACTGAAGTGTATGAAACTTAGAACTACAAGGAAAGAGTTAAGAAGCTATAGAAATTTCTGTGCAATGTTTAGTGGTTATGGAAACCCTTTTTTTCTTCCACCGACCTAACAAGTTTCCACAACAGTACGTTTTATGTGTTACGACCTATGGACACTACAAACGACAATATTCTACATTCTGTTTTCGTTTCACTGCAATTCTTTTCATTAAATTAAGAAACTGTTAAGAAACTTTTAAAACTAAAATGAGGCCAAAAATTAAGAACCTTTACTACTAGGCTTCTTGAATCAGGTGTCTTATAAAAGAAAAAACGTATATGCTAAGTTCTGCTATACAAGATCAGTGCTCATGCAGATGAAAGGGAGCTACATGATCGCAGCAACACAAATATACTATGAAAGATTCAAAATAAGGTACAAAGCTCTTGTCATGTTCCTCACGAAGACAACCAAGCAGAAATGCACTATCTACCGATGATAACTTTAGAATTTCGGAATCTTCAATGAGATAATCTTCTTTTCCAACTCACAGACGCAAGCCAGATGGTCAAGAGTCTATGATTTACAAAACAAGCAATCTCTCTAGGTCAGATTTTAAGTTTTAAGGTAATACAACAAATGTTCAATATGGTTGAAGCATCGAATGAATAATGGAAAAGTTATTACACACTCCCTTACAAATCATTGAAAGTTATTTATACTAAGTAGAGATTATCGCATGGCTTGCCGAAAACTCTCTAAGATGGTGAGTCAAATTTGGTTGACGATACATCAGATTCCGTTTTCCAGAGAAAAAAACGTTTTTGCATTAGCAATCCTGCAAAACCTCAGATCAAGTAAGGTCTATACCTGAGATAAAGTCGCTAAAAATGGAGATCTCATCCATACTTTGAGAGTCATGGAAGGCGGGTTTGGATAGCGCTGATGTTCCCGTGTTACGCTCGTATCTTGTATACAAATCACCATGTACAAAGCCATCCTGAACGGGCGAACAAAACCTAACCACAGCTAATAATGAATCTTCATTTGGAGAAGGAGAATAGAAAAAAACAAGAAGCATCGTGTACCCGATGGCAAGCAACAGGAGTTGAGGGTTGAGAGGAGATAGCAACACTATTAAGCAGAGACTCTTGAGGCAAAGCACATAATAATACCCTTTATAAGAAGTGACAATCGCTAAATAAGTCAGCGTAATTCGAAAAACGCGGTTAGACCTCGGTAGGAGCTTGCAAACAAGGTTATTAGTGGAAACGCCTGATTGAAATTACAATGAGATAACAAAAAAATGAAACGGGTCGTACCTTTGCAACATAAACAAATGATCTATGCCTATTGAGACGAGAATCCGTTGAACTGACAAGTTGAAGCAGGTTTTCAAAGTAAACAAATCAGTTACTTGACTTTTAGCAACGACTGACAACATTAAAGAACCATCGCCTCTACCATTGAACATATACTCCGTCGCCTACAAATCCCAGTCGCTGCCTCTCGACAGAGCATCTGGAATCATCCGTACCAAATGAACACACTCATGACAGTTAACGAGCGGTGAATGTCGCTGACTCGCAGAAATGGTTAAACAAACAGATATCGAACGCAATTCTTTAACTACAGACCGAGTCCGCATAGCAGCTAAGGAGCTCTTTCATTATTCTCAAAATATACTATGCACATGTGATAACGAGACAATACATTCACAAAGCGTGCGCCTTCGCGTCATCATACTACAAGACCTCTGCAATGCTTTCAAGCAAACACGAGCCAAACTCACACGACGCTCCACCAAACTTAGGTTGCCGAAGAAGAAACGAGTAACAAGAAACAGGTACCCAGCATGAACTGGAATAAAGCAAGGAACGATGAGAGGAAAACAATTTAACGCAAACTAACTACCAATAAAAAGAATCATCATACAAAAGCAGTCAGAATCTGAATGGCAGCCAAATTATACATATATACACACACACACACACACACACACACACACACACACACACACACACACACACACACACACACACACACACACACACACACACACACACATATATATATATATATATATATATATATATATATATATATATATATATATATATATATATATATATATATATGGTATTTTATATATAAGTAATTCATGGAATTACCCTTCCGCACACACGCACACGCACACACACACACACACGCACACGCACACACACGCACACACACACACACGCACACACACACACACACACACACACACACACACACACACACACACACACACACACACACACACACACACACACACACACACACACACACACACACACACACACACACACACACACACACACACACACACACACACACACACACTAAGGAGGATGCGGTGATCACTAAAGATTTCTCTAGGAGTCTCGCCCCAGGCTACCGTGCTTTGCTGCCCGGCCAAATAAGCAAATGACTTTCTGCCACTGGGCTAGTTGTAAATGAAATTTAAGTGCACCTATTCTCTTCCGTGTCTGCTGATCGGAGAAGGCGGTGGTTTTACTTTGTAACATTTGTAGCATGATGATTATCATGATTATAAAGGGCATGCTAATGGTAAAGATATTATTTTGAAGGAAAACAATAAATATTTTAAGGACAGAAGTGTATCGTATAAATTCAGGGCTATTCTTTATGCTGGACGTGGCCTGCATAGCATGCCAATTATATTTTCACTAAATTACATACTACACATAGGCCTAGGAGCCCTGAAACATAATCTAAATTAAATTCAAATTAAGAACCTGGAGGCAAAACAAATACAAACGCTCAGGAATGAACCACAAAGCCAGGCATACAATTAAACAAAGAGGAACGTGGGACAAATCCCTGGCAACCAGTGAGCAAATGTGGAAACTTTTATCTCAAACGCCAAATCAGAGATTTTGTCTTCTTCATTTGATAAAATCAGCAAACAATGCGTGGCTCTCTTCATGATATTCCACATCTCTGTCTAACATGGTTGGCCTATTTTGGTACACGCTATTCAAACAGGCATGATAAAGCGATAATTCTCAGAAGTTAATAAATTTTTCGCTATACAACACCAATTAATTCGCAGAGTATTGCAGTATTTGACATATCCCACCGCATATAAGTTCGCATAGACATCTAATGAAACCTCGGTTAGCCGTAACAAATATTGTGACACAATGTAATTTACTAGAGAATTTTCCAAAGCTAGGATACGCAATATCGTGCAATGAAAATAGGAGACTTACGGATCCAGTGTAAAACTATATGATTGCAAACGTCAACAAGATAGCAGCTGAATGCGCTTTGCCATTGGCGCCAATATAGAAAGTAGCAAGGTACTTTTAAGCAGAAGCAAATTTAACAAAGGAAATGAAACCAATTTCCAGTGGCCAACAGTTCATCATATTTTGGTTTAATTTCGTAACACGGGCTGTACAAATACTGAGTCTGGTATCACCATCAAAAAACAGAGTTCACATGGTTTTTCGACGACAACATATATATTTCCAGAGGGTGCAAAAGGGGCCTAAATTTTCCTTTTCTGCTAGAAACCTAGCCATTTCCTCCATCTACCTTAGAGAGTTGACAACTTTTCAATCTCCCTAAAAATTGCTGACTTCTCACTTCTCATTTCTCCCTTACCGATACCACCCCTGTCATTGCGCTCGTACTACAGTAAATCCTAAATAAAATAGAAATTCAGTCTCAGGAAGAATAACTTCAAGCAAGAATTGATAGCAACATATAGTATCAAGATTCCTCAATTTAAATGCACTCAGCATTTCAGGTTAAACAGACTACACAAAAGTAGCAGATGCCAGGGTAACAGCCCCCATCCCCTACGTCGACACACCCGTAGAAGCACGTCATCGAAAGAAGATGAGTAGCACTTCTATGAAATTGTAGTAATAACACTTGTGACAAAAATTAGCAAGAACAGCCTAGCATGAATGCTAGACAGACAGGCACAATACAAACAGAACACCCTAATACATAGGTTGCCTCAAGAAATCTATATAAATTAAGAAAAAGCGATTGCTATCTTGTGTGCATATTGGAACTCTAAAGGAGTATGATGTATGACCTTTCATAGGTCTCACAAATCCAGTACCGAACTTTCTAAACCACTTTCCTGAGCGAGAGAACACAAAAGACTGCTACAACAGTGTTGGTACTTCATGGCAGTGCAATTCCATGCCAGTGAAATAATATACCAGTAACTGATAGCAAAATTGTCATGTTCTTATTGACATGAATAGCTTGAGCCTAATTGAGGCACACGTATAAATTCATTTTCATTTCACTTAATTTCATTTAAAAACTTTTTAGGCATAGCAGTCCTTCAGTTACAGAGAGACACTGATTTACAGTGGGCCATGCATTAAATAAGGTATAGAATAAATTATACATAATAATTACAATATAACCAAAAGAGATTAAAGGAGATAAAGAAATTAGGAGAAATTGTTAGCATAACATGATAAAATGATAAAAAAAACCTCCTCTTAATACTTAATTCATCAGTCTATTCATGAATCTTTTGAGTGACAGTTACCTTGTTGTCTCGACGCCCAATTCCCCATTCGTACTTCGCTAAAATGGATTACATGGGCCATTCTACTCCCAATTCAATTTCGGACTTTGCTGCACTAATTGTTCTAGAGAATTCTAGGAAAGCCCTACTGCAACTCTCACACATGGCTGCCTGGAAAGTGATATCAAAAAGAAAGTAATGAGCCATGTGACGGTGAGGGAATCGGGCACGCAGATACTTCAGGCGGACCTCAGCAGGAGCAAATCAGCTTGTGGCAAAGAAGTGAGCGAGGCCTCTCAATAAAATACATGGTGGTATTGTGCTTGCAATGATGGATGCGCAATGTGTTCGTATTGTTTACCCTATTACCAGCTGCAATAATAAATAATTTATAGGCAAGAGGATAAAATCCATCAAAACCTTTCTGCAAAAAACTTGCAAAATAAATCTATAAGAAAAGACAAATCAAACATTTTGGTAAGTACTTATTTAGATACCGACCATGGGGATTAAGACAGAGAAAAGGCAGGGAATTATTAGATAATAAAAAGGCAAAGTCTAGGAATCCAGAGTTTACCTACTTCTGCCATCGCAGCAACCAATGTCCACGTACACATTAATAACAAGGAGAAAACAATACTGTACTCTTGTCAAGCAGAACACAGAAAGTAGCAGGGAAGATGGCATGGAACCAAGGAAGGATTAAGGCTATATATATATATATATATATATATATATATATATATATATATATATATATATATATATATATATATATATATATATATATATATATATATATATATATATATATATATATATATATATATATATATATATATATATATATATATATATATGTGTGTGTGTGTGTGTGTGTGTGTGTGTGTGTGTGTGTGTGTGTGTGTGTGTGTGTGTGTGTGTGTGTGTGTGTGTGTGTGTGTGTGTGTGTAACAAAAATACAAGTCTTGCCATTCTTCCCACCAAAGTACCTGCATGCCGCTGAAATGAAGACTTTCTTTTACCGACTGTTATAATATTTCATAATAGGTCGATTCAGGATAATATAGGCTTTTTGAGAGCATCTGAAAGGACGAATGAGAGGCAGGCCATGATTGCCGAAGTCTGTTCCAGATCTGGCTATTGAAGCAGAACAAAAATAGGCCGACTAGATCCACTCTTCGGGACCTTTTTATCTCCCTAGCGTCAACACAAGACCCTTTGTTGCTGGGTGAAAAACGTATGGAAATCTCACCATCGCTACACCTATGACTCGAACCATCAACATCCAGTGCCAACTACCGGGTGACGGGTTGTTTATACACGGGAATAGCGAGACAGTGAATAATAAGCAGGTATACAGAAATTGCTTAGAATATAGTTTTTCAAATCTTCTGATGATCAGAGAAACTTACATAAAACAACAAAGTTGAGTAAATTTAAGGTGCCTTCGTTAGCAAGGCAGTGCATATGTAGAAAACAATGTCAACGATCCCTGCACAATGTAGTGTGCACAAAGGCGCTCTAAACTGGATTCAAACGAAGGAAACAGACAATCGTTTTCCTTCCAGATAACACTTTATCAGTCAAGTCAGGCAAAACGTAGAATTAAGATATATATATATATATATATATATATATATATATATATATATATATATATATATATATATATATATATATATATATATATATATATATATATATATATATATATATATATATATATATATGCTATAGAGCCTATGAGATGAAACCATTCTTCCTGCAAGATAATTGAGCCTAAATAACCAGAAATCAGAGACGAGCTACATACCTATCGGGAAATATGGCCTCCATACAGACAACGAGCTAAGAGTTGACAAGAGAACCACCACACGATCAATGTGTAGAACGCAACAGAGCAACAGAACTTCAGAAGATGAGAGTGACTTGTGTTCCATGAAATCAAACATAATCCCTGAGATTAGGAAGCCGGCCTGAAATAGAGAAACAGGCCCGATCCCGAAATGATCTGCAATGGACTTAGGAATTCCCATGGATCTCGAGATAAAGACGTAGGATCTGCCTTAGCTAGCAGATTAAAGATCGGGAGCTATAAATTACAGATGGAACGCCCAGTAGGGTCGAAAAAAGAGAAAATGCTCCCGCATCAGTCTTTCAGATGTTGTCCCTTTTCCATGATAAGATATACGTTTTATCTCTCTATGATTCTACATAAAAGTATTCATTGTCTACGTACGCTCATCAAACCTTGAAAGATGAATTTGTGCTAAGTAGTCTGCCATATTTGGAACAAACGGGGTATACATACTCGGCACTAAAAACTGCACGAAATTCGGTAGTCAGGTAGTGACATCAAGGAATGCTAGACTTTCTCTAGAACATCATGCGAAGAATTTTCATCAATAATGATTTATTCTGTCATCTTAAGTTGAATTCAATCGTCCACCGGTCAAGTATGTCAAAAGGTTTAGCTGTTTTAGGTCTTGAGAAGAAAGAACCAAATTACTTTGTGGTCACGAAAGCGGTCCTGAAAAGCAGATGATTCTGATATAACCAGATAAAAACTGCGATAAACAGATTGAAAGTCAATTAAGGTGAATCAGAAATTGAGGCCCGGAGGAATAGAATAAAGCACGGTGATTCAAGGATTGCAAATAGATTGCTACAAAGCTTATGAAGCAACGGCGACCATCCAAGGGCCAAGATTGCATGACAGTGAACAAAAACCACACAACGCCAATCACGAAGTAATCATATATACCCACAATGCAATTTCATCAACTCTTTCGGATTACAGGGGAATAGAGATTTTAAGATCTATGCGACTGTCTGAGTAGATAGCAGAAGAGCAACAGGACTGAGGCCATTCAAAATGATGCCTTAACGAATGGATAAACGGCTGAGCACGGATAAGTAAACTGCAGTCAAAGACTCTGGGATATTAGCAGTTAAAGCGATGGAATTAGTGGGACTTCAGGCCAAAGTCCATGGAGTAATACTAAGGCTAACTGTACATATATTAACAATAATCGAGATAATCATAGGCAACACTAATGCTTAAGTACACTAAGATCAAACCAAAACACAAAAAATCAATCGTTCCTGTGCATTTTGCAAGATGTACACGTGAATACTCCAGACAACCGGTTGCATAGGATGCCAAGAAGGGAAATAGAGCATGCCCAGTGATCACAAACTGGCCATGCCAGATAACATACTGATCACATTTACTGGAATGGAACCCAAACGGACAACCGAACATAGGAAACGAACGCGCCTTATATTTAGCAAAGCATGGGCAATACAAAGTGAATCATATGATGGGTGAAACCAAAAGTTCTGCGTAAATAAGCCAGATTATAAAAAGGTGGAGCTAAGATAGGCTAGGAAATGGTTATCGTTTCGAAACTCAGGACATACGAAGTGGGTACAGTTGTTCCCTTTGCGAATAGTGTCCAACCTGTAATCAGAGATTCAAAATGCGATAGCACTCAGCTAATCTAAAACCACAGAAGATGCTATGCACAATTAAGACCTGGCTAAACTAGGCAGCATTGTCGTACGACATATAAAAATATACCATAATGCATAAATCTAGTCTAGCTTAGCCACCGTGTTGCATGACAAATATGGCTCAAAATTTGCTTGCACTTATGTTTAAATATGCTCAAAAATTCTGTACAACATTTGTCATATTGTACAAATGGTTTTCTAGTTTAGTCATTTTGTCGAAAGACAATTCAATTTATTCCTTCTGTATTCATGTTTTGCACGTCAAAACCACTGATCTTTTTCATAGATCAGTGGTGAATATGCTATTTTATTCATCTTATGGTATTTCAGGAATACGTAAAGAAGTCAAACCTACTTCAAATGCTTTCCTAAGTAAACATTTCTAATTTTGGCATTTAGCGCATCTAGCCCATAGAAACGACATTAATATCGTTTGCTCAACGAAAAAGTCGACAAGTTTAGCTACATTTGCAAAATCCATGTGCAACAATGAAAGATGCAACGAATATTGCGTGACTATATTGTCAAGTTTAGTCAGGCCCCTATCTGCGAAAGTTGGCTACATGTTATCTCTTTCGCTGATTTGTCTCCAACAACAAAATTCTCAACAAAACTAACATGCGAAAAACCATCTCACACAACATGATATCTAGAAGCTAAACTTCACGAAAAACTGCAAATACTTCAAGGTTCCATGAATTCTCAAACCATAGTCTAAGCCTGTGATGAACATATAGTTGCTGTAAGCAACAACCGTCATTTCTGTGGCAAAGACAAAGTACATTTTCCGAACACAGAAAACCTATGAAAAGTATCATTGCTAAAAACAGGAACGTATCGAGAAGATAAAAAAGTGGCAAGATATAGCAAGTCAGAAGTTTCTAAGATGTCCTTGGCTCAGATAATTGCTCCAATAAAAAGATATTGACAAGTACTCACTCCTTCATTCAGTCACTTGGTCACTTGATCACTACCCACCTCAATTACTCAGCCCTTTGGTTTCTCAATTCTCGATCTCTCTTTCACACTACCAATTTCTCTTCTTCCTGAACTTTCACTAAACTATGTAACCAAAGAATTGCCAGCAATTTCGTACACATGTCGAAAGTACATTATATGTAGATATATGCAGTAAAATTTATTCCAATTTTGGAGAGCGTTAGGCCCTATGTTACAGTTGTTGTATCACAGGAAAGTTGAAGGTGTCAAGATATGCAACCAAGAGACAAGCAGGAGCAAGTCAAAACTGACAATCTAAAATATGATGTGATCTAGAAAAGTGTAAGTGTGCAGGAAAGGTGTGATATCATTGCAAGTTCTAGATTACAGCTACCCTGCCAAGTACAAGACCCTTGTTTTACTGAGTGTAAAGAGATGGAAGAAATGCATTTGAAAAGAACGTGAAGCATATGAAGGGCCTCTCAAAAACCGGCAAGGTAAAAATTACGACAAAAGGAAAGAAGGCACGGGAAAAATACGACGAAAACACTACGCAAAAATGAGAAAAACACGCGGAAAGCACGAGAGATCTGCCATGTCTTAGAATGCAACGCATAGACATGATGATTAAGTTCGATGCCCTGAATACGAATTCTGTTAATCTGTGATTGAAAGCAAGACAGGTGGGAATGATTCACGAAAAACGAGAAACCAATGACCTTCTACAAATGTTGAAAAGAATATTTATCAAAATACATAACACCAAACAATATCCTAAAGCGTAAGTTCTCTTTTATAAGTACTTACCAAGTGAGATCGTATATAACAGAGCTGCGTTGTCACTGCTTCCTTCCGGCAGCCGCAGTTTTGCAGTCCGGACAGTCTTAGATCTGCAGTTACGAATCTCCTAGCTAGAAAGCAATAGAGATATGTGAATATGCGAAAACGCTTTTAAAAGACAATACACATAAATGGCCTTATAAATAATTCACAATATTGCATAGTTGAAAATACAATGACATACCCAGCATAAAGCAGGGGCATATTCATTCCACCGCAGAGGTCATTCGAAAGCAATTGAGGTCTCGTCACAGTGGGTAGTTTTTGATACTACAGTGCAGCAAAAGCTGAGGTTGGTTGGAAAAAATAGACCGCGAGATTGATCACTGGCATAAGTGAATATGGAATAATACAGAGAAATAGAACACGGGATTTCACTAGGGCACTTAGATATTAGGAGACCTTTAATACCATACACAGTGCACTTATCTCTATTGGGTACGTGGGAAGGTGAAAAACAAGGTACAACGACCCTTTGAGATCATAGCCGGTTTTCAATAGTTTGATTTCCAGTACCGCATCACTTGTCGATCGACATTCAATACGATCTTTTCGATCGATAACGACAAGTTAGAATATGCTTCCAGTTCAAAGACTGTTGCCGTTTTTCAAAATCTAAATCTTTGTGTCCTCTACCCTCATTCAGTTCTGACTATTATGCAGTATCACGGATGACGACAAACATCTTTAGTGAAACATCTGTTCTACGTCTTAAGTTAGAGAATCAACCTTTTCTTCTAAACAAGAGAGCCTACAGAGATGCTTCATATGATATAATCTGCATTTAACTTCGAATCTGTGAAAACATGTGGAGAATCAGGACCTCTTATACATGCGGACCGGGAAGCCACGAGGCTATGTCACCAGGATTGTACAAGACGAGACATATATATTCTTCTCGCGAAAACCAGAGGTTTCGTTAGATAAAGGTAACTTTTAAGCGAAGATTCTTAATTCCTTCATCTAAAGTCAAATGACAAGGATTACGTTGCATGAAATGCACCCTTTTGTTTAACAAGCAAATCCGTACAAGTAGAGCAACTTCAGGACTTCATCGTCAGCACTCACGAAGGACTTTTTCATTAAAGCTGAACACACTCTACGTTCAGTGTACATTTTGTCCTAAAGTTCTCATCATCCCGGTTCTAGCACCACGAAGTCAAAAAAATTTCCTAGAAAAGCATTCCCATATTCTTGGGTACCCATTTGTTAATGTTGCAATGAGAAGTTCTACGGGGCGTGATCATATTCGACTGCAATCAGCCTACTGAAACTTAAAAAGCGCCAGACACCTCAAGTTGTAAAAATAATGATTCATAAAAGAGGTGCTCGAGAAGTGGGGAACGGCGTTTTCCAAGGCATCTGTAAATTTCTCAGATAAATTCTAAGAAGATCAAACCGAAGAGGAGATGAAAAAGCACATCCTGCTAATGAGCGAGAAAATACACAAATCAAGTCGGGTTGACGATTCTCAGACGAGAACTGTCTGTTGTTCTACGGTTTTCGAGATAATGAAGCTGCTGTTTACTGAGCCTAAGTATACGTAAGGCATGAAAGCAATGAAAGACGTCGCAAACTATCGAACTATAGAGCCAGAGTGGAGGCAAACAGGAATACGCCGACTGGGAGGAGCGTAAGGAGCGTCACGCCCCTAATGGTTAAGAAAATTTAAGAGAAAATTGGTCGTGCAACAGCAAGAAATTTAGCGTCCAATGTGGAAATTGGAAAAAAATGTTGGCCTTTAATCTAGCTATTCTGTTGTTGGTAAAAGTCAAAAATTTATGTGGAATGGCAAATCATTTCCCATTGCTAGCTAATATTTCATATAATCCATGATACTCCTTCAGTTATACACTTAAACAAATAAAGGTAGTTACATGTAATAGGCAAAACAAAAATAAAAACTAAACAAACTGTAAACTTTTCTACAGGAGGTCATCCTAGGGATCTCTTACTTCTGTGTTGATTTTAATCTATTTATCCAAGAGGTATGTTTTCATTTTGTGCTTAAAAAGGCGAGTAGATTCCAAATTTCTTATGTCGTTTGGGATATCATTCCAGACCTTTGCACCGACGTATGAAAAACTTCTTTGAGAGTTCTAGCCGTAGTTTAGGTATTTGGAGATAGTATTTTCTGCGGGTTTCATATTTTGAGATCTGAGTTCGCCTTATGAATTTTCCTATAAGAATTTCCGGGCACATTTCCTTGAGAATTTAGCGTCAATAATAGCGCCATTGATTCCTTGTGTTCAGGAAATACAATTAGAATAAAAAAGGTCACATTCTTTCTAAACGCCCCCACCCCCTCCCCTAAGCGAAATTATCAAACCACATTGCGGGTTGAAGCAGATATCTTCCGTCAATTTTCCTTAATTACAGCCACTCAGAAATGGTAAATGTAGTTCAAGCAACAAGCGTAGTACAAAACATCAAGACAAATTAGCAAAAAGCTAAGGGGGGGGGGGCTGAGGCCTTGCCCACAGCCACTGAGTGGCAGCAGTTAGAACAATACCTCTACTGAAAGTGTAAATTTTCTCTCTTGCTTTTATGAGGAATCTCCTTATTACAAACGCAGTACTAAAGACAAGAAAGTTACGTAAACCTGTTCAATTGCAAACACACTAGAAACACCTTAGCAATAATCTGCTTCTGTTGGTGGCTCCCTGTATTTAAAATGGACAGCTATTATTGAATCCATCTGAAAATCGGTTAACACCGATAAAGAAGCTATATTAGATAACTAAGCTGAAATATCCCATCTGAGTAGGCAGAGAGGAATTTGCTGGATAAAGCATAGACAAGGATCAGACAGCAAAGCCTAGGGACACTATGCTCAGATTGTCTACATAGCTAGAGAAAAACTTCGAGCCTGATTCCATCAAAGGAGAACTAGAAAGAAAAATGTCATACAAGGAGGCAGATGAATCTACTAAACCTTGTTGTACCCAAGGAATCAAAGTGTTTGGCAAATCGATATTCGCCAAGATTTAGCCAGGTTGACTAACAAGTGAAAGCGAAAAGACTATACAGAGTGTCACAATGTACCCACCTCCAACGAGAAACGTACGTAATACGCCTGAGTAGGGGGGGGGTGTAATATACTCGAGTAGGGGGTGTAGCAAAATAAATTTACCGATAGGTTTGAGTAAGGCAACATAATCACCGACAAGCCATGATCGATCAAAAAATAGTATAAGGGTTCCAAAACATCTGGTGGGCATTCTAGATGATTCCAAGTTGCATACACACTGAGCTGCATTGCACACATGACTAAATTAAGTACAGCCATTATAAACAAGACATACAGACACTGTAGTGGATCCTTTTCGTGGGGAATTCCCAAAGCACGATACAAGCACAGTACCATAATATTCGAAACGATGAGAAACCATAAATACTACAAAGACACCTAATCAAGCTGCAAACTGGAGACTAACAACCTGAGAGATCCATGTGTGTTCTAGTTTGTTGACCATACACATCAAATACTGATTTACGCTTATTATCTATACCTGCATATGTTCATCTAGCTTAGGTTTCCCACGATTCTACGGTAAAAGCCGATTATTCGGGGCCATTTGCACCAGCTATAACTCTGTGCTGTGGCAAGCACCTGCTTGTAGAGCATCCTACAACCCAGGCCCCCGAGGAAGTCACCAGGTTGGTCATGAGGGTGCAAGATGAGGTCAGGCTAGGTCAGAGTTGAGGTCGATAGCAATGACTTCAAAGGCGTCTGTTACTACATGCCACTTTGTCTCGTCTTGAAGTGAAATTGCATGAAAATAAATGACCCGAGCCAAGCTCAAACTAGCGACCTTTGCCTTTGTACTTCGAGTTGCCCGTCACTGAGCTATCGGGTCACGCTCTCACGCAATTTCTCAAGGGGAAGTCATTTGACCACACTCCCCCTCTCTTCGCTTATCTGCAAAGGAGGTCCATCGCAACAATATCACAATTTTTCCAAATCCTACCATCTTTATTAGCTACATAACTACCTTACAGCTAATTGTAAATAAATTATATATTATACAATAGATCATATATTGCATATTATATATTATATCATAATACTATTTCATTTATGCTTCTGTGCTCTATGAAATTTTTTAAATTGTTTGTAGGTAATTATTGTCATGCATATCACCTTAGGTAGCTGGTTGCTATTATTTTGCAACATGTAAAGCTAGAGTGAACGTTGGAATCTTTTGTATGAAATATCCTCTCTTGCTACAAGGGTTCTTTATAGCGTGCAGTTCTATACAAAATATGCACCTCTAAAAAATTACTGTGCAGTTCTAGAGCATAACCTGTGCTGACTACAATGTAAATCTATTTAAAAAGATTCCCTTTAAAATAGAGTACTATAAATACCCACTATTCCCCATAAACACAGCAGTGAAACATGCACAATTTCCGTCCCTACGTATCAGGCAGGGGTTTTTAACGTGCAGTTCTACACAAAATGTGCAGCTTAAAAAGCTCTGTGTGCAGTTCTAGAGAGAGATCTGTGTAGATAACATTGTATATCTACTAATAGAGATTCTAGCTAAAGTAGAGTGTTGTCTATACATTGTCATTTCCAACAAGTATGGCAACAAGATATGCATACTTTCAGTGCTTGCTCGTCAGGTGCATGTTGTTTATGCTTACATAATCAAGGGAAATTCCTCAATATAGTAGCCATGAGACAAATGTGCAGTTTCAAACTTTCCTTAAGAAAACTCTGGTATCAGATACACTTTGGATATGCTTATAAGAATCAAGGATTATTCTCCAGAAGAGTACCCGCGAGAATATTGTGCAGTTCTACATTTTCCGTGCAAAAACCCTTCTGTGACTTTCTGTACTATCGATACCAATCCTTGTATCACTGGTTGCGGGACAAGAAGGACGCCACAAAAAATACAAGAAGAACGCAAGAAGAACGACACAAAAATACAAGAAGAACGCAAGAAGAATGACACAAAAACACAAGAACGCAAGAAGAACAACAGAACGACACAAGAGGAACACAAGGGGAACGTGTGTTCAACTATGATAAGGTTAGTTCGACAGGCCCATAAAATCTTCCAAAATCATTTGATACTTGTTTAAAAATGGCATGCAAAAACTACTTAAATTACTACCACTTCAGCTAAACAGATTTACAATTAGCAATTGCAGAATAACCTCCACCTTCAAAGGACGACTGTTTCTTAATCAATTGGAAACTAATCCATAACTTTACAGACAGGCTCGTCTTACTACAATTTTACTATAAAAGAATAAGAAAATAATGCCAGTGTGCACCAACCTATTTCAAAAGATCTCAAGTCAGGGAGAGAACTGCGTCAATAGCGAAAAACTCGAAGGACGAAAGAAATGTTTACTTTGAGGCGAATGATAATTTCCGTCAAAATACAAACTACTTTTTACGAAAGGTCTTCATATTTTGTAGGATGTAGAGCAACTTATGGTGGAGAATGAAGTGCATTCGCATGAAAGGTTAGACAAGATTAGAGATAATCGATGATCTATGGAGTGAACTGATTAAGGTAGCTGAAACTTGGATTGCTAAATGTTTGATCATTAAACGTCCGAGCTGAGATATCCCAGAATTTCATTGATAATACCCTCCAGATTGAAGTGTGGTAGAGCAGTTTCGAATAATTTTATGCTTGAAATAAAATATTCAAGGGAAATAATGCTCAGCAGACATAAATTAGTACTCTTTGTTCAACGTTTCAAAAAAATTTGGCCCAACGTCTTGTCTGTGACTTGTCTACAAATAATTATAAATCGCCAGCATAAACAGATGAATTTCATTACGATCCTCCCCTGAAGAAACACAGAGTATCGGTGTTTTCATGATCTTCGCTTCTTTATTTTGAAAAAAGTTTTCCTCTGGTCTTGTGACAACCAAAGGGGTTTGCAACTTCAACAAATGTATCCGCTTTGCTGCTTGAATGGGAATGTAATGGGCTGCGGGACAGCATATCATACCAGATCTTGTAATACGATGTTAAAATTTATGAGGAGATTCAATACCAAACTAGGATTGCCAGCGAAAAAAGACAAGTTTGAAAAACTGGAGTTGCATGGTCAGTTTCACAAGATATGAGAGATATAAAAAGATTGATAATCATCATGGTAGAAAAACAGAGAATCTGTTGGTAGCGGCACACGACCAAGGGCTAAATACCAATTCGGCACACGACCAAGGGCTAAATACCAGTTCTGTAAAGAGAAACATCAATCATAACACTGCAACAATGCTGTTTGTGCAACGGCTGAGTGGAAAGTCTTGACGATATTGTCGCACGCTTTGAAATCTCGGCTCAAAGAGAATGTAAGAGGCTACATGATATAGTTTGTCTCAAATACTATTGGTTACTTTGTGGCAAGTCCGGATACAGGCCTTCTAAAGACCACTATGACAGTGTACCAGAAAAGCCGTTATATGATAATGCCAAACCAAAGAAGCTATGAACTTTTGTTATCCAGACGGACAAAGAAGTAGGACATCGATGACGATATATAGTCCTACATGATTTTGAAAAAGGAGAGTGCTTACTAGCAGATGTTGCAATACCTCCAGATATGAACACCTTAGATGCAGAAATTGAAAAATAATGAAATATAACGAGCTTTAAGTAGAGACATCAAGAATGTGTGGATGCTCAATAGCACAAGCCACGGTAATTACGGTTGATATGGGAGCACTAATGATCAATCCCTAAAAAGTTGACATACTTCCTGAAGGAGATGGACATTTGAACAGGAAAACAAGTAGTCATAAATGTATCCTCCTTGGAACAGCCATCTTCCAAGGAAAGTATCTTCTGTCTGTCACCCCCTGTTAAGGCCCGACAGATGGAATGCAGATTAACTGGCATTTACTAACAATAAAGTGTACTGTTATATACAATGTTCAACAGGTTGACCTAGTCATAAGTTAACTGGCCGTCAACAATCAAGGGGTAGCTTGTGGTTTCATATTTATTCAAAGCCGATCTGCTATACCAACAACTACCTTTTACTTGCAAAGAACAAAACACTGTAATACCCACCCATATATATATATATATATATATATATATATATATATATATATATATATATATCCCCACAGGTATCAATTGATTATTTGTGACAGTGGACTCTATCTAAAAGCGATCTTCTGCGCTTGAATTGCAGGTTGCGGTGATGTTATCAACAGCAAAAACAGTTTTCACAACAGCAAGCTGACAATCACGATACTAACCTCGCTAAACAATTGGACAGTAATAGTCAAATCTATCAGCAATGACGTGCCGAAAGACTATGAGCGGGGAATGGGGCTAAAGCAAAAGAAATCTACCGACAGGTTTGAACAAGTGAACAAGGTCCCATTACTACCGACAAGACACGATAGTTACGAACAAGTCATGGGTGTGATAGCAACACTTAACAGCAAGCCAGCAAATTATCAATGGCTCCTTTACAAGTGGAAGGAGGGTGTCGCACCCATACACCTTCAAATTTGGCACCCCTGTCCCTATCAGGTCTAGCTCATTATCGTCTACAAATAACCAACTAACTTTCCTTGTGTCTACACTCAAAGTCTTACTTCCTAAATAATTGAGAAAAGGGAAATGAAGACAAAATGCGGACCGCAGTTGTTCAAAAAGTTGGCGCTTAATTATGACAAGTACTGACAAACCCCACGAGGAAAATAATCGAGGCCATCTGCAGCAGGAGTCACCCGAAGTGTGTTAACGTACTCCAATAAAGAGTCAAAGATTGGCAGACAAGTTGCAAGTCAGGCTGAGCCAGGTTTATGAAAAATTCACATTCTGCCGATCAGTATAAATCAGCAGCAAGTAAAGAACACACAGTTGCTCACTCCCAGAAACAACACTAAGTGCAGTCAGAAGAATCTTAATGACGATAAAATATACTGGTTGATAAGACAACGCAGTCCGCAGCATTGTCCAGAAAGTATTAGATCTAAATCAATCCAGTTTTTCAGACTTTCTATAATCCCTCGAAGTTGAGAGAACAGTCTTACGATTGTGCAAATAGCACAAAGCCAGCAAATAAACATAGAAAAAAGCACAACCACAGATACAGTGAGAAACTTTCGAATAATTCTTCGATAGTTCACATCTTGTTGCAAAACTTGTGTTTATGGTCCCAAAACACTGCGCGGAATTCTATTTAGAAAGTCTACCTTCAAGTTGATACGCCAATAAGTAACTCAAACATTAAGCCTAAATGTTTTGAGCCGAATCTACGCCTTCGATTAATTCTCAATGTGCGAAAATTGACAGCAGAAACTATAAACAGGTAATCAATGTTAACCTGCAGGGAAGTTGGATGGAATCGACTCGATAGACTGAAAAAAAAATTTCAACACTTTCAAAGGAATCGCTCTTTTGTTCTTAATTAGGAACGCAACTTCTACAGCAAATCTAATATTTGTATCTTACCAGTTCATCCCACTATAAACAACTCCCTATATGCATTTGTGTCAGTGGAGTATTACAATGCATAATTGAGTGGCTTGAAAATCGCGTTTTCGAGAAGAACTAGCAAGTCCTTCTATCTGTCGATGAACAACACTGCTGCTGTTTCAATAACATCACTATGGCCATTTCGAAAATCCCAGTTCTTAATCAATCATTTTTCATCAATACCATAAGCATTGCAAAAAGCACACGGAAATAGTAATATCTAAGAAGTATATTATCTGCACAACAAAATCCACATGACAGAACTACATACCTCTAGTAAGAGAGTGCAGAACTCCGGAGATATGCAGCGTGGTTGAGATAGCTAAATCACCACAGCAAACTGCACGGCGAATATCAGTGACTGGTGAACAGAGGAATCAAGTGCGCGAATTGCGCTGAACAGCATCTACGAGGCTAGAAAACAAACGAATCTTGAATAATTTATGAGCCTGTGGTTTTGAATGGGCGACGTTAAAACGACAATCATTGAATAGAATAGCAAAATATTCGCATAAAAACCAAGACTTCTACTCAGCATCAACAGAGAAGGACAAAGACTATGCGCTTACTATTAAATGCAAACAGTACATGTGGTGTCGACGGGGCTTCATCCCACGTGGGGACGTCCCCACATTGGGGATGTTGGGGGGGGGGGGTGCGACACCCCCATGGAAAAGGATTCAGTCATCAAATCGATACAACATACTGCGCGTCAGTCAGCTAAGTCTCCTATTTGCAATGTTGACCCCAATGTAAATTTTAAATCTGCTCCTTACAACCGTCTAAAGTCAAGATTTCTTTGCCTTGAAGATCTCCAGATCAATAAACGGCTCTCAAGATGCTATGATGGACCTACGCTGACTAAATTGTTTCCAAATGGCAAACCTGCACGTGAAAGTGACTAAGTCTAACGTGCTGTTGAACTAAAAGTGAAGGAATTCTGAACAAATATATTCCAAACTACTCCATCAAACTTTATTACAAAAAACTAGCCAAGGGCAACGGTGTAGAGCTAAATTTTGTTCAAGGAGGGCTCCTTGAAGTGTGAAGGGTGTGGCAAAAACAAACCTCGACGAGATCAAACCAATAATGGCTTTCGAAAACTATCAGAAGCGCCAATATTATACTGCAAATTGGTGGAACAACTATGTATGTTAGCAATAATGGGAGGAATATCTTTAGTCTGACTCTAGTAGCATTACAAAGAGAAAAAAGAAGGTGTCCTAGCCCTTCTTCGACAAGCAGACGTGGGGCTGAGCGCCGAGCCCCCTTCTACAGCCCTGATCAGTGTATAAATGTATTAAACTCGTTTCTTCATAAGAACACACTTTATAAGAAGACTGAGAATCGATTTGTCAAAATATCAGAACACTGATAGAACATGCTCAGCCTCGTATGAGAATTTTCACAAACACCCAACTACCCATAATCTTTTGGCAAACAAATTCTGATGAAGATGCTAATGAATATCGGAATTTGCTGCATTAGTTTGAAAAGTAGCCCGGCCAAATGTCCTACATTATATGTTGCATCTAGTCTATCAAATATTAATAAAAAATCACTTTTGAAACAAGAACAATTTTAAGAAGCACTTAAGTCTAAAATTATCAATAATTAAGACCATCGAGTATCGGCAAAACTTATCTGGTTCTTACAAAAAAGGCTATAGTCAACAAATCCAAAAATTTCTCTAAATATACTTTTATTGTATTAGTAGAAATAAGTTCAGCGCTCAGCAAAGTTTAGGCCATATGGTCACCGTATCATTTCTCTTTTCAACCGAAAAATTTTATAGGCATTGACGGTTAATAGAAAAACAACTCACTACTATCAACACTACGACAGATACTTAAACGAAGCCAGTTGAACTAATTTCCATCTTGTACAAACATAAATAGATTTCGGAAAATGATCAAAATTATGTTAACTATGTAAATTATGCAAATTGCATAAATTATGTAAATTATTTAGATTATGCAAATAATGCAATTTTAGCCAAGTATGCACAATGTAGTGCTGGGATGCAATTCATTTTATCGTGCTAACAAAACCTAACAGAAATTGTACACTCTTGTTCTCTACCAGCTCCCAGAAGTCTGCAGTATCTTCAAAGGCAAAGGGTAGTATTCAAACCGATCTATGGGTGGATTGCAAAAAGATACTAGTATGAAAAAACAAAGTTCGCGCAAAGCTCCTTGTGAGAAAAAAAACTTAGCAAGATTTGACCAAAACAAAAGCATGGCAGATGGTAAGTTCTTCATATATAGGTAACGTCCAGTGGTAAACGAATGTGGTTTTTCACCTAATGACGCTACGCTTAAGAACTTTATCGACTCTTTCTACGCCGGCTACTAAAGGGGTTCTTTCCTGACGTGGAGTCAAAAGGCCCGGCGTTAAATTGGGGTCGGCGTAAAAAGGGTCAAGGCAGTTTTCAACACACAATCCTAAACAATGACTCGACCGTTCAAGGTAATCTGAGATCCTAATATCACCATATGCCAACATACTTAAAAGTGACCGTGAGAGGTTTTGGAATAAGTTAGGTAAGCCGAATTTTTCTTATACAGCTGTTGGCAAAAAATTCAACTTAGGCCGCAATCTCTATAGCTACCTAAGATGCATGAGATTGCAGCTTTTGAACATAATTATAAATTGAATGAAAAATTGCTCAACCCATTGCAAGTCTTCAACTACTTTTTAGAAGTTATTTATTTCCAGCTATATCTATACTCTTGAGTGCCTGCACACCATATAAAATTTCTGCCTTTCTTCGGACACGAGTAGCCTGTACTACCCATGTAACTTCTGAGCACAAGGCCATGGGACTTCGGCATCAAGAGCTCTCTTGGACTAGACGAATGATTGGGTGGGATGAAACAAACGCGGGGGGCTGGAAAATAGAACACAGGGATATTGCGAGGAACAACTTGGGAAGACTGACTAATCATGAAGTGTCAATAAAAGCAAGATAAAGAGAAGTTGTAGTGTAAGCGAATATTAAGTAACTGTCTGGCTGGTCTCTAAGCAAATAAGACGATCTCTGAGAAGAAACACAATTTCACTGATAAAATCCTCAAAATTAATAAATGGGAAGTAGAATAAACCAGGGGGGCTGGAAAAAATTCAAAAACTAACAATCGGACTGGGGGGGGGAGAATACTCCGTACTCAAGAGAGCATTAAGAAGGAAGTTGCAAGTCTAATAAAACCAGGATGGCAAAGTTGCTTCAGGTACTTTGTCAGTGGAGTAGGCCTAACTGATTGTTCATAACCAATCCTTTGATATTCTAGACGGCTTCAGAGAAAAGACCTCCAAAATTAGTTGCAATGATTAGGAGCCTACAATCAAACGCAAAGAAATGCAACATACTCTAAGACATAAGGACTAGGAACTGTAGCTAATTAAAAACTTGAGCAAATAGTATGGCAGGTGATGTCCTGGTCTGGTGAATGTCTAATTTACAAAATGGCACGATGTTGACGAGGAAACAGGAAGGGTTAGTGGTTAATGAAAAACTGTCACGAAGTTCTTTGCAAATCTTAGCAACACCAACCAAACTCCAAACACAACTATGTTCAAAATACAGCTGATTTACGGCTACAAGGCATCGCATAAAAGTCGAGTGATTGCGCGGTGAAAGAGTGCCACAAGCATCTGTCCTAGGACCTTATTGAATATTTACTTAAATTGTCAGGTCATGTATGTGTCAGAAAGCATGGATTGTAGTTATAAAGATAACACAACTGCCTTTGTATCTGACCGCGATCGCGCGTAGATAACAAAGATAGTAGAGAATAAAAAGATCACTTAATAAATTATGGTAATAACAATAATAGCAGTAGTACAACCAAACAAAGAAATTGAAGAGGAAAATGTCACCTTATGTTATATGCTAACAATAAAACAGGTAAAGGCAATAGGACTTAGGAAGATATATAAAATGAAATAAGAGAAAATGAATGAACCCAGTAGAGGTCGAACTGATGACCTTCAACTTTTCACCTCGAGTGCCCAACCAACAGAAGCAAAGACACTAGAAATACAAGTCCCAGGACAGCATTTGTATCCCATATTATTCATTTTTAACAACAAAGCTGTATAGTATAAACCATTATCATCATTACCTAAACATACTCAACGCCCGTCAAAATGTCCTTCATCAATTGCTTACACAAGTTTCTGTCCGCAGCAACCCCTTCTGCTTTTTATATTGTTACTTCAGGTGTCCTGTTGTTCAAATTTAGTTTCCTGTCAGCCGATGCAAGCTCTTTTTTTATAATCCTTACCAAAGTTAGGCTTGGTTTGCCTGTCTTTCCTGGCTCAGTTACCAAACATTCCAATAAAAGGCCTAATCAAGTGCCCCATTCAATACGACCTTCCCTGTCTAGTGACGGTACTCCATACTGAAAATTGCCAAAATTTTTCGTAGATTTATGTCGTCTTCAGCACCTAGCACTGACAATCGTGTCGTTTTAAGTATCTTGCAGTGTCTTCAATAAGTGCTGTAATATATAACCAGGTAAAAATTCATTCTTTCCTTGCATACTCTGATGAGCGTCGGACGACAAAAAGGTTCTCTCCATATGCTAAAGAATGTTTCTACTTTATTTGAGATGAGCATAGCCACCAAATGCTTAAGAGACTAATCATGTCTATTTTCTCCCAACCTAAGTGACCAACCATCATGCAGGATTTTCACCACACATGCGCCCCACAGCTACGAGTAGGCTCACTTTGCATACTGATTGGTCAGTTAGGTTGGGAGTAAACAGACCTGATCAGGGGTCTCAAACATTTGGCGGCTATGCTTTTGAGATGTGCTTTCTTGATCTATTCTAGATTCTATCAAGTTTGCAGATTTTGAGAGCTGATAACAGATAGAAGGATCATCGGTCTAAAGCTATTAATTACAGGTTCTCTTGCTTTCTCTGGTTTCTCTGAATTCCCAGAATCAGCTCTCTCAGCTTTTCCCCTGCTCTAGACAACATATAAAACGATACGGCTTATTTCACTGTGGAGCTAAATTGAAGCATATCTGTTAACTTGACCCTCTAATCTATCTGGACAAGCACTTCCATCGACAAATATTCTGACTTCCTCTATCCTGTGAACATAGTTTCCACTTGACATGGCGGGCAATCTATACGTGGGTCTTACCCAGTCTCGGGTGCTAGTAATTTATTCGAATTGTTGTGTGATCAATCTTGCTTGCTCTTCTTCTATACAAGCTATCCCCTTTTCATCTTTCAAACATAGCAGCATTGCTTCCCCACTTGGTTGCATATTTCACATATATTCTCCTATTTCGTTTGATTTTTGTGTTGACCTTTCAATTTCAATTGCAATCTCTGTTCGCTAAGCTCTCATTTTCCAAATCACTTAGGCCACTGACATATATCCTATCAGTTATAGTCTGTTTTGACATAACTTCATACCATCGCATCATTATATTCGTTCTCACTAGCCTATGTTCTGTTTCTATATTCATTCCATTTTCATTCAGTAATAAACCTTCTGTGTTGGTATCAAACAATAATATAGTCAGTTTGATTTCTTATTGGATTACTTCCATCTTCCGTAACCACCTTTTTCATCATCTACCGCAAAATTTCATTTGGATTAAGGTGAAATTTTGATATATATTTCATTGCCTCAGCCGCCAGTGGTTGCTTTTTCATCTGTTTTAATGCCTCCCACATTCACATTTTCTTTGCAGTGGCTCTCATCTCTGTCCTTTCGAAAACTAGACAGCCGGGCCCAGGCCTAAGTTTCTGCTTGGAGCTCCATCCATTATTTAAAAAACGATCAATAAGAATCGTCTTAATTGACTGAACATTTACCTTGAGACACGACAAAATGAAAGATACTTAAGATAATTGCCTGTGCATCCGACTTCGTGAAAAATCAGACTTTCCCTGTTGGCAAAGTCACCTTCAGCTTTGCTGCCATCACCCTGTGCAATCAAAATGGTGCAAATAGAAAGCTAATAGATATTGAATGCTTTGGAAGTCTGCAAAGAGCACAACTCCTTTCAAGTGTCGATTGAAAACCACTGCTTAAAGCAGGTGCAATGTCAGACTCTGGACACACAGTGCAATATACCAACAACAACAACACGAAGTATTGATTCTGTGAAGGAGCTGGGAGAAGAATGGCGAATGAGCGGAATAAATGGAGTGAGGATATGCAAAAGGCACAGTGCATTCGTTACAAAGAGCTAGAAAAGAACCAATCCCTTATCAAAGTACACACGTGTCCTCATCTGCGGCTGAGATACTTCACAGACAAAAAACACTTTCTATAATCCAAGACCTCCTCAACATTAAAAGCATGACAGAAATATTCCCAGGACTATCACCTGCGCTCACTTTTAGTGACTAAAAACTCCAAAAACTACTGTCCATCTGGCAACCTTATCAGAAACTACATTCTGGTCGCTGTAAGCTTCAAACATCGAAGTGCTCAAACAATGCCTATCAACTAGGGGACCAGAACAGCGTAGCACTCTGTATACATTAAGCTTACACTGGAAACAAGAATGAACGTTTAGTTCTCTGAATATATACATACACACATACAAACATACATACATATATAAATAAATAAATAAATATATATATATATATATATATATATATATATATATATATATATATATATATATATATATATATATATATATATATATTTATATTTATATATATTAATATATTACAACGGATTACTGAAGACTGGGCGTACTATAATAAAAGCCATGAAGAAAACAAGCAAAAAACAATCATGATAACTGATAAAAACATTCAACTTCTTGGACAGTTTTCAAGCCACTAATCCAGCCTTTGCTACAACGGCGTTTCATAGCATACTTTCATAAATAAGGGAATAAGTGAAAGCAAGTCTGGCAGTTCTGAACATCTTCCCTCATCCCTTCCAAATTTATCTGAAGATCTATTCCTTCCAAATTTATCACTATGATGATGCTCTTAATGTCCACCAACAATAGCTCAAACATTTGTGTGATGCCCTTTCGACATTTGCTGCCTACTAGAAGATCCCAATGCAGCAAATTTAACAAGATAGTAAAATGAAAAATTCATTAACGACAACTTTTAAGTGAATTCAACTAACCAGCCTGCAGCTTGATAGATTCTGGAACTAAAAATTACTAGAATCAATCCGTGAAACGCAGCTTCAATGCAGTGTTTGGCTAGGCTAACAAAAAGTCCAGCCGCCATTTTACCCAAACAACGGAGGTCATGCTAATTATAATAAACAGGATTGATTGAATCAAATCGCCAAATAAACAATGGACTGATTAAGGATCCTGGCAATGGCATTTCGGTTGTAAATTAGAAAATGTAAACAAAACGAGAACAAATGATGCAGCAGTATTACACCTGTGAAAGGTACGAACGAAACCACAAAAATCATTGAATGAACATAATTTGAACAATTACTTTTACTGAAGGATAGAGTACTAATGCTGAAAGACAAGGATGAACATATTGTGGATTTTCTATAAAAATTATAGTCCATCCAAATAATTAACGAAAGCCAGAGTTTCATACACCCCCTTGTCAAGGAAAATTCTGCCTAAGCTCGTTGCGTTAATCATAAATAAATTAGATTCAACAAGATATTCAATAAACTCATTGAAGGCCGTGCAATTTAGCACTAAGCACGTACGGCAATATTATAAAAAGTGAAAATAATTACAAAAACATCTCACCACGATCAATTGTCAAATCAATTCGTGCATAGGTGGCATTCCTGGGAATGGTGAGATCAAGCTTCGCAAAACTCCCAGCCCCGTAACTGTCCTCAAACTTTATCATACTAATAATATGCAGTAGGCGAATGGTGCGAAAAGAGGTACGAGCAATGAAAAGCAATTGTATCTTGTCAGTATTCCACCTGCTGTGGCAATAGTGCGAATATACAGCGTCTAATCGTGATTTCAACTTCGATTCTGTAGATACGCCCTCGCTAAGTCATTCGAAATACTTCTGTCTAAGACCATTAAGTAACATCTGCTCGACTTGAAAGCTAAGCCCATGAAAGACACGCGAAAGTACAAATAAGCGTTGATACATTTGAAGTCAATAGATTAAAATAGAAGAGAGTAAAACGTTAGTAACTCAATAAAAGAGGAGCTCAAGTACAGCATACAGAATCTGATCACAGCAAAAGACAACAGTGGCTACGTTTTGATCACTGAGGTAGGAGATTCAATTGTGTTTTTGCTCCAAATAAACCACGAGACTAACGGGGTAAAGGCACACATTATCTTTCCGCCGAACATCCTCAAACCATAAAAACAATGCCTATTATTCATGTAATCTGAGCTAGAATACCTCCATTGTTTATTTATTTTCAATAAAGCAATTTATCCACGCCATCAAAATAGAGCAGTAGATCGTAGTCTCTAAGAGCTAATAAGTAAGTTTTTGTTTATAAGAAAGTTTTTTTACCCAACATTCAAACGTTCTAAGCTCTTTCATGATCTTACTAATACAACTTTCTTAAGACTTCCTTAGCGAAAATGTTTGAGTTCAGATCAGTTGCGAACCTGCACTCAAGAAAAGAAAGGACGTTGAAGGAAATTACAGTGCTAAACATATAGACATGCACAACAGAAACATAATATAGGAATACACAGATAAATGAAGGACATATGTAAGAAGTAAATAAAAGAGATGATGGACTGTGAAAAATTGGAATGCTAAATGAAAGTGAACTTACTGTCTTTTCTCGATATCAAAAGTCCAATTGGTACAAACTATTTTCTACAAAACAAACCTGTACGTACCAAAAACAGTCTCGTTTTCAATGTCCTGCAACTACGTAATCGATACGAACAAAGTGTGGCTTAATATGGTATCAAGTGGGTTTTAATTATTTAAAAGAATGTGAATTTTTTACCGAAGACCGATAAAATAAACAGCTAGTACTCCTCTTTGTGCCACCATTACGCTATGGAAACGACAAGCTTTTAAGCAATTTTGCAAACAACCAAGTTCAAGAACTGTAGCCTGAAAGTGTGAGAAAATGAGTGTCCCCAGCTGCATGGACGTAGGAAGCATCTAAAAAGTGGGGGGGGGGGCCAAGTCCTAAAAGGGGCATATTACCACGCCCATTTTGGGCTTCAACGGGGCACTTTTGCATAGTTTGCTAAAAAGTGGGAGCCATGGTCCCTCTGGCCCCCCCGGTTCCTACGTCCCTACCCAGCTGGGGTCAAACTCGCAAGACCTCTACCTTGTATACGTCTGTCGAGTGCTCTACCACCAGGGGTTACGATAAGAAAAGCTTACAAATCCGCACGTTTGTGAAAAGTTGGCTTAATCTTTCCTTGGAACTACCCACATCGATTTACAACACCAAACCATGAGTCCGATCCACAGTTATTTTAGGTCTTGTCTACCACTGATCCATTGAGTCACCTTCTGGTGTGGGTAGCCCTCTCTCTCTCAAAAAGCAGGTCCACTACACACTGCAGTAAAGCTGCGATAGTTCCACTGAGCAAATTGTTGGAGAGCGGGGCAGAGCAAGCAACATCCAAGAGCCTCTAGTTAGGAATATAAAATTAATGGTCTGGTTAGAAAAATACTATTATTAACTCGTTCTGCTTGGCATTTCTCTGCTTATGAGGAGCAACTTATAGCAATAATTCCTAAACGAACTACCCATTTTCAATATACGGAACAGCTTTATAAGGAACCAGCATCTAGAAAGCAAAAATATCTCAGGAACTTTGACTACTAATAACAAAATCCCTAAGGAACTTTTTAATTTCGACTACCGTAAAATCCTCGAATTGGCCCCCTCCAAAGAGCCCTCTTCGAACAAGCTCCAATGCTAGAATGTCAAATTGCTAATAAGCCCACCCAAGATGAAGACTTTGATAAAGACTAAGGCTTACGTTTGTATATTTCTTTCAATATTAAGCCCCCTGGGGGCTAATTCGAGGTTCTAAGGTATAGGAAATAGTAGGGAACATTTAGTACATAGATGTCGTCAGCAGAGGTCCAAAAATAAGTAAAGTTCAAAACTAGGCTTGATACTGGGTTTGTTACAACAACCTCAAGTAGAATGGCACCTGTATTAAAAGCAAACGAGAATTTCTAGTCAATAAAAGGCCAGTCGTAAAAACATTATGACAAAAGATAGATGAGTCTAGTGCAAAGCACCCGACAAAACTCCGCACAACTGCATATTTCGTCCTCACGATCACCAGGAGTAACCCTAACAAGACGGCGCGAAGTCTTGGGGCCTTAGAAGTCAACAATTACAAGCGATTTCACTAATTTCTGCTCTTGAAAATCCTCGTTTTCCGGCAGATCGAAGTGCGTGTGTGGCTCAAAAAGTTCTTAAAGGCATTAGGCAATATCCTCAGAAAATATCTCCGCCAAATAACTATCCACAAGGCAAAAGCCAGTTTCCAGAGTGAGATTTACTGGAATAGTATAAGGTCTAGAAGTAAATCTTACCGACATCCTGTTCAAAGCTTAGAGAAACAGGTGGTTAAGTGGCTAAGTGCCAGACATTAGCCCAATATCATGTCGGAATAAATTTCAATAACGTGCAAGGCTGTTGAATCGCACAGATTTTCTCCTTTGTTTTGGTATCGTAAAGAGACTGCTATTTCCAAGGTGACTCAGAATTCTTACGAGCGGTCTGCCGTCTTAGAAGATCAAATTGTTGTTTTCCATTTGAGTGTAGCAGTGAACAAACAGAGGACCTCTACCCCCCTCCACTCACCCTGCGAAATTTAAGGTTACAGTACACTCTCTTGTACAAAGGTACATGGTTAATATGTAGTTCCCTTAACAATGTGAACCTGCGAAGCATGTACTGCAAGATCAAATTCTTCCAGTAATCTTCTTAATTTTTGGCTCAATATTGCTTGCCAATAAGTTCAAGGTTCCCAATGACTTAACCAACCAAAGTATGATACGAACGAGAAAAAGGAGTGCACGGCTAAAAATCGTATTCGTAAATCACAGCGTAACGTAAAGAAGAAGGAAACTATCTGAGGCAAAGAACAACAAAGGCGTCTTGTCTCCAGATGTCTGGAGTACAAATACAAGAGGCATCAGCTTGAGACTGGTGTAAAGTACAACTATTCGAACTATCTGATGCTTTCAAAAGCCACCTGACAGTAGCTGCGGACTGAATTCCTGCAGCTGAAACAAGTACGGTTATACATGCACTTCAATCTCGACAGGTCGATTTGCTCTTGGAGAGCACCAGTCGCTGCCAGAAACAACAGTACGTTCTAACTGCCTCAGTTTAAAGTTTAGTATCACAATCAGAAGCCAACATACCTCTTTCTCTCAATTGATTGCTGTCAAATATCGAAGCAATGATCAAAAGTCAACAACTGCCTAACTTTGTTTGCTACGGTTGAAGATAATGAATGCTTTTATGGGCTGAGAGGCATTCAATCAGGTCTAGATTTCCTTAACTAGAAATATAAAGATTTGATCAGATAGACATTAATTCGCTTTACATCAAGCAGAGAAGGACAACGTCAGTTTCGAAGTACAATGCAAAACCTCAAGGGCTTTAATACCCCCCCAAAAAGAAAACACAATACTGTTTGTCGGTATCGACAGTGAAGATTCTAGCAACTAAGCCCTTAGGTGTGTTCCATTCAAAAACTGTTGACAATACAGACATAAGAATGTCACCATTGGCCCATTACTTTACTGGTATGACTGCCTATAAGCACCTCACATAAATATATGAACACCATTCTAGTCAATCCTACCTCAAATTGGATCTGGGCAATAATTCCTTGAAGTACACCGGTAGGCAAGCAAGGTATAAAAATACCTATTAAGTTCGAACAAAGGTGATATCAATTTGGATATCATAGCTTGAATGCAAGCCGAAGAATCGGAACGACGACTAAGGAAGACCCAGATCTTTCTGCTTGTCAATTATTGCTTAGGCCGGTAGAAAGTGGGGGCAGGAAGGGCACCGCCTTCCACAATAAGTCAGAAAGGTTGTATATGTCTACAGTCAGTATTACTCATTGCATACCTGACTTCTACACCTATGCCCCCCGCCCCTTCAAGTCCAGCTCAGGTGTCTAGTGTCTACGGTACTGTTGCTATAAAAAGTGTAACAATAAGAAGTTTCATTTGACCAAAACGATTAAACTCGTAGCCAAATCGACAATGCCAACTGTACACGGACCATCATGCTATGTACCATCCAGGCACGAACCCGCGAAAAGATGGGAAGCCGGGGGCAAAGCCTTGCAAACGCCCCAAATCCCAAACTGTTTACGCTTCCCCTCCTATTACACATGATCATCTTGCGTCCAAGTACCCATATCTTCTAAGATTGTAGGTAAAAATATGTTTTAATCCCAAAAGTGCTAGACGAGCAAAGAGTGGCAGCATCATTTAGTTAGGAGGGCAGTGCCCCGACAAAGGCTTAATATAATTTGATATGATATATGGTATGATATATGATATATGATATATGATATATGATATATGATATGATATGATATGATATGATATGATATATGATATGATATGATATATGATATGATATATGATATGATTGATATGATATATGGTAAAAAATAATGTAATGAATTAGAATATGACACCTGAGTACAAGAACCACAACGAACCACATCAGGATTGGAAACAGTGAGCAGTTCAGTATATCATTTAGATTTCATTTGTAATTACGACTTGCCATTCTGAAACACATCCGATTAAGTTAAGTTCAAGTAAGTTAGGCGATGCCTAGGAGAACGTTTCGAGAATACCAGTCCCTTATTCAACTAATTAAAAGGAAGAGAGGGGGAGATAAATAACCAGATTATAACCCTGGTTCTTATACTCAAATTTATAATCAAGCTGTGTTTCCCTACGAATGTATATGACATATCATATCACATTACATCATATCATATTATACATACTATTATATGATATGATATCATATCATATCATATCATATCATATCGTATAGTATCATATCGTATCATATCATCTCAATCATATCATATCATATCATATCATATCATATCATATCATATCATATCAATCATATCATATCATATCATATCATGTCATATCATATCATATCATATCATATCATATCATATCATATCATATATCATATATCATATATCATATATCATATATCATATATCATATATCATATATCATATATCATATATCATATATCATATCATATCAATCAGACCTTATATCATATCATGTCAATCAGACCTTATATCATATCATATCATATCATATCATATCATATCATATCATATCATATCATATCATATCATATCATATCATATCATATCATATCATATCATATCAATCATATATCATCATAACATACCATAAACCATATCTCATTTATCTAACCATAGTATCTCACAGGAGTACACTCCGTCAAACTTCAGACAAACAGAGGACGAATAACATCCTGAGAAGTCCGCACTCCACTCAAAGCTGTATAGAGCAAAGCCATTTATCACATCACTACATGCTGGCTGCTTACCAGAATAAACCACTTTCACGAACCGTTGGTTAATTGAATATAGCGTTGAGCATTTCACATGGGATAAGTCCACAATAACATTGGCTTTAATTCTGGCTTAGGTAATTGTGAGCTGTAGGCTTAATCTTGTAGATATCAAGAAGCAAACAGATAAGTTTGAGGCGGCTGTACGTTTGAAAGAACATTTGACAGCCATAAGTTAACTTCAATAGATAGTGAGATAATCAAATAGCCATTGACATTGCACCTGAGGTGCAATCTCTCAAAACTCTGGCATGAATATACAAAACAAGTCATATTGTAGAATGAAGCTGTATGACTTTCCACAGTAGATACAACAAAAGAGTGGCTGAAGTATCAACAAATTGTAACATCGATCCCTTCAATTAGAAGCAGTTGGTATCGAGGGAAAAGATCCATTCGGACGTAACAAAGTGTGCAAACAGAAAGGGTTTACAGCAGGTTATTAAACATCTAATCTCAAAAAATCACAAGATTACATTGTGGAGAAAATGAGCTATTATCAGCTTTCTCGCAGTTCAAATCACGCCGTAGACAGGGTCTTCCCTCCTACTATCAAGCAAAGTTGGTAATTGTGGCCTGTGCTTGTCCCATTAATGGAAATGAAAGATACGCAAAGGCGAACCCTCTAGAATTTGACCGAAAGTGGTCACGAATAGCATCTGTCGATTGGCGTTACTTAGGTAGCTCATCAAAATGATGCAAGTTGCAAATAGTGGGGAAAACTACCAAAGAGGTCAAGTTCGAAATATGAAAAGCCCACTTTCAAATGCTCAACAAACCTGTAATGCTAGAAGTGACGGAAATGCATTGAATCATAAATGAAGTGGGATGAAAAGAGGCAAGTTTTATCCTTGGGCTTCATACTACCAGCAAGTCTGAGAACGAAAAGCAGATATGACCATCCAATCACTATATCAGTATAACCTATATATTCATGCGCCAAGAAGTTTCGTAAATAGTTGGTTTAATTGCCGTTGAAAAAGCTGAAAATCTTCAAATGGCATTAAGTCAATATCGAGAATATGTATTGCACTGTTTTATATAAAAAGTTGCATTATCTACAGACAAAAGGTGCTGACTCAATTTTTCCTCAATTTCTGGACGTCTACTACTAGGTTTCTTATAAAAAACGTGCAGACAGTAAACAAAACTGGCTACAGGACTGAGCCTTGGAGCATCTCTACTTTGCTTTTAGTTTCCGTAAATTACTGTTCAATTCACGATTCACAAGACCGAGTTTCAAAATTAATTCAAACTATGCATATTGTAATGTGCAATGAAGTAAATATTGCTACTGAAAGGAGGTTGAAGACTAACGCAGAGTATGGACAAGACCACTCGGTAGTGATACTCAGTGTCAGCAACAAAATTCGATTGTAGGAGTTATTTCCACGAAAAAGGACCAACAGGCAACGCAGATAAACTATTATGCATCATTTCAGCCAAGGGGCTCTTTTTGCAATTGCTATAGAACAACACAAACCCTCAACAACGAAGAGAAAAGAAAAGTAGCAAACTTGAATTCTACGCATCAAAACTGATACTACAAAATAAAAATTTCAATTAAGCACATATATGCGAAAAAACTGTCTACAATTTACCACCTTGTAGAGACAGATGTTTATGGAATCTTGAGGAAGATGAGAAAATGCAGAAGAAGAGAGCTAAGGGATGAAAGGAAAGTGAGCATGGAGACGCTAGCAAAACCATCAACATTTTGTGATTCAGATCTTTCTTCCATTTGAGTTACTTTGTAAGCATTAGTATTGCCTAGCCTGCAAAAGATGTCTTACATGAACACTGCTAAAATGGAAATACACGATTAAAACTCTTCAAAATATTTAAACAAACCTCTGCATTCGTCGCAGGCCGTGGCTTCTTTTGCACGTCAACAGTTACGACTAAATAACGCTATTTCCTGGCAGTACCGAGGCCCAAAATAGTCTCATACAGGCACTAGCTAAAATTCAATGCACACGAAAACACTGCTGGCTACGATCACAACAAATAATATTACACGAACATGAATTATTCAGTACCAGCTAATTGTTTTGAAGCGAAAACAGTAAAACTTATAAATTAAAGAATTATTGAATTAAACCTAATCTTGTATTTACATTACAAAGCATGGATTTAGCCTATCCAATTCTCTATTACATTATCGAAAGAGCTCTAAATCAGTTACACAACGTTGTCTGTAAGCGCAGCAAGAATAGTTGTGAAAATAACCGTTCATAGAAACAAAATGTTTTTGCGAAATGTTGGTTTTTCATATCGAGTACATGAAAAGAATTATCCCGCGACAACAGAGCCGCAAAGAAGTTGCAATGTAAGCCGATTTGGCACTACAATAGCACACCACTAGAGTCATCTATAAGATATAACACACCCAAACAGAATGTGAAAACTGTATGAATGGCTATCGCCTTTGTTAATCGTATAAAAACTGTAACAAAAACACACAAGTTTCCAATAAAAATGCAAGAAGCAGGTCACAGGTAGTATTCAATTCCTACATGTAGGTCAGACCTAAAGAGTGTAAGACAATTTTCACAAACATCCTGCAGCTCTGCATAATTTCCAGCGAACTACAAGGATCAAGTTAATTTGAGATAGGATCGCGTTGCCACATGTGCCACTGGCACAAATTTTATCTCGAACATACTTCCAAAGCAATTCCATGCGAACAACTAACAACCCAGACGGTGGCCAGAAGGGAAGATAGGCACCTTACAAGAAAGACTATACGCAACCCTGATCTAATTCCCTCTTTTGTAAGAACACATAATACGAACATTATGGCTCGGCTTTCCAAAAAAGTAGAAGACTGCTAGAGCATGCTCTGCAAAGCTTTCAACTACCATGGATTGAACTAGCTGTCATGCAATTCCACTGTATTGGGGGGAGCATCGTCTAACACAACTAAGTCTTTTTTGCATGAGAGCCTCTGGCATCACAAGCGAGGTAGCCTTCCGTTTTGCATTGACAAATCAACTCCTACAAGATTTCTCTATCCTGAAAGAACACTGCGACATTATCATCTCCTTCCATAAACAGGGGGAAGTTCTGTTACTGGAGAAGATAGAATCAACAAAATTCTACTGGGGGTTAGAAATCGCCATAATGTTAAGGGAGATGGAAAGAGTCGCCAATGTCTCTTAGGAACATGAAAGAAATAGCCAAACATTTATGGGGAAAGGAAGTTTTAGTCCTTTGTTCCACCCCATCTCTGCGAAAAGCTTCGTGCAACTATACAAGACTACCTATTGAGCAAAATGGTAGCACAGATTTCCCATCATAATCCACTCAGCTTAATTAAGTCAAATTACGTTACTATGTTCTCTGCATTGAAGAAATAGTTGAATAATTCATTGGTGAGCCCTTGTTCTTTTGAAATGCTTGATCTAGATAACTTACAAGGGATATGGCTGCGGTCTGTAAACGAACGCCATTACGTCCGGAATGCAGTGAAATTGCAGCTAAAAATTGAGTAACTGTAAATTTTTAAAAACCCAGCGTCGCTAAGATCTATGGCTATTGAAACTAGCCTGAATCCTACGTAAAAAGACATGAAAGATAAGATCCTGTTTATGTCATTCGCATCTGTTTGAACAGTAAAATTCCTTGCGCATGATTCAATTTAGATAAGGTAGACGTCTACCATGATTGCTAAATCTGATTCACACAAGCCACAAAACAAAACATAACTCATATTCTGGTATATTCCAGATCATTCCAGGCCAGATATTTGCTGAATACGCAGGAAAGCCCATCAGTCTCATGTCAACTTCTTTCTACAATGATGGAGTCTCTAGAGAATGCAACGTAATTCACTCAAAGTATTCAATCTATTCGATATATATATATATATATATATATATAATATATATATATATATATATATATATATATATATATATATATATATATATATATATATATATATATATATATATATATATATATATATATATATATATATATATATATATATATATATATATATATATATATAAATGTATATTCAATCCAGCAAGTTGCTGGTCCTATGCCAGTAGTTCGTAGTATTGTAGTATGTAATTCTGTTTTGTAAGCATACATATCGAATATAAAAAAAAAGTTGCTAGTCCTATGCCCCCTAAAAGATCATTTCTAGGGCTCTATAATAAATTTAACATGGCAGGTAAAGCAATCTACACATGCTCCCTACACACCCTGCTCACAATAACAATATATGAAGGGATTGCTTTATAGGACAATGTTTAAGCCTTAATAAAGCAGTTCATTTTAAATCCAGTTCTGAGATTCAAATCCACTGCTCCTAAGAAGACACATGACTGCATAATGAATGATGAGAGGACTAAGTAATCTTGAAATAAACTCAATCTGAATAATAAACTTTATATAACAATAAGTGACCCACAGAAACCATAAAATAATTACATCTCTACACATTCCATTTCTGGATTACATGACAAAGCACAACAGGGGATAAGTTAGGATGAAGATTCATACTTGCTTTGGGTCTTTCACATACAAAGCATATCACCTCTTGCAAGCAGTCCACATATAGTTATGGACCAGGGTATGTGGAATGAAAATCTCATATCATGAACACTTCTGGGACACAGAAATGACAATGAATCAATGAAAATCAAAATAAAAACAGCTTTTTCAAACTCATATGTGATTGATTGCATAAACAATAGCTCTGATTCTGCACTTCTTTGTCTGCCATTCTTACACTTAGGTTAGACTCTTATTATTGTGTGCCAAGTTTTGCATACACTTATATATTATTCATAGTTTTATATACAAATAAATATAACATCTTCATGTATATGATGTTAATGCTCTGTGCTGTATATGTCATAGTTACACTCTACCACTTAACTATCAAGAGTACTGCATGACTGTCAAATATCCAAACCCACACTTTGGAATAACTTATGAAGTGGTTACAATGTTCTTCAATAAAGCATAAGAGTTCAAAATCAAAACAATTACAGAAACAAAAGGTCCAGAGACTATTTGCCATTGAACTTAGAAAGAATGGGCATTCGTGAAAATTTAACCAAATAGCAATGATTCTGCCAAATGCAAACAGAATGTGGCTGGTTATAATGCTGGATACTTAGAATGAGTAATCTACGATTGGAACAAAGCTCATAAGAATATAGTAAGGTTAGCTAAAAAGGCAAAAATAACCTATCAACTTCCAGTACATGCAGTATGAGCACCATCATCTAATAGAAATACGTCCAGTCAAATTCATTCCCACAGATTCTATCATCTATCACTAAAGAAGAGCTGGGTTCACTCTTTTGGTAGAGAGCTGACTCACTACTTAAATCATATCACTCTTGGGTAGCAAGCTATGCCATTTTATAGCAAAACTAGCACCATGCCTCTTGCTCTACACCCACACCAGGTTCTAACATCAAGAGTAAGTGACCCTTGTACAAATGCAATCCCTGAAAATATGGCAAAAATAACAAAGAGCTAAATAAAAAGTTTTGCTGCAGTAAATGCACAGGCCTCTGCACCAACTATAATTTCTTGAAACAAATAGATCATTAATTTGTTACTACATAGTTCTTCAAATCTAATTTTCATTCTGTCCCTGTTTCAAATCGATTCACTAAATGAATATACCTGAAAAACTTCAGGAAATATAGGATATTTCAAAATGAATCAAATATATACTGTTTCCATGTATATATATATATATATATATATATATATATATATATATATATATATATATATATATATATATATATATATATATATATATATATATATATATATATATATATATATATATATCAATACTGATGAAGAATCTGATCGAAACGTTTACTGAAAGGATAGTATATTTGTGGTTTATTCTATTTATGTAATTTATATACGTTGTGGATGCGGCTTAGGATTAGTTTGTGTATATATATATATATATATATATATATATATATATATATATATATATATATATATATATATATATATATATATATATATATATATATATATATATATATATATATATATATATATACAATCAGTAGCTAGCGAGTAACCAGGATTTCTCCTTTTACAACATATATACATACATACATATAGATATATATACATACATACATATATATACATACATACATATATATACATATATACATATATATAGATATATATATATATATATATATATATATATATATATATATATATATATATATATATATATATATATATATATATATATATATATATATATATATATATATATATATATATATATATATATATATATTGTACTATTTATTAGATATGATTATAAGCATCATTAAATTTGAAAATAACAAAACCATAAAAATTCCTGCAATATTTCTTCCAATTCTAAATCTGAAAAATATAATTTCAAGCTATATTCCTTGATCAAAATTTCAGTGTGCCCTTTTTGTGGATTAGATTCCTGCCCTTAAAGACTCCTGGCTGTGTGCCTGCTGTCTCATTATGCAAAACATTAGATCTATATTACACTATCTTAAGGTAGAATTTGACCATTTTTCAAGAAACTTATTTTCAAAAGAAACAAAGACAGTTAAAAGGATTAAACTACCAATATGGGTAACACATAGGATATTATAATATATAGCATACAGAGACTTATAGACAATTACCATAACAGAAGAAAGATTAATTCTAATGATATCCATTCTGAAAGCAGTTGAACAAGTACAAAAAACTTCACCTACATACAAATCCATACATAAGAAGGATTTAGAAAGTTCCTGACTGGACGAATGTGTGAGTTTTAGCAAAAAACACTCTCTATGACAGTGGCTCATACTTTTCAAGTTACACATTTTTTATAAGAAACAGATTTATAAGAAAGCTTGTGCTTGACACTCTAAAATTTAAGAAACTTTTAAAATGACAAAGAAAGAGCTCATAGAACTCTCTGTCCCATCTTTAACAGTTTCAGAAACTCTTGTTTTCTTCCAAAGACATAACAAGTTCCCACTACACTATGTTTTATAAGCCTTATGGGTACTACAAAAGATAATGTTTTCAGTTTTCTTTTGATTATCACTGTAATTTTCTACACTGGCTCAAGAAACTTCTAAGAAGTTTTTAGAACTTTGGCCAGAAATTAAGAAACTTTTGATACTAGGTCTTGAGCCAGGTTTCTTATAAAGAAGCATATTTTTAGCTCCCTATAACATACTTTTTCAAACCAGGGGTCCCCTGGAGGGGTAACATATGTTTCAATAGATATATTTTCATGGAAAACAGCTATTAATGGTGATGCAGGTTAATAAAGCAATGAGTGAAGCAAGCCATTGCACCCCTCATGGTCCCCTGAAACCATTCACAAGTCTCCCTGAGACCACAGTGGGAATCACTGCTCTGTGATAATACAAGAACCCTGACTACAATATTTAAGCTTCACAACCTCCATAAAGAGAGAGAGAGAGAAGTTTTGCATGTTCAAGAGGGTAACATGTAAAATATCTTCAGCTTAGTTGTGTTCTATTTATCAGAAAGCAAGTGCATGAATTTTCTAATCAACCTGCTGCTGTATGTCTCAGGTTTATTTTCTAAGCTGCTTTATTTTCCGAGACTCACCTGCTATAATATATATATATTTCCTATACTATGGCAATCTGCAAATATGAACTGTCCTATGAGTTTCCGTTCTTAAAACTCACTTGGCCATATCTTAGCAGCGAATTGTTTGTATGTATGAAGGGATTGGGCCCCGAATATTGATATGAAAATGTATGTAGCTATGCATATGATAAATATGAGCTTTACCTTTCCAAACATTTTTCATAGCTAGACGGTAAAAGTTCTACCGCGCAAAAAAATAAGTATATCTTTGAAGAAGTAAACTAAAATTTTTAGTATCTCTTAGTTCCTTTGAGCCCGTAGGCTGCTAGGCTGCCAATTTCCTATACGTTTATGTAAATAAGGTAACTCGCAACAATGTCCTCTAATGCCATCATTGCAAGAAACTAGGATTATAAACAAACACTAGAGTCAAGTCCCACATAAGTAGGCATTTTAAACAGAATGTTTCTGAAGTCTCAACGATTTACTTAACCCGATGGAAAGCCCCTTAAGCGTGCACAACCGTATTTGATAGGAAGCGAATGTGGCGATATTGATAATTGTCTGCAATGTTCAAAGAGCAGTTTGCTTTGGTGGTAAAACAGGCGTTGACGGACCAAGTCACGTTTTTAGGCCCATTCTATACAAAAAATTCCACTTTCTGTATGGATAAAACAGTAGAAAACTTCAGTTGAAGTGCAGCAGTGGAAAAATTTAATGATCTTTTTGAAGTGAATGCACTAAAGTAGTTGGCAATAATCCGATTCTGTTCATGGAATCCTATTTGCAAAAAGTGATCATGAATAACGATCGGTCGATTCAAAAAGAGCTAAGGCCGGTTTCAGATTACTGCAAATCATAAATACAGCTTACCGTAGCTGCAGGAACAGCTGAAAACCGTGACAGTGTTTCCAAGGATTAACTCTGGCTGTAGATAAACGCACATCAACGAATTCTGATCATCTCATTTCACCATCTGGATCAACACAGCGGGTTATTAATTACGATGTGACGTCACGACTGTGAAAGAGGTTTGACACCGTTGTGCCGCAAAGGGGTTGTCGTGCAAGCTGCGCTGTGAAGAATTCTCTATGCACAGTGCAAAGCTCCGTTGTAACAGTTACCTTGCCTTTTCTTGATCTGAGATCCTCTCAAGCGGATGAAATTTACATGGCATGATACCAAAGAGTGAATATGGTTTACAATTGTGAAGTGGTTGTGTGGAAGCAAACATGCACATAACGATTACCTGTAGATGGAGGTGGCTTTGCAGTCTCTGGATTTCTTCTTTCAAGTTTCACTTTTGAGAGATCCATTGGCAATGAAAATATTTTGAAACCAGCATGGAAAACTTGAAGAAACGGTTTTGTTTCGATATTGAATGTTATTGGTGTTGACCGTGTTTTGTTTTGCTTTACCAGGACCGACCAGGACACATACTAAAAAATAGCATGTACGCATGGTCTAACACAAGCAAATATTCTTCATAGGCTACAATTGCGTCATCACTGCATGCTACGATGCAAAGGCCTGGAGTTCAGTTCTCTTTCAGATTTAACGCGCAAAGTCCCGTAATGTGTTGTTTATTGCGTAGGCTTAAATCAGCTGCTTGCTACGAGTCGTTATTTTGCAAAACAATTTTTATTGCTGGAATTGATAATGCAGGTGGCACTGTATTTCTGTTAAAAATACATGGAGTTTCTTTCACAGAAGTTTACAAATATAAGTTCTTGAGACGCAAAATGGTTCCCAAATTTATGAGATATTTTTTCCAAACATGTTCACAATAGAAAAAGCAGTTACAATCAAAGCAAATGTTGAAAATCAATCACACATTTATTTTGTAAAAGAAATTTGTTTGATCCAGTGTTTAGACTTTCTCAGCTCTTTCATGACACCAATGTCGCAACTTTTTATAGACTTTCTCAATGTTTGAATTCAGATCTGTTGTCCATCTGTACTCACAAAAAGAAGGCAAATTGTGCAGCACAACAACGCTAAACATACATACAAGCACAAAAGAAACATAATTTACGAATACATATATGAACACTGGAAATATATGAGAAATAAATAAAGTGTTTGATGGACTTGCGTGAAAATTGAGATGTTAAATGTATATCAACTTTGGCAGGGGCGAATTTTGGAAATCTTTATGGGATGGGTGTCATTGGTAGTAGCTTTCGTAATTTGGTAAATAGATTTGATGACAGTCCCAAATTTTCTTCTTATAATCGTCCCACTACCGGCTGATCTACTTCATGGGAGGCAAAATGCCCCTCCTGCCCCCTTAAAACCGCCACTGACCTAGGCCTGCTTAGGTTGCATAAATCCAACATTGAATTTTCTTAACCTTCTGAGTAATCAAGCTCTACTGTTTTCGACATCAGGTTCAGAAAAATCCCTACAGTTTTCTATTGCCAAATGTATTTAGATGGCAATGTGGATGCATTCGAATAAAGGATTTTAGGTCGAAAATCATCCAGAATTCATAATCTTGAGCAACACTCAAACAGGAAGCAAACCATCATTTCCAGTTCTTTCTTGTTTTGGAGACAGTACTAACCAAAATGACTATCAGTTACCATTTTTCAAACTCTTTCTTATAAAACAAAATAAAATAAAATAAAATAACTGCCAGAATGTAAGCATAAGTCTATAATTAAACTTTCACCATTTCTATTATTCCAGTGGGGTGTTTACAAAAAATTGCCGTTCTAGCATGAAGGCTTATGCAGGGCGACCTTTTCGAGGAGGGGGGGGGGCAGTTCAAGGACTTATGGTATAGGTAAAGTCCTAAGCCAGAGGAAAAGAACACATAGTAAAATAGAACTCATTCCTCAATTGAAAGCAAGACATATTTACAGGTATCAAAATATTCGAAAATACAACCAATAAGTTACATTTGAAGACATCAATCATGCTCGGACCGAAGCCAAGTCTAGAAAAGTTGGACTAAACGCCAGGCCATTACTCACAACAACGATAGACAGAAGCAGCCATTGAAATGACACAACTAGGCCTTTCTCCCTGCTAAAGGCCCCCAGGTATTTGTTCTATAGCGGGACAGTGCTCATAACTTCAGGTATAGGGACAAGAATTCTTATGCACATATCAAGGAAAAGTGAGATCTCTTTAAAACAAGGGCCCTTAAGTACAGAAAACCTGCATTCATTTATCAGCAAAGAGAAAGGTCGTCATTGTAGAAGGACATCTAACATGTGTCACATCAGGCCCCGCAACGAAATTGTCAGTAAAAACAACATCCAGAAAGGGCACATTATACTCTTCTGCTATAGAAATAAAGCATAGCATCTCCTTAAATTGATTAACTGCCATTATAGTTTGGACTTTTTGAATCAGTCTACCCAACTCGGAAGGCTTACTTTGTGTACGAATAACCCAAGAGATACCGGAAAAACTTATAAATCGATCATAATAGAGATAGCATTACTAGAAAATGCATTGTCTACTCTACTTTAATATGGGTCCTTCTCTTGAAGAAATGACTGGTTTCAGTTGGCACCTGTCAAGGATAGCAACTCCATGAGTTTTGTGAACCTCTCTTGAACCTGAAAAATAACCATGATTTAGCGGAATGGCTCGACATGTATCCCGTAGACTGTGATAAGACCAACCAACTAGAAAATAGCTCTAAATACTCTAATTGCAGCATGACATCAAATAGATGTAATAGTCCAGTGTAGAACCACAGCATTTCCTCGAAAGAGCGCCCCCCTGAATGAGAATCTCCCCTGAGAAATGTTTTTCAAATTAGCGCCCTCTCGAATGAGCGCCCCTTTCTACTTGCAATGAATATACGCCATCTCTGTTGCTACATGATAGTTCACGCTGCTCTTTCATGAAGTTCTGTTCTACACATAGTGCATTTTCTTTCGTGTGTTATGTTTTCATGCCGTTACTCTATAGTTCCTTTGCATCTTATCCTTCTGTTGATTTTGTGTAATGTATGATGCGTATCAATTACCTTTAGTCATTAAATAGTCGCTAATGCAACTTGCTATGGTAATATTCATTCAATCTAACATAGTCTACTTTACAGTCTTGTTGAAAGAAGTCGTAAAAGGCTGTCGCTATATATTTACTTCTAAATGAGCGCCCTCTCTCGTGGTAAAAGGTAAAGGTAAAGGTGAGTCCCATGTACGACCCCGTACGTTGGGGGAGTGCCCGTTAGAGGGACACTTATTCTGAGCCGCCGGCATAGTGAGGTAGGGTGGCCAGTTCCTTTCCTCAACGCGTTTAACTTCCCCAGTGTTGCCACAGGGTACCCATTTGCTGCTGGATGGACAGTGGGCGAACATCCCAACTATGGTCCGAATGTTCGGCCCAAACCATCAATGTTTTGCTCAGCAGTCAAGCGCTCTAACCACTTGGCCACTCGTCCATATATATATATATATATATATATATATATATATATATATATATATATATATATATATATATATATATATATATATATATATATATATATATATATATATATATATATATATATATATTTATATATACATAGAGGTAAGGCAGCCCACAGTCATCTAGTGGTTCGCTTACAGATTCCACAGCATCTGTACAGCACACATCAATGTCTAGTGAGAGGGTGTAGGATGGAAATGCTTGCTTTAGTCAGTCAAATTGCTAAACTTTGCAATTTTACCCAATGCAAACACGCTCACAATGCACTAATGCTTGTTCACTGTATTACTAAAAAACGCAAGCTTCTTGCGGCCTAACCTTTGTTTTAAAAGACAAAGGATCTGAGATTTCTTTTGCTAAGTTAATTGTAACCATTTAGGATTATACTTAGAACAGCTAGTGCATATGGCAAATATTTTTGCTTTCATGAAAATTTGTGATTCAAATTAATTTTGCAGATAGTGAATCATAAATTATTCACCTGTGCTTTTGTCCGACCATTTAGCTGCTCAGCGATTCTTCCAAAAGTTGCTTCCGATGTACCATCCCTTTGGCATGTCATTAGAATTAATCGATCATCATCCCTGATAAAAATCAATCCATTGCATAAGATCAAACAATAATCCGATGAATCCGTTGATATATTGATTGACTGATTGATTATTCGTGTTCCTTCAATATTAGTCAATCAGTCGGTTTATCAGAAGGTCTGTGGGTCAAGCGAGGAAACAATTGCCGATTGGCTGTTTAATTGATTGGCAGGATCCTATGCACTGAGATTCACGATTGAACGATAGAAATGAACAAAATGGAAAATAATAAACTCCTACAATCTATGACCATTCAGATTTACAAGGTACTTAAGAACTTTCATCCAATTACACGCTCAAAAACTGGCATATGTTCTTAACAAACATCATTACCTTCAAATATATAAAAAGGCTAAACATAATTAATCGCTTAAAACACCACTTGTGTGGTTTAAAACACCACCACAAATACTTTCGAAACATTCAGTAACTCCACGCATGTACTGATGAATACTTTAATCCAGACGCTTACAACAATATAAGATGTAAATTTCTTAAATCTCTCTTTCTCTCTGTGTGTGTGTATGTGTCTATAAACATATACTTAAATCTATATTAGCTATATTTAAACCAATAAAACACTACTTGAAGGAAGCATTGCGCACAAATCAACTCAAAGAGCATTGCAAAAAGAATCTTCAATAACACACTTGAAATGACAATAAATCAGCCTGAAAGTTACTATTTCCATGGCAACAAATAGACCGGAAAGGAATTCTCTACTTGAGGAGATAATCTTAGAAACTTTCCATCCTTCATTGACGCACTCTATTTAGAGCTTTGTAAACTGCCTTCTTAAACGTAGAAAGTAGAGAACATATACACACCTGAGGATTAATGGTCCTTTCACGCTAGCTAAAGATTGACATGGTATGTTTTGCTTTTCGCTAATAGATTATACCTAATCATGCAATTTTTATTTTCATTTTCGTATAATTTAAGGAGGGTGGCCCTTCAGCTAACGCTGGTTTTCAAGGGACCCTCAATTTAAATTACAACGTAATGTTTAAAAATAGACGTAAAATAGGTTACAAGTAAATAATTAAAATTGATTAAAATACCTTTAAAATGACACATTTTATTGCCCTAGCTACCAACAAGTAGTCTTAGCTAAAAACTCTAGTAGAGGAAAGAGCAAAGACAACACAAATTGCAATGAAACACGGAATGCAATGAATTTAACTTTAACGAATGTTATCATAGGAAATTCTGCAAGTAAACCTAAACTGAGAGGAGCGAAAGGATCAACGGAATCAAGGATGACAAAAATCGTAATTATAGAGAAATTATATATATAATGTTTCAGTCGAATATGAATTTTCAAACAAACAATGATATGCAATTAGAAATAAATTTATTCACCTGCTCCATTTATAAATCATCTCTCCTCTGTCATCACAAAGAACATCTCCAGCAGATACCACGTCTGTTTTTTTAGCATTTATATCTTCATCACTGATTTCTCTACAACTGTCTGCAACGAGACTTTTTCCATGTTGTTCGTTTCTACCAACACTTCCATCCAACGCATTATCCGAAGTGTTTGACGTCAAAATTGGAGATGCATTCTTTGCATCCCCAGTAAGTTCTATCCTCTGGAATCCTGAGGCTTTCGAACTGCTCTTCGAGTCAATTCTAAAGGTTGTCAGTTTTGTACCAAGAGGGCTTTCATTTTGAACAACCTTCTGGGAGTCCCGCTTTCCAGAAACTGGAGTTTGAAGGCTAGAATTCGTCGGGTTCACTTGCTCCTGCATTGACATCGCATCCTGCATATGAACCGGGCTCATAAACGAATCATTAGAAACGAATAAGTCGCTTTGGAAAGACGGTAAGAGATCCGCCATGAAATCCCCCGAGTTCTGGTTTTTTCCTGTCATTGCATTATCGGATAGATTTAAACGCTCACTGCACGATAACTGGCTTTTAGCTTGGCTAATGACCGGGTTTCTCCTGTTAAGAGGAGGGTCGAACACCGGTGAGACACCACCACTCTCATGACTTTCTCTGGATGGGCCAATACGCCTACGAATACTTGTCCTTTCCTCAGTGGTAACCGTATCCATAGAGGGTAGAGACTCGCTCATTGAGACTACGTTTGGATAAAGACTAGTCAACTCCATAGCCTGGTTATCAAACAAATTAGTCTCTATTTCTGTCGCGTCTTCCATAACGTTTAAATCAGGTCGATACTTGCAGTGATCACTTTTTATCATCAATTCATCCCCTGACGTCATACCAGGGTTGAAATTTTGCTCCACAGCTCTATCTGTGCTAATGTCTAATGCAGAAGAAAAATCAAGAGCGATTCTCCCATCTTTTGAGAATTCCTGAAAAAGTCCTTGGTGTCTATCGATTTTACAACAACTAGGAGGTTCATGTTTCTTATTTTCATGACGACCTTCAGTATTATTCGAAGCAGGCCTTTGCAGCCACGCGGCAAAATCGTCCAAAATAGTCTTTCTTTTCTGCTGTGGCTCCTCCACACTATAGTCACACGGTTTCAGTTGCATCTCTTCGAATTCGTCAACATGATCGAAGCCATTCTTCTCGGGCATATAACGAATTACTTCAAAATCTTCGTTGCGGCTAAAACAATGATAACTAAATAACACCAGATATAGTGACTATGAAAGTAATACGTAATATAGTGGCCAAGGAGGATGTATATGGACGTGGTAAATGAGGATATTGAAGCAATGGGACTGGGAGAGGAGGATGTGGTGGATAAGGTACAATGGATGAGGACAATTCGCGGTGGCGAACCCTAACTACGTGAAATGCTGAAAGAAAAAGAAGAGGAAGAAGAAGAAGAGGAGGAGGAGGAAGAAGCAGAAGGTGATAGTGACTGTAATAATGTAGGTGCCGATATTGATTACCATTTTTACATTTTCATCATTGTTGTTGGTATCATTTTCAGAATAAAGAAATATCTAGACTTCCTAAAGTCAAAGAACAGGATATTGAATTTCAAAATCTCTCTACCAGTACCTAAAGAACTTATTCATCTCCTTCAACTGATTTCCTCTACCATTTTAAAGACGTTGATATAGAGAATCACAATGGGAACAACTTACTAAGGAAAACATTGACCATCGTCTCCAGATCTATTTACTATGTTTCAGCTGAGGAGGCAAATACTGTAGCAAAGCTAATAAACTGTTAGTACTACTCTTGAATCAACTTATAACCCAAGCAATCAATTGCAAACTACTTAGCTGGAGAGAGGCTTTTTATTGTAAAATAATGATTGGAAAATACAAAAAGTTACGAGTGATATGATCGTTGTAGCTATGACGATGACAATGATGAAAATGTTTGTCATGATTGAGGTACTGAGTGCAGTGGTGGTGGTGGTGGTGGTGGTGGTGGTGGTGGTGGTGGTGGTGGTGGTGGTGGTGGTGGTGGTGGTGGTGGTGGTGGTGGTGGTGGTGGTGGTGGTGGTGGTGGTGGTGGTGGTGGTGGTGGTGGTGGTGGTGGTGAGGTGGTGGTGGTGGTGGTAGTGGTGGTGGTGGTGAGGTGGTGGTAGTGATGGTGGTGGTGGTGAGGTGGTGGTAGTGGTGGTGGTGGTGGTGGCGGTGGTCGTGGTGGTGGCGATGGTGGTGATAGTGGAGGTAGTGGTGGTGGTGGTGGTGGTGGTGGTGGTGGTGGTGGTGGCGGTGGTGGTGGTGATGGTGGTCGTGGTAGTCGTGGTGGTAGTGATGATTCAATTCAATATAATTTCAAAATTCACAATGATAATGATGGTGACGAAAGAAACAAAGAGGCAGTTATCATTAGACGTAAGCTCATAGTAATCAACAAATGAGTCTGCATCATGAACGATACAGATTATAAAGACAGCATCAAACTACCTTTGAGGTGGAGACAAGTTCGGGAAAAGTGCGCTCATCTCAGCGGCAAGTTTATCATTTCCACGAAAGAGAGATCTGATCGATCCAATAAGCTGAAAAAAAACATCCTGATCAGCCAGCAACACATAAATGCATAGAAACCTTTGTAGGAGCACAAAATCAACAAAATCTGCCTCAAAATAAAATTCTGACGAAAATTCTAACAAGATTATATTAGCAAGATTACACGCTTTTCGCACGGAAGGTTTCATTGTACTTTAGGTCCTAAGCTATGGCCATCCATATAAGGCCTCAAAGTTAAAATCCTTTGGTTGTGAAAATGCAACTATTTGACATAAAGGGCACTCTGAGTCCCACTGCCACTGGGCATTACCACGGTCTAATAAAGGGCATTTACAAGACAGAACTTTTAGCACACATTTAGAGTTTACAGGTGGAGCGTTGGAGGAAGATTTTCCAGAACCACACCCTCTTCCAATAAGACACACTTTTTAGTGTATTATACTTCCTTCACCTCGCTATTTCTGGAAGAAAATTTGCAGCTGCACTACGAACCAGGCCCGTTGCCAAAGGGGGCCTGGAGGCAAGACCCCCTGGACTTGTGAGATTTGACTCTGTGCCTCCCCTAAACACATGAATTATATAAACATATGTATCATATATATTGGGTGTGCCCCCTTGTGAACTCAAGCTGGCTACGGCCATGCTACAAATGAAGTCTTACTTACACCACTGATTTTCGCTTTCAAAATCACTATTTATATGTTCAAGGCTACCTTTATAGGCCCTGGGCTCCACTATTCCTCCCTCCCTTTCAAAGTTATATTAGGTTAAGTACGGTATATATAATATATTGTGGTGGTATAGCGATTCCTGTGTAGACGTAGTATCACTTCAGAATGGCCTATTCCAAAACATCTTTATATATAAACAATTTTTCATTACAAGTGCAATGGACTGCACGCATTTTTCATAAGAAAGTTGGTTTGTGATAAGATAGTGTTCGGCTGCTTAAAAGTTAACAAAGATCAATACTGGATGTATGAGACCTAAGGTGGTCGATTCGTTCATATAAACTTAAGAGAAATTCAAAATTCACGTAATTCCATCATCTACTTGATTCAGCTTCCATATATTTCCTGTATTAATCTATGTTTTCATGGATTATGCCAATGTGCTTGTCCAATTTTTTTCAGGTCTGCATACAATGTTTTACATATTCTGTTAATGCCCATGCAAAACATACAGAAAAGATTCTTGATACTGGAATCATGAAAGAATCAAGAACTCCCAATACTGGGGCAAGAGCTTTTCAATAAAAGACGTGTATTCGAAGAGTCTGTTAATATTTGGGAGGGCTACTGGTGTAATCAAATATGGTTCTATCTGCAATTGCACTTTGATTCTTCGGACTACTACACACGGATAACCTAATGCCACAATACCAAATCAACATTTCCCAACGCAAAAACCGACATTGCTATTCCGCAGTGTCGAAACCAGTGATATATCACGATGTCACCGAAGCAGCTATATAAAAAGAGGCGTTACAATAACAGCTGTCTCGATCAGTTTCAATGACAACATTAACCAAGCATAGTCTTTTACATGAGTTTTACTGGACTTGTGCATTTCAAACTGCTTCAAATTTCAATTACTTTAGGGTCACTCAAAATATAAGGTCCGTATTAAATCAGAGGGCTGGACAACGGAGTTTTCCAAACATTGCGGGATTCAATTCTGCGCATGGGATTATAAAATGGAGGTTCCATTCCTGAGTAAAAGACAGATTACTAGTTTTTATCAAACCCATGTTTCTAATGACAGTTTTGCGGTTGGAATTGTAAAACGCCTGGTAACTGAAATAACAAACCAAAATACCTTTTTTGAATCCCCCTGGGTTTCACGCAGTTCAATCTTTCTCTTGAGCAGTTCGTGGCAGAATTTAGTCTTCATGTAGAAAGACTAGATAAATAGAAAAAGTGAGGAGAACAAAAGATAGGATTGACAATGCAAACGCCATAAAATATCAATGAATGGCTATCGAAAATTATGCACCCAAGAATTCCCCAATGATTGTTGATAAAACAGGAACCAAATGATCAGAGTAAAAGACTAAACTAATCAAAGAAAGACAAGGTTTTTCTCTGACAGCACAATGAAGTAGCCAATGAAATGCACTATTTTTTAGTCACGTGCGGTTGGATCCGCATCTAAGCATACATTTCAGTTCATCAATTGGTCAATACCAAACGTTTCATAATATGATAAGCGTCTGCAAACAAAAGTGCTTTCAAGTGCACTAAAATGATGCCGTTTTTTCGTGAAATATTGAACCTCTCTGGTACGAACAGTTTTTGAAGACAAACAACCATTGAGGAAATTTCTGCTGTTTCACGTGATATTAGAATTCCGAAAATATGAAGGTCTTTGATTGATCTGACGATGAAGGTAGCTCAGCTGCATAAACACTGGAATACCACTCCAATATACTTCAAGCACAAAATTCAGTGTCTCTTGCAATGAAATCACACATAGATATGATTATATCACAATACATTCAGAATAGTTCTTCAGTCTGATTTTCCAAATACACCATATAAACATTAAACACCAATGTACTTCAGAGTAATTATGGAAACGAGAAAAGTAAATACCATCAAGAAACACCAGATGGAAGTGCTTGAAGACGCAAACAGCACAGGTGTAGCGGGGGCAGGGGGCGAGATGAACCCTTCTGAGTATAACTATTCAGTATTATAACAACACTTCGGGAAAAGGAGTTGAAAATTTAATACGTAAACCAAGAGCTTGAATGTTCTGATTTGGAAATATTTTCACTCTACATCAAACGTTTACTCATAAAAGGTAATGAATATTCATATGGCTGTCGGTGCCATAAAGTTCTATAGTAGCACATATTCTTAAATAGTTTGTCATATGCTTCCACTGCTTGACAAGTATGACATGTAGACAGAGACAATACATCATACATGGTATGGTAGTAACATCACATCTACGGTGACCTGTAGACAATTTCTGCTCCTGTACTTTATTTCTTGTGTAGGTGTTCTTGGTAGTGTCTTCAGAAAGATAGACCTAATCTTCGTTTACTTACTAGCCAGAAGTTGTCTAATGCTGATAATGACTAGCTAGAATAGACCTGAGTTAGGCTCAACATAACTTATACTTTACAAATGCTAGGCCGCTCAAATTTTTGTACGAACAGGGTGGAGACGTACACGGTTGCCATTAATCTTTGCAGATGTTTGTCCTGTCTGCTGCACAAATGTTTGTCCTGTTTGCCGTTCAAAAATGTGTCATGCAAGGAAAGTGAACTGGTTGCAAATTTGTCCCCACAAACAATTAAGAGTACAGTGTAACCATACAAAAGCCTCCGCGGCTTAAAATTGTCGGACAGAGTTTAAATGACGGAGTCGCGTTGATCTAAGTCCAATATTTATATAAATCTCTGACTGGTTGTGGGTTCACTAAACATCTCAGTGGACGGGAAATTTGAATGAGACTAAAGAGATATTAGTGTGGTTGGTTGCTGGAAACTAAAAGGGCCGCAGTTCTTCAGTGGATGTTATACTCAACAGAGAATAAGGGAGGTAATTTTCAAAACATCGCTAACTATCTACTCGGAATAAAGGAATTGTTGTTTACGTTTTCGGAAATATCGGACACAAATGCGATTCATACCAAATGACTTCTCCTTTGTACAATGCACCTTCCGTTATATCCGACGGCACTTACTGCCTATTAAGACCAGATAATGGCCTTCAAGCAACATCTACGTCAGATATTGTTTACAGAAATTTATGTCATGTATCTACGCATGTGTAAAAAATGGTTTACCATCTACTAACAGAGCGAAATAGCAAAGGTTTGCTTTCAGTCTGGTTCACAAACTAAAATATATAGTAAGCAGAAAATAAAACGTTCCTTACAACAATACATGCAGTAGGTAAAACTTTTAAGTCAAAAAAATTTCATGAAAGGACCAGTATCATAATAAAGAGTCTAACCGGGTCTGCGCGGTTTGAACGCCATTCCCATAGGATTTAAAAGCGTATTAGCTCTTTCGGAAGTATCAACCAGCTCCATGCTACCATGGGTGGCAAAAAAGGTAAGTAAAGCCTGGTTTCCATTTGATCGTCACAATCGTCGCAATCGCTTAGATCGTCGGAATTTTTGCTTCACGATCAAGACGATCCTGACGACCCAAGATTTCCATAAAATCGGCACAATCGTGTAACTAAAATTAGATCTGTTTTATTTTGGTCGTCTCGATCGTCGAGATAGCACCAGTTTCTATCTCCACGACAGCGACGATCCTGATCGTCACGATCGTGACTCCAAGGAAAATTGATGTTCCCATATGATCGTCAGGATCATCGCACACATTTTCTGCGACTGCGACGATCGTCACGATTATATGGAAACCAGGCCTAAGGGCAGCGCTATACGTAACTCTAACTGTAAGTTAACTTCGATTGACAGTAACGGGTAAAAAATAGCCAGTCACTAGGATAAGAGTGCCCAAGGGCAATTAACTTACCTACCTACTTACTAACTTAATTAATTACTCTAGTTACATTCTTATTTACTTCAATAGTTACTTACAATTTGACGTATGTCAGTCGAAAATAACCTACTAGCTCTTCAAGTCATAATATTCAGATTGTTTTAAAGCGGTTTTTCCAGTTGTTCTAAGCTTAAGAAACTGATTGACTATACCAGTTTTGCTAGGTGATGATGACTCTTATCTCTAACGTCCCAAAACATACCCACAAGCTGAGTGAAGAGGTGTCAATGATTACACTATGGAGGAGGAGGTGTAAATACAGCGGGCAAAGAATACAAGCTATCACATGTAAGGATGAGAATGTATGAATGAAAAACTGAATGATTAAATCAAAAGTGAAAGAGTAGGTCAACGAATGTATGATTTGAGAATAAATCAACAATAATGCCAATTAAAACATGATCTGATTACCTCGCAATTGAGGAGAAGGTTCCGTGCCTTATCAAATTCTAACCAAGTCTCGAACTGCAAAAAACATCATCCGTAAAGCCAAGCAGCTCAAAAACATTACACTAGAAGTTGTCTTGGCCACACATAATGCTAGCCGTGGCTTAGTGTACATCAAATCATAAAGACATGAAGTAACTATGCATATATGTATATACAAAATTTACAAAACTACATATTAATATATATGTATATCTTTAGAGGAAGACAAAAAGAGGGAGAGTAAGAAAGAACTTCAACTTATTCAAACGTATCGTTCTTTGTCTTCATCAGCACCAGAAAGCTGATGGATGAAGAAGAAAGTCAAAGGATTCAACCAAATTGAAGATCTTGCTCGCTAAATATGATCTCAACGATTTCTCAATGCATGGACTTGCCGGAGTATATATACATAAGTATTAAAATATATAAATAAATGAATTAAATATATATATATATATATATATATATATATATATATATACTTCATGGCTTTTTACTTTGTAGTTTTCTATATATATATATATATATATATATATATATATATATATATATATATATATATATATATATATATATATATATATATATATATATATATATATATATATATATATATATATATATATATAGTCACTCTGTGGTTATACTGATCATGATTCATTATCATATTATTATTATTACTATAATATATATGCATATGTTCACAATTAAATATGTATATAACTACCATAATGTTCAAGAAGAAGGTTGCCAAAGAAGTAAAGGTAAATAAACTACCTCATACCTGCCCAACATCTTTAGCCTGTGATGGTTCTAAGAACCCAACAAACAACTCAATCAGGTCAGGATAATCTGCCAATATATCCGAAAGTTTCCAATAAACCTATAAAAACATTAAACAAATAGAAAACCCAAGATTGTACTTAATCTTTTAATGCCTCGACTCTCATCGTCTTCCTTCTTTAATGAACAAGAGGGAGGTAGGAACGTTCAAAAATTATATGCATATATACATACACATATAAAAGCATAGGCATATATATATATATATATATATATATATATATATATATATATATATATATATATATATATATATATATATATATATATATATATATATATATATATATATATATAATTCAATAGCCTTTCCACTAAAAGTTTTTAAAAATTTGTATAGACTCTCATAATAAAAACAACTGTTTAACGTTTCGCGTATAGCTTCATCAGAAAAATCTTCAGAAAAATCATCAGAAAAATCTTCAGAAAAATCATCAGAAAAATCTTCAGAAAAATCATCAGAAAAATCTTTCAGATTTTTCTGATGAAGCTATACGCGAAACGTTAAACAGTTGTTTTTATTATGAGAGTCTATATATATATATATATATATATATATATATATATATATATATATATATATATATATATATATATATATATATATATATATATATATATATATATATATATATACATATATACATAGATATATATTTATGTACATAAACACACACACACACACACACACATATATGTGTGTGTGTGTGTGTTTGTATACAGATTGATAGATAAAACACATATAAATATCTCCAGCAGTGTGCGCATGTGTACGTATATAATCAAGTTGGCGTTGATCACAAAGAGTATTACATATAAGGCCATTTGCATTTGAATAAGTGTTGTAACATGTAGTCAATATTGCGCTCAACTATCATGTTTATTAATACCAAGTATGCTGTTAATTACAATGAGAACGTCCATAAAATCACTTCTATGAATTAAAAATTCGGTCTTTCTGATTCTCCATATGGTAAGCAACATATCGGATTTATTAAAAAAACAGTTGCTATCCATAAAACATGCCACTAGAATTAAAATCATCTCATATAAAAGCGGTCTGTTGACCACATCGTTTGCAACGAAGTGCTTATTCATGTGAAATTGGCCTTAAATCGGGCATAATCTTAAATCTATTAGCGTGGAAGCAACGGCTCTCAGTGAAAGCTCTCTACTAGGATATTCTCGCCACACAGCAACAAAGCACAAAGCTGCAGAAGATCTCTAAAACATAATAAAGATTACTTGAAAGGATTAACGCATATTCTATGAGAAGATCCAACAGAGAAGACTTCTGCATACTCGCTTGACCTTACCGCTTAATATTTGTATTGCAATGAAAACACAATAGACACCAGTGAGACGGTGTAGCCAAGGTATGTCATGAAGCTCAGTAAAACCACATAAATTGAAGACGATCATGTAGCATTCATGTGATAAAGACTGGAAATTATACGAAGATAACAACAAACGTAAAGAAGATACAACCCAAGACAGACTGTTCTTTATCTGAAAGTGGATCTATTCCAATAATATGGAAGCATAACCTTCCGTGGTCTTACCCTTCAAAATAAATCTGGGTCATACAAAGTGCTTGCATAGGGCATGCAGTAGGGTAACACCCTTGGCCGCAGAGCATACCTATATGAATTGCATCCTGTTGAGAAATCCTAGTTACTCGCAAGCTATTGAGTTTATATATATATATATATATATATATATATATATATATATATATATATATATATATATATATATATATATATATATATATATATATATATATATATATATATATATATAATATATTAAATATATTTATTATATATATATATTATATTTATTATATTATATTATTATATTATTATAGTTATTACACGTATATTTATATATATATATATATATATATATATATATATATATATATATATATATATATATATATATATATATATATATATATATTATTTGTATATATATATATATATATATTATTTGTATATATATATATATATTTGTGCTCTGCAAAAGCACAAAGCATATGTACTGTACAAGACTTTTATAAGGTCAAGTTTCAACTATTGTCCACTGATATGGATGTTTTGTGGTAAAACAGCAAATAATAGAATAAATCAGTTGCACAAGCGCGCCTTGAGAGTCCTCCAAAATGACTATACAGCTACATTTGATGATCTACTAGAAAAATCGGAAGAAGTAACGGTCCATTGTAGTAACCTACAAAAGCTGATGATTGAAATATATGAATGTACCAATCATATTGGCCCTGCTGTCTTGACAGAGTTCTTTACAACTAAAGAAATAATCTATGATCTGAGAATAAAAAATCTCCTCCAGATACCAAAAGTAAAAACATCCTCGTATGGACAAAGCTCCCTATCGTTTAGAGGTAGTATACTTTGGAACACTCTTTCAGACAGCATAAAATCGGCTCAAAATAGTAAAGGATTTAAAACAATGATCAAAAACTGGAAGGGAGAAAATTGTACCTGTATTATTTGTAAATAAAAATATTGTAATTAAATAGTTGGTGTATATTAGTTTATTTTTGAACTACGTTTTTTACCAACTGTAAATAAATTAGTTATTATTATTATTATTATTATTATTATTATTATATATATATATATATATATATATATATTATTTGTATATATATATATATATATATATATATATATATATATATATATATATATATATATATATATATATATATATTATTTGTATATATATATATATATATATATATATATATATATATTTATATATATATATATTTATATATATATATATATATTTATATACATATATATATATTTATGTATATATATATATATATATATATATATATATATATATATATATATATATATATATATATATATATATATATATATATATATTTATAAATATATATATACAAACTGATCCTAAGCCGCATCCACAACGTATATAAATTGCATAAAAAGAATCAACCACAAATATACTTTTCTGTAAGTAGACGTTTCGATTAAAATCATCAGTACTAAACTTGCAATGACATTGGGCCTGCTTAAATTACCTACATAACAATGGGGTCAAAATTGATATTACCTAAGGGGGACCTACCTATTAACACCTCATGATATATTAAGAATCCATTATATAGGGAGGACCGAAGCTGTGAAGTAAGAAACAAAGGAGGATAATACAGAGCATATAAGGTGATGCAAAGAATGCGAGAAGTGTGAAGAAAAGAAGAATAGATGCTGGATAGACGCAAACTGGACAAAAGAGGCAATTAACGCTGGGAAAGTGCATAGGGGATTGCTAATGATCCACATATCTGACGTTAAGTCCCTCAGGCATAAAACTCTGTAGTCTCAACTGCCAGAATCCATCCTTATGTCTAGAAACTCCAAATACCCTATCTATAATGTGAAAACCAACATCTTCTAAAAATCCATGATGGTTGGCTTCTGTAAAATGTCTAAAAAGCTCTGCCTGCGTCACTACTAGAAAACTTCCTACCAGATCAGGCACCGCGGAACAGGAGGGCTGGGGGGCTATAGCCCCCCACCTTTTTCGAAAATAAACAATAATGTTTTAAAGAGGTCAAAAGAAGTTGCTAATGATTGATTACTGTAGTTTTTCAAAGACAACCATTTATTTGATGTTTAAAGGGGCGTAGTTTAAATTCTAAGGCAAGCCCAAGTCCCCAATTCTTTCTCGCTTCGCTAAATTTTAGCCCCTCCCCCCACTTTCAGACTGCTCCGCGGTCCTTGTAGATGACTTATAATTGTTAAACCTGGCTCTAAAGGATGTAAACATGCTACCAGATATTGCTTACCACATACCTTACAGCCTAATAAATACACTGAAGAATTCCAATTAAAGTCACTGTTTATATCATACTCCCTACCTGAAACATTATATCTAAAACTGCTACCCTCTGACATACAACCGCACACTTGACATCGCGCTTTACCACACCTAAAACAACCCCTAACTCCTTCTGACCGAAATCCTAGGAAGCTTAGCCCTAGCTAAACTATCCTTCAAATTTGGTGCCCATCTGAAGATCACAAGAGGCTGCTCTTTAAAGGCCATCCTGTGTTCTTCTATCTTTTATATATATATATATATATATATATATATATATATATATATATATATATATATATATATATATATATATATATATATATATATATATATATATAAAAGATATATATATAAAAGATATATATATATATATATATAAAATATATATATATAAAAGATATATATATATATATAAGATATATATATAAAAGATATATATATATATATATAAAAGATATATATATATATACATATATATATATATGTATGTATATATCTGATATGAACAATATAAGACAGATAATATCACATACGATTAAAATTACTCAAGTACTGGCTTAGGTCCAGACACGGACGAGACAAGAGGGAAAAAATGTCGATTGCAACATTTCAAATTAAAATCACCAACCTCAACTCTGTTCATTTCAGCCCTGCCAGCTTCATCAATCACACGGAGAAAGTGGCAATACAGGTCTGGTTTATCTACAAGAGTTTCCTACAAAAAATTGGAAATTCATTTAACTCTCTCCAAAGGAGAACTCTACGACTGCATTATGACTACGTCATTTGGTCTGGGAAGCTCATTGATCAGCGCCGAAAGCTAAGTGCATACCTGTACGGAGGAGATACAGTGATGAAAACTCATAGCCAAAGGACAATGATAATGCAACAAACTCTTCTTACTATTGAAACGATACTTGACACAGTGATAAATCTTTACTACATGAAGTAAGATACCGAACAAATGTCTATATAATCGAACTGGGACCTAGCACTTTTGTCCGACTTGTGAATTATCCGACATATGCGAATTCGACCTAAGCGAGTTTGATTGTATTTAGGATTGTCTATGCAGCTTTCCTATAACATCTTACAACACTTTTTCAAAATAGTCAAACTGTTTCATGAGCATAAATAAACAGTATAAGATAATTATCCCTGAATGGCCTATCAAAAACAAACAAAGCAAGGGGTTACGCTATCAAGGTGTGTGTGTGTGTGTGTGTGTGTGTGTGTGTGTGTGTGTGTGTGTGTGTGTGTGTGTGTGTGTGTGTGTGTGTGTGTGTGTGTGTGTGTGTGTGTGTGTGTGTGTGTGTGTGTGTGTGTGTGTGTGTGTGTGTGTGTGTGTGTGTGTGTGTGTGTGTGTGTTAAACAGAATAACAGCATTCCTACCTTAACTCGCTCAAAGTAAAGGTCGGCAAATTTTGAAGCCTTCTCCTCAAGCTAAATAAAAAAAATAATAGAGCTTCAAGTCAAAGCAGTACTGCTATCCTAAGGTGAGCGACTGAACAACTCACCTATACCTACAGTTCTGGTGAGGGCAATACCTAATTTCTAGTGACGGCAAACAGCAGCATTAATACAATCAGATCTCATATTTCTGCATAATATCTATCCTTGAAGCGTTCAATGGCAGGGAGTATTCCAACCTAGAAAGACTACATCCCAATCATCAAATATTGAAGTGACAGCAGAAAAATCAAACGGAATAAAAGCTCCATCGTTACTAAGGCTCATAAGAAACGGCCTCAACTTCAAGAATTGCTACTTCTGAATAGCAATATGGACCCAGCTTATTTTTATGCATGTAAGTATCAGTGAAAAAATAAATGTCTGCAAATCTCAAGGAATAGCAAAATCAATGGCAGCAAATGTACACCTCCGAAGAAAAAATATATATTTAGCTGGAAGAAAAAACATTTGATTTGCTGCTAACACCAAAAGCACAACAGATGCCAACGTCAGAAAAAGGCTATTTAGCATAATGTCTCACAACTGGAATACATTTCTAGTCAATAGAATGTGCTCCAGAACAACAGTTGTATTCAAGAAGTGACACACTGGATCGGTAAGGCCGAAGGCTTAATACCTACGTCTATACGCTAACTCAAAACTATTTGGTGAGCACAAACAATGAAAGTGGTGATTTCCCCATATTAAAGTCGAAAGATCTCTCGGCTTAACTCGAGGCTCCATGAGGAGTAAGCGGATTGAGTGACAGAGGCAGAAGACAAAGCGATCTCAGTTCAGAAATTAAAATGAGAGAAAAGTCGCATATAGAACAGCAAAAGTAAAATCCATTTTGAAATAGTTCTTTGTGGCTCTGCACATTCAAGACGATGTGATAACGAAAAAGATCAAAGCATTTCAAGACAAAAGTTTTGCTTGATTTTTCTGTTTTTCTTTTTTGGAATTCCCTTTTCAACTGAAGGACTTTTCTTGTTAAATAAATATTACAAATGAAGTTAAATAATAATGACAAATGAGATAAACTGAAATTGTCTATGGTCTTTCCCATTTTCAAAAGGTGTGCACAAGTTACAATCGTCGTAAACTCAGGTTCTTACAATCCAGAAAAGAAAGCATCTCCAAAACTCACCTTTTCTTGCCAGTTAAATTTATTTGATTTCTTCCTCCTAGAGCTATTTGGTGTTCGTGCGCTGTTCTTATCTCTTGGGGATTCTCTGCTATCTACTCTTTGCGCCTGGAATGGGGAATCGCTACTTGTCACCTTCAATTTGTCGTCACTATTGAGCTTGGTCTCTTCGGCCGCTTGGAACTCATGTCGTAACACAGTCCGTGCCGTCACATTTTTCTCACAAGTAGATCCCTCTGCAACACTATCTTTGTTAGAACTTTTTTCTTGGACATCTGCACTGCTATCTGCGTTTGATCCACATTCCAAAGTACTCTTTAACGAAATGCATCTCGCAACACTTTTGGTCTTTCCGTTAGCACCATTCACAGTTGATTCTGATTGGTCGCTAATTTGTAAATCAACCTTAGGTGTGTCACAACTTGCAGCTACTCGATCAGTTACTTCGATATCCCCGATCGTTCGGTCTACCTCCTTCACGCAAACATTTTCTGAAGTCTCATTCACTTCCTGTGATTTAGCACTATCACATAAAGGAATTGCAGAATTTGTCTCCTTAGAATCAATGTTTTGCAAACTGTCAGTGACGGGAGTTACACTTTTACGAGATAGTGTATCAAGTGGACGTGGTACATCACTCTTAGGAGACTGGCTGATACTACAAGCTCTAGTCTCACTGTTCTCGATACGTTTAACAATCTTGGCAGTTCCTGAATCTTCTGCACTCTGTAAACTCAGTTCTTTGGTTGGAACAGAGGTCACATTATTTACTATTGTCGTACAACTCGAAGAGCCACTTGAATGTGTAACGCTGTCATCTTTCGCGCTTGTGTCACATCCCTCCAAAAGTTCTGAATCTTTGGGATCTCTGCTACGGTCTCCTGAAGGGGAAACAGAACTGCTTGGCGACTTCCTATATGTATCACACGTAGGTGAAGTAGATGCTGGTGAGAGTTTATGATGTTTACACTGGCAACTATTTTGCGTTGCACTTGGAGGTGATGACTCCTCGTATTTGATACGGACAGGTTGTGACGATTCGTCATCCCGACTGGCTTGCCGGAGTTCCTTTGACAAAGCAGGGGTACAAGGTGGTCGAACTGGCGATGAGAGGGGCGAACCCTTGGGCAAAGCGGAATTCTTCTCTGAAACATCAAAAGCAGGTGACGCCAACCCAATGGGGCTAAATTCATGTCCGTCAGCTAAGGGAGACAAGGGACTTAAAGATCTATCATTTGTATCTGTTTGTACACTCTTTGCCACTCTACAAATTTTTCGAGGTTTCGATGTTTTTCTTCGATGCACATTTGGTTCTGGTCGTTGTGGTAAGGTGAGTTTCAAGACGCACGGCGACTGGAAAAAAGATAAAATAGATCTCAAAAAGGATCTTGCAATACTGATCCCCATCTTTGCTTCCAGGTCTACTGAAGAGTGGGTTAAGGCTATGTTCATGGTTAGAGTATTTCCTGGGACCGAGCTCAAATCTAAGGCAAACCTGACAGGCACATGAGCTATCTTAGTACAAATAATGGAGTGGCTTCAATTACATGCATTCTTATGATAAGAAGCAAACTTTCTGCATTCAGTCTAGATGTTTCTTAACACTTCTACAATTCAACCTTAAATGTTTCTTAAAATTCTCGAAATCTGGGACGAAAAATAAAATGTTCCGGTTCTGTGAAGTATGTATATATTCTCGAATTGGGATATTTAAAAAACACTTGAGAGATGGATGTTGCTGTACATTGTTTCCAGTTTGACAATATTTTCTTGCAAAAAACAGCTTTTTCATGGAAGCTTTTGAAGCTCAGACTGCCTCCGTTTCTTAAATGCTTCTGAGTTTTTGTATGAATTCAACCTCATGTTTCTTATATATGTTTCTTATAAACAAAAATGTGCTGGAAATGGGCTAAAAAATTTAGTCTTATCAGAAGATAAAAAGGACATCCTACAGTCAAAATGTCACAGAAAACAACTAATGTATGTAATTTGAAACTGACGCGGTGATTTGAAGTAAGAAAATTATCATAAAACACGAATGACAATTGATACGGCACAAACTGATTTAACACCAGAACTATAACAATACTACAGAGAAGCAATTGTTTCGCTTAAAATACAACTTCTATTGAATTGCATTTACACGCTTTTTTATAACCACGTGATATACAACAAAGTTGTGCTCGACTACTTAAAAAAGTTAAGAAAGTTTAATAATGGATTTTGAGATATAAGACAGTAGATAAATTGATTTACATTTAAAATTCCAATTTGCACCAAAGAATATCATCTCCTTGGTCTAATTTGTATACATTTCAAATTCTAATCTATGTATCCCACTGATCTGATGTACCCCAGTGTTGTTTGTGTAGCTCCTGCCCATCTGTGTCACACTGCAGTGTTATACAACTAAAAATTTCTTTCTAAGCAAGTCCTAAGGAAGTATCAATAGTGGGGGAAAACAATTTCCTACAAAAAGTGTACGTGACTGATATTAAAATCGTGGAAACACTCCACTAATATTGCTTTGTCGACTCTACACCAGCCGGATCGTAAGACTTTGTCCTAGCTATACTTATGGTCTAACAAAGGAAAATTCAACAAAAATAGGACAGACAGAGCAAAATGGTTTTCAAACAAATTTCGAAGCAGAAGGCCATTTACTGTGCGCAACCGTGGTAACACTACTATCCACAATTCACTAGCTTAGGAATAACAGCTGATTGATGTAGACGTCTTCAAACACGACATGCTTACGGGGAAGTTCTAAATCAAGCAACTGGGTCACCGAATGAATTCGTACTCCAATTTCAAGTTCAATTAACACCAACGTCTGACAACAAAAAGCATCTTACCTTTGCTTCGACAATTATCTCTGTCTCCTGCTTTGAACTTAAGATTGGAGTTAGCAGTTGGGGCTTCCGTATCTTGGTAGTAGAAGCCGGAAGAGGTCCATTAGGGCAAATTGGCCGATAAACCTTTCCATAGTGAACTTCCATTGATATTAAGGGCAGATCATCCATGAGTTCTTCCACGGAGAAACCAAGACGACTGATAATATCATTAAATTTGTCGATCCAAAGAGGCAGTCGTACTCTCAAAGAGAGTTCCCGGTGCATGTCTTTTATTGCCTTGTTGGAATTCGCTTTAGAAGAGGCAAAAAAGAATTAAAAGCAAACGTATGAATGAAAGAAAATTAGCTTACACAAGAAGGCAGGAACTTACGTTCCCAGATCGGGTCAAGTACGGGGCATTACCATCGAATTCAACCGTGGGGGCGCAAGCATGATCAGGCTCTCCCGGGGAAAGGGTGCTATCACTTAATGAGGACTTACAAAAAAGGAAGTGGTATAAACTGTGCATACATAAATACATACATATATACGTTATTTGTTATTGCAGGTTAAACTAAAGTCAGCTTATGCTGATGTGGATGTGCATATACTACTGAAAAAATACATGTTAAAACTGTTTAGTAATAAAAGTCTTCAAGCCTAATTTTTAAAATACAAGTTTCAGATTTAAAGGAAAGTTTGTTCATAAAATCAATATGTAATTCGATTTTGTTTTTGAATACTTGTGTGTTCTCTTTCTCTTTTAAATTGTTGTAAATTGTATTCCACAAAAGAGGTCCTCTATAACTAAGATTCTCTCTGCCAATGTCTCTTTTGAATCGCTTTATGTCGAACTGCAACTTGTCCTGAGTTCTACTCTCTTGTTTTTCAAAAGGCCTTAAGAGTAGAGCATGACAGTTTCCAAAAGAAATCGTGTGCATGTAGGTTAACAGCCTATTTTCTAGATGCTGTTAACCTGCTTGCACACGATCTACTATGGAAACTGTCTCTTTTGTGAAAGTCTTTGTATTTTGCCTAATCTATAAAGATGCAGAAGAAAGATGCTTTAGGATAATAGCACCAAAACAGACACGACTTCTAAACTGAAACCGGTTAACATAATTTGCCGACAAAACCAATATCGTGCAGATATACCGACAACCTCTAATGCCACAAGGGGCGCTGCACCCCCGGTACCCCTTTAGTGATACCCTTGTCAAGTATCTCATCAAGATGCTCCCAATGTATCGGTGGCTTTTACACCGAGGTACTTCACGAGCCCTTTCTCTTCAACTAACCCTGTATACAGAATGTTTGAGCCAGTACATCACATCGAATGGTGAAACTAAACCGGTAGACCACACCGAATGGTAAAAGTGAACTGTTAGACCACACCGACTGAACCCCTCCTACAATGACATGTCAAGAAATTAATTTGGAGAGACGAGGCACACTAGAGGAATGGTTTGAATTTCAGGATAACAGGTGAAGTGCAGGCTCTCCGCCTAGAGAGAGAATGCAGAATGAATAATGTGGTGTTTGACAAGCCAACGCTGCTCTATCCATGAAAGCCATTTCTGAGCATTCACATAATTTGTTCTATCTCACAAAATACCAAGAGATAAACAAGAACTTAAAAAGCTCAATTTGAGATCACTCGTAGACTACCAAGCAAAGAAAGAACGGTTAACAGGGTCCACTTACAACGCTGCTATAAATTTGAAGAAAAAACGGCAAACTTTGGCACTCCCAAATCTGCTTTGCCATACACATGATTTTCAGCACAGATAATACGACATCTGGGATAATTTTTCATGAAATCTCTAATAAACAATTGATCTGGGGCTATGAAACAAAATCCAAACGATTCAGAGACATTATCTTTAATAAGTAGTACTATATTTGAACTTAAGATATAAGCATTAGCGGCCATCAATCAAGGTTACGAGAGATGAGGAAAAGATACGGTGATTGGCGATTGAAACTTTCAGTTAGTTGCTCCTAACCGAAGGACGGCGGAGTGAGTTGCTTTGGTCGTCTATCAGGAAAGTCACCCATCCAGTTGCTGACCTAACACAGCCAAGTTTAACTTCAGCTAGCTAACGGAAGCTAGCTGAACATCTTGGACACTCACCCCAAATATTTTCCATACTTCCGTTCGAAAGTCGCTTTTAAAGAAAAAACTAAATCAGCATGTCAGAACCATAGTTGAAAACCATATGACACCATGATTTTCATCATTAGCCATACATCCTGAGAAACAGAATGCGTGTAACTAGAATATAATATTATTTCTTTTTATATAAAAAAACTTATTAATAATAAGTATAATATTACTTCTTGGGACGTTGATAATCTTACCTCTTGGGACACTTATGCAAAGACCAGAGTCTAGAGGCGGAAGTTCATTTGTAAGCTTCAGAACCCTAACCGGATTATCCATGTATTCTCTTTTAGAGAGAAGATTCTTTGCCTTCGTCTTCAGCTGAAGCGGTGTCACAACCGGCATCAAATACTTGGATATGAGATCGAAATTCTTCCCAAACTGTTCCAACCCAAGGGCTAAAAGATTATCTTCACTTCTAAAGAATTTCACACGTTTCTTGTCCCCAACAAGTTGTTGCAACTTCTTCGAGGCTGTGCTTCCTTGCTCTGGTAGCAGTTCAGGATAGGTAGCGAAGAACGGCTCCGATACCATTCGTAAAGCCATCCTCGGAGGAATATCTACCAACACATCACGGTTTACCCGCCTGTCCCATTGCACTTCTCTCAGAACAGGCATTGCATCTCTTTCGACTAGCTTTCTCTCAAGCCGAGTTACTTCATCCAATGAATCGATTATCCTAGAGGAGCAAATAAAATTCATATACAAATTTTTTCAAGAAGTCGCTGACAGAACATAAGACCTGCCAGGCAAAAGCTAAAGGTACTTGCTCCATCTGTCCATGGAACAGTCTTGTTGGTACGAAAACAAGCAATAGGGGTATCTTAGAACCAAAACGATGCGAAAGGGAGTAAAGATGCTTAAACGAACTTCAGCTTAAAAGCATACGACACATCCAGTGGTAGACTAACCGGTAAAGACTAACCGGTAAATTCTCGATACATTCGACGCAAACGATTACGTTGATGATGCTCCTGGGGGGCGTGACATAAAAATTTGGCGAGGAATGGGTGTGGCATCCAAGAACTGGCTATGGTTTCTGATGGCACACCCGGCACTTTTCAATACGCTTCTAATATTGCCGATAGCATGCTAGATATCTATTTGAGGTATTTAGTTAAATTGTAATATATCCTAACGAGTCCCATTATTAACGGAAAATCATAAGACTTGCCGATAAAAGGCAAGTTTTGCCGACGAGGTGACCTTCCAGGGAAGCATGACGTGCCCACGTCCTCCCTCACTACGATCCTGACGGTATCTGTGTGAAATCCAAGTGGAACGCATTGGTATGGTCAAAACTTTCACGGAGAAGGCATAAGATATTCATATTGAATTCACATGAAAACTAGCTCAAATGTGGACAACACAATGAAAATACTCCGGACAAATAATTGAAAACTCTTTATTTTAAGGTATAGAGACTGCTTGAAACAACAAGTGCAAATTAACACCGAGTGTCGAGATTCAATCCATACCTCATTGCATCTTCAAGACCAGTAAAATAATAAGTAGATCGATTTTTAAGCTCTTCGTCCTTATCAACGGCGTTTCTAAAACTTGCCAACTCTGAAAGCAGCATCCTAGTGTTGATACTTTCTTTCTCTAAAGATGGATCATTGTAACTCAGCATATAAATCTGCGTAAGTAGCTGTGTATGCTGAAAAAAAAGCACGGCTGTTAAGACAGTACAGTGACTGAAACGCAAATTGCATTATTACATTAAGTTTGCAATCAATCGGCTATGGACTTATTTGGAAAAAATGGTTCCCTGATCCTAGGATACATGTATATATATATATATATATATATATATATATATATATATATATATATATATATATATATATATATATATATATATATATATATATATATATATATATATATATATATATATATATATATATATATATATATATATATATATATATATATATATATATTATTGTCCCATATCCCCAGGTATTTCCCTTTGTTATCATATTACAGCCGGCATTCTAAGCACTTGGCACCCATTGGTATTATCATAGGATACATTAAAACCCTCATGTTAAGCATCGACGCATTCTATCTCAATGGAATAGTTTTTGTTGTAAGACCCCTAGGGAGTAATCACTTGGCTTTATATCGTTTGCACCATGTAATATGCTTATTTTGTAACTGAAGATGGTTGTCGAAGCAATCGAAACATGTTTTACAAATTGAAATCAGTTGTCGTTTTTCTAACGTTATATATTTGTATATATTGTAGTTATGTATACTAATAATTTTACTAGGATGATACCTGTTGAAGTTGAGCAGTAATGTGAAGTCTCTGTGAATCTGAGATCGCAAATTTTGGAACAACATATTTTAGAATCGTGCTGCAAATAAAACCGAAGTAAAACTCAAAATTTTATCATAAAATCTTAAAATTGTTTTACGTACAGAATCACAAAAAGCAATTATCAGTTTGCTAGGTCTGTTTGCTAAATAGAAACACGACGGAGCAAACCTATCCTTGATAAGAACGCAGAAGTATACAGCAACATTAACAAGGTAAAGGTTCAGGCTAGTTCCATGCAAAATTATCTAGAGAAGACATTTATACCATACATATACATATACATATACATATACATATACATATACATATACATATACATATACATATACATATACATATACATATACATATACATATACATATACATATATATATTATATATATTATTATATATATATATATATATATATTATATATATATATATATATATATATATATATATATATATATATATATATATATATATATATATATATATATATATTTATTTATATTGGACTTAACAAGGACGTTTGAACGTGCACACGCACTCATGAACGCACGCATGCGAATTTTCTTCTAGCAAATTCGTATGTTGAGTGCTTGGAAGCAGTAGCATCATAAATGCCAACTCAGTCATATTTTGCAGCTTCTGATAAATGCTAGGACCGTGAGAAATAAATATTTGGCTCAAGGCTTAGAAATGATAGGATTTACTCGATGATGACATAATCAGCATTTATTTGGCAAACAAATACCAAAAGAATTAACAGATACCTCTGGTCTTTGATATTCTCACCAAACTGTAGAAATGAGAAATGAAAGGAAATCAGAGTTGTGTACTTACTAATGGAGAAACAAATGTTTGGTTATACCAACTATCTAACAAAGCAGAAAGATCATGAATATTTATAAAGCTGTTTAAAATCCAACATTCATTAATTATCTACTGACTCTTGGATAAGGTAAACTGGAATTCAAGCGATAATCATGAGGGAAAGACAGATTTCAAGCTGTTATTGTATCCGATCGAATAGATCGAATAGCTTAACTTTTATTATGGCTTTTATTTTTCAGACTTAGTGGATTTTCATAGTAGTTTCAACTTTTATTGCAAATAGGTAAAAAAGTTAGATTTCTATAGCTTTTGATCCTCGTAAATCTATTATTTTTCTTTTTATTGAAGGTCCATTTGGAAAGCAGTATTGTTGAAGCGCTACCCGCCTTGGATATATGAAATGAAAAGTAATGAAATGAAATGACATGACATGACATGACATATGAATTGACATGACATGATATGACCCAACTTCACATGACATGATAGGACATGAAAAGGACAGAGTTTTAGCAGTAGTCCTATATCTAATATTGAATAGCAAAACTTTTTGAAGCAAAAATCCTCACTTCCATTTCCCATATCTTCCATAAAAAGAAAATGTATCATTCGTCATTTCGAACTGACTGAAAAAGCGTTTGAATTAATGCCCATAATACCCGCATTAAAATATATGAATTAGCAAACATCAGCTCTGCAAAGTGTGAAAAGTCAAGTCGTTTATCACTAGGTCAGAGTTACAGATGACCACAAAAGGAAGAAAACGAAAACATATTAATAAAATATACTGTGATTTGGTGTTTTTGAAAGAAAACTTATTTTCAGGCATGGTATATAACTGGGATGATAAATAAATAATGAATATATCAAATCCATTTAGTTCTCTGGTTCTAAAAAGCAACTCGGTTGTTTATCAAAATTCAACACGAAAACAAATCCAATTTTAAAACATTATACTGTCTATTCACGTATCTCATTTATTATGAGTGAGATTAAATACAAAAAACTAGTCATAGATCTTAGGTACAGAGAATACAAACTGCGCCTTAGCGAAAACAAAAATCCTTTACGTCTATTACAAAAACAGACTTTGAACTCCAATTGAAAGTTCAAGAAATGACTTCGTTCGCTTTATCTGTACAAAGCTATAATGCAACTCACATTTCAATTGTGACGAAAAAATCCAATAATTTTCGATACCCCATGAATATTCAATTGTGAGGTACAATTTCAAATAATTCGAAGATGCGGTGTGGCAATGACTATCATATCGGAATATCAATTAATGAGTATAATCTGTGAATCAAAAACTTACATAAGCTGCCAAAAACAAGGCAGTTTTGTAGTAGAGCCCTGTTGTTCAAGTGGGGGGTTCTTTGGAACTCCTTGGACAACAAAACATAGCAATCGCCCTCCCCTGCTGGATTCGGGTAAATGATTAGAGGCATGTCTAATGATAAACGTAATTGCAAAATATGCTATTAAAGCTTAAAACAAAATGGCGCTCATAACTGAGGACGTCGGTTGTCAGTGAGTGTGCCCTGATCAAAGGATTCGACCATTACTTCCGTCAAAAGTACGTTCACCCCATTTATACATATGAGAAGTGCGCGCATGCTTGGAGCTTTAGTGCTTTAATATTCGTCATCATTCTAGATGGTACCTTAAGAAATTGATAAGAAGCATTTACAGAAAGAACAAAATCAATAAACTTGTAGCCCTACACCACACGATTAGTTTCTGGGAAAAAATGAATGTACTGGCATTTTAGGTAAGGTCTTCTGAGAGATGCGATTCTTCCAAATGTTCTAATGAATAAATCTTGTGCTTCGGTAAAAGTTTGAGAATACGTTTTCACATGATCCTAACAGGTACCAACACGCAATGTAATTTACGGGTTTCATTAAATTGCATCAACCTCTATGTACCCAAAACTGACATCACATTAATCACATTCCCTGTGTTTGCATTCATAATTTGGGCTTCTGTACTAATATGTTAGCCAAACCCACGGTCGTCAACAAAGCAATGTTTACAAACCCTACCCTACATACAACCGATGACAGCTCGAACGGGTATATGTATACACCAATCAAATTCAAAATACAGCACTATGAAGAACTCAAAATGCTCGAAATAACAGGTTCTGTTCTACCAGAACTATGCTTACTACCTAATCACATACTGGGTTCGGTACAGAGTATAAGTGCAAATAGACAAATAAGACACATAATTATGATTTGTTGAATGTACGAAAGTAAAATGTTCCCATAAGGGCTGTTTTCTTACTATTAAAAAATTAATATACATGATACCACAAACGAGAACGATGGAATTCTACTGTGCCATTCAAAGTAGGAAAAGACACAGGGTCCTTTGGTCCCTACTTTCGATGACACATACAATTAAGCATTATATTTAACAAAAAACAATAAACAACAACAAGCACTTGTGAAAGAAAAGAAACAACAGAAAGAAAAATAGCAGAAAAAAGCATCAGAAGGGTACCTTGATACCCTAGCAAACAAAGGACAAAATTTAATGAAACTTTTGAAGAATGTTTTGCAGACTAAAGACAATAGTCGAGTTTATTCGTATGTTATCTAATCTTGTGTTATTGAGAAACTCTAGTGCATGAATCTTTTCATAATAATTTTCAATGTGGAATTATATAGGCCTATGCCTTTGACTATTGGTACTCAGGGTTGTTTCATGAAAGGAAATCGAATAACAAGATCAACAAGATCCATGAAGAGCCGTGAGAATCATACACAAGGGTACTACTTGCAACTTTGAGGGGCTGTCAACTAAAAGTAACTCAGTGTCTCTTCACCTAATGAATTTACAGCTGCTCTTTACTGAGATTTATAAAACCATAACAAACTGGAATCCACCTTTCATGGCAGAAGTACTTATCAGCGAACAACGATGTGTCATATAATCTTCGTGGCAACAACAATCTTGTTTTACCTAAAGCTATGACGAGTTTGTATGGCATTGATAACGTCAGGTATATTGGTCAAAAATTATGGCAAACTCTACCCTGAGAAATCAAAGAGTCCCAACATCGGAGATTTTCAAAAGAATACTAAGTCTATCAAAGCCCTTGACTAGCTGTAGATTGTGCAAAACTATTATTGTAAATTTAGGTTTTCATAATTAGACATTTGGGTGCATTTTCCTTAATTGGGTTTAATTAGTTTAAAACTGTTACTTTTGCTAACTTCAAATAAATTGTTATTATTTTTATTAAGAGCTCGAAGTGACAGAATTACGATCAAATCAGACACCAAAATACCTACTTCATCCAATATTCCACCAAGTAGATCTTGCACTTCTTTCTCTAAAACAAACACGGAATATGAATGAATATGACTTTACCCTTAATTGAAAATTTCGGGTTCTTATATGCGGACTATTTCCTATATGGGTGCCTATTGCCATTTTGTTACTCTGGCCAGATCGTAACTGATAACATCAAATACTTGCGAAGTCATCCCAATTCAAATATAGGAAATCATAGTAAGAATCGAAGATTTTACGGATTACGGAAATTTCTTCTTTTCAAAAACAATGAAATCACTTCATCGTGAATTAAGCTAACAGTCAAACATTTAACTGCAAGAGCTTTCTTTACTACAGTTGCAAGCATATTTTTGATAAACCTTGCGCGCAACAAATCGAGCACGCCTCATTGAAAGGCCTGCTAATGGACAACCAGATATAAACCACTCCATTTGAGCGCATGTTTATTCAGCCCATCCTCAACTCTCTTTCAGGCTACACAAAGTGAAGAAAACTGAACTCCTCCATATGTACTGAAGCGAACCGAAGATCAACTACTATACTGCAATAAAACTGCTATATATAAAAATGAAGGAAAAAGTTACTTAGATATTATGAGTAATGATAAAGAGAATTAGAACCTGAAAAATACGTTTATAAGGTAACAGGAAGCAACTTCAAACTAGAATTCCAGAAAAAAGCACATATTTGTAGAAAATATAGTTTTAGGTAAATTTGTGTCAGCAATTGATAGATGTACTGCAAAGTCCGATTCGGTTTTGAACTCTTAAAATGGTCCAGGCACATAAATACATACAAAAAACAGCATGAAAAAATTACTTTCTACCTAATAAAACAACGATAATAACGATAATAACAAAGACAGCAAACTCAATGAAACTGCCGCTCAAGAGAAGTGGTAAGATCATGAAATCAGTACACAGAAGAAAACATGTGTTCATCTAGCCCATCAAAACAGTTTAAGTTCTACAGGTCTCTGTATCCAAATATCCAACTACCACTAGGCCTACTTCTCAACGAGCGTTGTGGCCGTAATCATGAAAATAAAGCTGTATTCAATCGTAACACTTTTTAGCATACTGAAAGCAGCACTTATTCGCTCGACACTCATCAGAGTATGAGCACCGGACGAAACAAGTGCTCTGAGTATGCTAAAAAACGTTCCCGTTTTATCGTGCAATAGTCATATCCTTAAGTAACAGCAGACCATTCGCCTGATTCTTGTATCTACAGTCCTTACAACTCAAACAAAAATCATAGCATCGTGTAAGAGGACTATACGCTTAAGTGATTGGGATATATCGATGCAATAACTGATCCTAACATAGATTATTACTGAATGTGCGCATTTTATTGAATTACAATTTATTCGTTTAGTTTATAGTGGAGTAGCGTCATGCCGCTCTAACTTAAGCAAACAGATCATGCAAACTCAACTGGGCTCGATTCAACTGGGCTGAGTTTAACTATGCAAAAATAATAGAACGATGAAATACCCGCAAGAATGTCTAACTAATGCTTATCCAAGGGAAACTTGTCATACTTGTACCGCTGAATAAACTTTATGAAAGGATTACCAAGCAATGCCAACAAAAACTTAAAAGCAATTGCAACCAATAACCAACGACACTGATAAGTACTAAATACACAAAATAAATTTAAAAGGCATCCTTTGAAATTGGCAGACTCTTTTCTATTCAACACGGCTGAATACCCCTGATAGCGTTCACTGGTTGTGCTCCCATTTAAGAGCCTAAGGTTTTCAATCTAGCCTAAGTAGGTTCCTATCTGCTTGGTGCCTAAAGGTGAGTTAGGCCTCTATCCAAGGCTCTTAAAATAGGTTCTTATACTGTATACGAATATTAACTGAATATACCACAAAAACAAATAAATATATATATATATGCGTCTATTTGGCCCTATGATATATATATGGCTAAATATATAAATACATTGTATATTCAGATGGTATGATATATATATATATATATATATATATATATATATATATATATATATATATATATATATATATATATATATATATTATAGATATCATCTCATAATGCATATAACATAGTACATAAGTTTGAAAGAAAAACTTATCTAAATTCAGTAGTTTCTACCTATACACTTCTACAGCTACCCCACTCATAAGAACCTAACCTAAAATTATATCCTAACTAGGTTCTTATATTAGCCTAACAGGCTCCTAAAACCCAAGATCTTATACGCGGGCTATTGGTGTGCCACTTGACCAGATGCTCACTGCAATTAAAATTGAGAACTTACGGGAGATTTTCACTCCTTTATCTGTTCTGAATTCCTCGTGATCAACCTCCTCTTCAGATGCCATAAAATTAAAGTCTTCGTCATTCTCCTCCAATGATTCGTCCACATTATCTGTAACATTTTAAAAGAATATAATGCTTGAAGTTTAATTCAATTGGTTTCAAAATCCACACAACTTGTTCTCAATCGCCGTAATCAATTCTCTTATGTCTAAAGCTATATTTACCAAAAAAAGAAGTGGAATCAAAGAAGTTTCAAATAAGCAAGCACAAAGCAGAAAATAAAACTTGCTATTTGAAAGATAACTTCTGAACTACAGATATAATACCATGTTTTCACTGTACTATTAATTGCTATTCGAAGATTTCCTGCGTAAGATATGTTGGAAAAAGCAACTCGATGAAGAACGTGACAGTGAGGACCATCACAAAAATCACAAGGAAAGCCAGGAAGAAAACTAAGTGTATACATAATTTCATTCTACCAATCCAAATAGAAAGACATAAAACTATTAGGAATATAAAGTAATAATTTATAAAACAAAAGTAATAATTTTAAAAGATGCTGCATAATGGATTATGATTTACAGTTATAGTATATTCCTAAAGTAGCTTATGCCTTTGTACTGAGAAAAAGCTTAGTGACTTGAATATGTAGAATGAAATCAGTTACACACTTGGTTTCTTTCTGGCTTTCACTGTGAGTTTTGATCCTGGTTCTCAAACGCGATTTCTCATTTATAGCCATTAGCAGATGAACGAGCTCTGTAATATTTGCAGGTAAAGTAGGAAAACTAGTGGTATGTAAACTGGATGACTTTGTCTTTACATTCCAAGTCTCCAAAATTAACAAACGCAACTGTGGCACTGTTTAGCCATTCCAAAGCAATACAATTCATGCTCATTTTCTGTAACTGGCAAATTTCGACAACTGCGTATATATTTTGTACGCTATTCTAATCATACTGTGCAGAGGTTCTTTACTCTGGAGAGAATGAGCCGAAGAGAGAGGGAGAGAAAATGAGTCCAAAAAACTTTCAGTACAATTGGAATATGCTTGGCTGGTACAAAGTAACAGTCCTTTTTTTCAACAGTCCCTTGGCGTAAGACTATGCAAATTTTCCGCAGACTAAAGTCTGTTGGTAATCCATATTGCAACATGGTATCAAGAGAAGAACATCATAACCGCAATAATACCATGCGCTATACAACCCTATTTGTATTATTCATTCATACGCTCTCATCTCTAGCTTTTGAGAAACCTTGGTACAATGGTCTTCAAACATTATGAATGGTTAATATACAAACCTTGGAAAAGGCCATTTAGCCAGTTTTTCCATTCAATATCGTCTGGGTCAGATTCATCAATGTGAGTGAAATCGTACAGTGCCGGGTCGTAATCTGGGGGGTCCAAAGACGCTGCAAAAGGACAAAATTTAAAGATAACTCATGGTTTAAATCAGACAGGCAAAAGAGAAGTCTCAATAGATAAGAAAAGAAAAGAGATAAGTACAGGGCTGAACATGGAGAACCACAGATAGATAGATGGCAAGCAGATCCACTGAAAGAAGATTTTCTTTCGAACTTAAGATTGAGACAGAGGATCTCAGTTTTATAAAAGTGCTAAGGTTACAATGATACACCTATTATTAGCTTGTCTATATACAGAAGTTAGTTAAAACAGGCGTAAATCAAAAAGAAACAAAAACAAATCACATATGCATTACACAAAGAAGCATTTAAACATATAGTTCAAAAATTCTAAAAGTTCCAGATTCGTCCATGGTTTATTCCTGCAGCAGAAAATGTAATAGGTGCACCGAACAAAAACGTAGATGATTTTCTTGAAATATTCTTCAAACTTAAATTCATCGATATAATCTTAAAATCTACAAATAAAAATCTCACAACAAGGCAATTTGTACTTGCCTGGCTAAATGTAATTATAGTAAAAATAATAATCATAAATCTATTGAAAGCTGGTCCTACACAGCTATGTATATTAAGGCTCATCCAAACCAACGGCTAAACTTAATGTATCTAGTAAATACATACAAGATAGAATATATAAGATTTCAGGAACATGAAAATTTCAAAACAGAATACAACACGTTGTAGAATAAGAATGCGAACAGTTTAAAATTTTGTCTCTGTAGATCTTGCTGGAAAGAAAGGTTGATGGGAACACAGAGAGAAAGACCGAAAGAAGAAAGCAAACGAATATCGAAAGAAAAAAACAAACGAAGGTCTAGATAAGGAAGCAAAGAAAGCATGAACGGGAGCAAGAAACAAACAAAGAGAATAGAAAGAAAGATGAAAAGAACGAAAGGGGTCAGAAACAGACTAAAAGAAGATACAGTGATGGGAATAAACTCAACAAACAGGACTTATAACACGTCTACCCAATATTTTACAAAAAGCATGATTCAACAAAACTCAACAAAACTAAATTGATTCCTACGTCCGACGCGACACCTGAAATGCCATAATCTAAAATTGGTTATCAATTATACGCTTCCCATGCTATACTCGCCAATTGTATACCAAAAGATTGCTATACTGGCGTCAACTTGCCACTTAAATCAACTTTTTCAGTCCTAACCTTGGCCAAAGTTTACTTACATCATCTCTTCTGCGCCCCATTTCTTTCAAACACAACACTATAGATTCAATAGATGGAAATCTTAGCAACCCACATACTGTAATGTCAATGGAGTCTCCAGCATTGTTCAAGTCACCAAAGATCAATGCTATTTGCATTCGTTTCATGCCAATTCTTCCACTTCAAACAAGGGCAAACTATACCAGTTTAACGACGGTAACTTAAATCATCGGCTACCAATAATACAAAGAGAATAGAATGAGGAGGAATTGTTGCAGGTAAAAACCCACGAGGAGCATGCGACATAATGAGGGCTATGTTGCTGACTCTAACGATAGCGATACATTACTTAATGGAAATAAATGGTGATGTGCATGGTCACAGCAAATATTGGAAAACAACCAAATAGAGACGCTTAATCGCGAAACTATGAGAAACCAGACGAATAACTGTTGTGAAATCTTTATGCAAATGATTTAAGAATCAATCTTGAGAGCTGAGAAAGTGATGAAGAATCTTCCGGTTCACCATCGAACAATTTGTGAGATTTTCTCGTTAGCGAAATAACCCAATGACTACTGGCGGACTCTCTACTTTGCGGAAGCACACTACTGACAGTAGGGAGCTTGATGCCAGGAAGGAAGATTAGACGCCAACAATAGCAACAACAGGTTTCTTGGGAGTTTCATATAATTTGGCATCGCTTTAAGAAAGCTAACATAATGAAGAAAGGATAACAGTAGTGCAAGAACAATAGCGTGTAGAAACATTGGTCTCTTTAGACGTGTATTTGAGCAGCTGCATAAGCATATCGTAGACTTTTAGCAACAAGTCCGTACAGGCGCGCTAAGCTATATGTAAAACACTTCGATCGAGTAAATGGACGAGATTTTCATCTCACAGTTCGGGTTTTGCTGATATTCTGGTCAACGAAATTCCTGACAGCTGTGGGCAGATTGCTGTTGTTGAGCTGCTTTCAGGGACATAATACTGAAATTGCGCCACAAATAATTGACATGAAGGCGATTCATAATTCAACGGGAAACATATCTGCCACCACCGTTGGACAATCGTTCACTCGCAAGCCACTGTTTGAACAGCCAATTGATACGATTATCACGGTAGTATATACAACAATCTCGATACTCGTCGTAGCAAGCAACCTACTTGTATGCCTACTCTTCTGCAAAGACAGCAGGATGCGGAGACCCTTCAATATCATATTATTCAATTTATCCTTAGCCGATATGATATCAGGATTTGCAATACAACCGTACATTTGGATTGATTACACACGGATTACAGACCATGGCACGATGGGCGGATTTCTCTGTTCTGTTTCCGTTGGCGTACTCGGCTTCATGTACTGCATTGCCACCGCTGTTCTATCGCTTTGCGCCGTAACTATATTGCGCTACCTAAGCATCGTGCGAAACAACCGCGGATTTTTCGTAACATCGACGACTTTTGCAACATTTTTCTGCATCTCTACATGGATAACAGGGTTGGGTTTAACTGTCCCAAGTGGTATGTCCTTCGAGTATGATACTAACCAATCAACATGCCATAGAACGTGGCCAAGTGGCGTGGATGGCGGTCTATACTCTCTGTTGACTACCTTCATCTACCTACTTTTACCTATCATACTGATGACAGCATGCTATACATCGCTGGTCATCCATATTTGGAAGAGGAGCCTCGAGGCACCAGATAGAAACATTGCTGCTGTTAGGTCGAGAAGGAGTGTTGCTGTCCTACTTGGTCTACTGATTTCGACTCTCGTCCTCTGCTGGACACCATTCTCCGTCGTCTGGATCGTTGGAAGGCTATTCAAGCACTTCCCTGACGGTCCACAGGGCGAGTACGAACGTCAACGCTGGCTACGAATAGCAATGATCTTTGCGCTAATCAACACGGGACTAGATCCCTTCATTTATGTCTATTCGAGTTCTGAATACAGAAAAGGTGTCATGAAAATTCTACGTATTCGAAAAAACAGAACAGATGTATCAACACAGAACGGAATGTCACTTGACAGAGTAAATACTCACGACGACAGGCAACGAACACGTTATCGATAGAGATACTTTAGACAAATGACATGCTGCTGTTTAACCCTGTGATCACTTACAAAATTTGCTGTGATCTAGTAGTAACAAAGACACACTATAAATTAACTAAAGAAGAATAGAACAAAGCAGTTGCTCTACTACTGAAGCACCAATACCAAGGAGGAGTGATAGTCCCACTCCAATTGGTACAATCCATAAGGATCATGGTAGCATCACACTCCATACATGATCGTAGCTACAAAATTGTGACAGCGAGTACATAATTTGTTGGCTTCGATAATCCGTCTACCATCTCTCTAATGGAATTTATATCGAGGTCAGTCTAATTCTGCTCCTTAAATGCACAAGTAAATACATTTCAAATAATGCTTATTGCTTCTTCCGTGATTATAAGAAATATCTGACAGTATCCCCAAGTATCCTTCACCAAATAGGTTCGAGCCACGATGTGTCAAACAAAAAGGTTCATACTCAAATCTACGCTCTTACCTAGTGAATGAGTGCAGATATGAATACACAAATGCACACTTTTTATACGAATATAGTGCATGCGAACGTTAGGGCTCAAAATCTCCGAAATTAAAGAATAATTTAAGACTAATTCAAGGCTCCAGCCCCACCAAGGTTTAGATCTTTTAGTTATTTGAATATTTTTTAGGAAAAAAACAAAGTGTGAGCTGAAAGTAAATTTCAGTCAATAACTATTAAATACCAAACAATAAATACCACTTAGTACATCTGTGGTGGGAGGGGGGAGCTAGGAAAGTATGATCATAGGTGCAAAGGGAGCAAAGCTTATCTGATCAGGGACTTCATTATGCTATGATGCCACCATTAATCCTTAAAGTTGCTGAAATTTAGGTTCAAAATCAAAAACTTTGAAGAATATTAAGGATCTGTTAAAAATTAGGCAAAACGGTAAAGGTTAGTCCAATATACGATTCCGTACGTTGAGGAGTGTCTAGAGAACACTTATTCTGTTCTGTCGGAATAGTAAAGGTGGCCATGTCCCTTCCTCGCCACCTTTTACTTCCAGTACTGCCACGAGGTACCCATTTGCTGCTACGTGGACAGTGAGCGAACATCCCAACTTTGGTCCGAGGGTTCACCTCAAATCATCGATGTGCACACAAACATACATACATACATACATGATACAAACAAGCATATGAAATAGAAATAGAGATAAGTAGTTGAGTAAATCTCATCTTGAGACTGTGTGCGCATCGTATCTACGTTTAAATCCCTTTGCGGATCGCGCATTGAGCAAGAGTACGTTGACTTTTTCAACTTTGTTCGTAAAAAACCGGATGCTCTAACTCTCACAATAGAGTAGAAACAAACATCTGCTTTAGAACATAATATATCTTCAAATATCACAGTAATGAAACTTCCTATACTGCAAATTGGTTTCTTTTTGTCGCTCATCTGTCAATATGCTGCAACATTTGCGCTAATTCTAAATGCAATTTCCTGCAAAGTTTGACTTTGTCATACAGTCTTCTATCATTCACCAACGGTCATTCTACATGCCCTGCAATGGTTTTCCCTCATTCTCTAATGGTCTTTCAGACGAAGTAAGTTCAACATTTCAAATATAGTCCTCTAATACGAAACCAAGTAAGATAATAAGCAAGAAAGTAAGACACCAAGCAAGAAAGTAAGACACCAAGCAAGAAAGTAAGCTTACAACGGGAGCTGACAATATTTAGGTGCTCTACAGATTTGCTCTAATATGCCTGCCTCACCTAGAACATGCCCCTCTCACTTACAACATGTCTGTCTCAGCTACATTACGCTCAGTCTCACCGACAAGAAACTTGCATGTCACATCTGGATGTCTGTCTCAATTATAACATGCCTGTCTAACCCTACAACATGCGTGTCTCACCTACAACATGCGTGTCTCACCTACAACTGCTCTAACATCCCTGTGTGCAGTTAGTCAGAGATTACCCATTGGCTCATGCAATGCAATCGAATACAATGGCGCATAACCTATGTTCAGCCAAGTAAAACATCAGTAATACATTCCACTACACTACAAACACACCAATACACAGGTGATTCAAAATTCTTCAATGCGACAAAGGCTTCGTGTATGTACAATGTTCGTCGTTAAAAAGCTATGGAAGATAACTGGCAAACACACCCGGCCACGAGTGATAGAAAAGACCATGTTCAATAGAACAAGACAGCTTAATAATATGGAACTGAACTAACCTGTCAAGGCGTCCAAGGAGAGATCTTTCATTGAGATTTTTGATCGAGTACGATACGCGATCAGCTCATCTTCATCAGATTCAAGAAAGCCCTGCAAAATTTAATAAAAGACAACTAAAATTAATTCACAAGAAAAAATCGCCACGGCTACAGGCAATATCAGATAATAAATAATAACAGACTGTCCAAAATATTAAAGAAAATAGAACAATAAATATACTGAAGAAGATATTCTGTTCTGCATTTTTATGAATATGAAGTGCTCAAGCTCCGTATTCTGGGATCAATATACACAAGGCCGAGTTAAAAGCTCTGCTTACACTCTTCTTGCTTGCAGATAAGGGCTCTCCGGGAAACTTGAACAAACTGGCATCTTCGCGTTGAATTTCACGTTCATGATCTAAACAGTAGATGAATAAAAGTTGTTAGTGTTATGTTGAAACATGGCTGCAAATTTGTGTGAAAAGCTCTAGCAATATAGCAGGGAGCACAGTCAAGGTTTTCATGTGTATGGAACCCTATTAAGTGTTACGGTAATGTTACGATAAAACGGTAATACTGACTGGTCTGCTGACCTTTCGAATTTAAATAAGATCCAGCTTATCGAATGGAACAAGATTAGATTAGATTAGATTAGATTAGATTAGATTAGATTAGATTAGATTAGATTAGATTAGATTAGATTAGATTAGAATAGGTACAATGAATGGATATAGGAGACTACAGCACCAAATGAGCATCTACTGCAACATTGCTTCCATGAAAACTCCACTCAGTAAACAAAGCGATATGCTTTGTTTACACTGAAGAAACGGTAAATAGCTGTACCGTTTTATTGAAGACCCCTTATTGAACAGATAAAAAGTATGTAGAAGATTACAAACAAGCCTACCTTCGAATGATTCCCAATCTTTGTTCTGCGATTCGGGTGTCTTTGGGAGCGATGGAGATCTCAGGCCACTACAATAATAAAAATAATAATACTAATTTACGAATATTTCACCAGAAAAGATTATCAGTATTTACGATGCATTTGAGTAAAAGTAGCAAGTAAAGTGTCTACTTAAAAACTTAGAAAGTTACAGAAAACTAAAAATTCCAAAGATAGGCCTAGAAATTAAATAGAATTTAAATGGTAGTCAAAAACTGCCTAAAAAGAAGGTACACACATTTTTTATACGAATACCTCATTTTTCGTTGAGCCTCAATATTTTTAAATTTTTTCATATTGAGCCTAAGAATACTCGTAAATTATTCTTGAAATTTTTTGATTTTGAATATAATCAAAGACTATATTCTTATTATGAAAAGTGTGTAACTGACAGTCCCCAAAGAGTTGCTGAGTTACAATATAGTGTAATAACTCACAGATCCGATAAGGCAAGCTCAAAATTATTTCGCTATAAACCTCAAATAAGCAAAAATCTATGCTTTGATGAAGCTTGAGCCTTAGATTATTCTTAAATTTCTCCTAAATTTCACCGATTCTGAGCCTTGATATTCTTATAGACTATATTCTTATTTAAAGTGTGTAACCATTATCTTGATGATAATTCTGATTTATTTTTCTATAAAAACAATAACTCTATATCAGAAATGTCATGTGAATTAAGATAAAAACAAAAATAACTCGCACCCATGTGACATATCTGCTAGAACTTTGTACTACTCTCATATCTCAGGTACACATCCTTTTTATAAGAATCTAGTCTATAAGAATATCAAGGCTCAAAATCTCTGAAACTTAAGAATAATTTAAGACTAGAGCAAGGCTCAAGCTTCATCAAGGTTTAGATTTTCTGCATATTTGAGTATTCCTTAGAAAACAAAACACGTTTGAGCCTCACGTATCGTGTCTTTGAGTCATGGGAGTGTCAGTTGTACACTTTTCATAATAAGAATTTAGTCTTTACGAGTATTGCTGTTCAAATTTCACAAAAATTCATGAACAATTTAAGAATATTCTTAGGCCCAAACTGAAAACATTTTAGAATATTGAGGCTCGGTGAAAAATATATATTCTCTATTAGCATGATAGATGTTTATCGTCCTCAACAAATGTAGTTCTTCTACAGGGTTCTCATGACTCCTTTCACAAAAATTCCCCCGACTTCTCCAGGTTTTCCAGACTTAATTTTTCAAAATTCCCTGACTTTTTTCATATTTTTCCCAGCAGTTTTTGACGCACCAAGGAAATAACCTGGCATATGTACAGACAAAAAAGGAGAAAAAACAATGAGAATGTGGGAAATTTCCTGAACAAACAAAAATTCCCTGATTTTTCCTGGTATTCCAGGTCTTCCAGACTCCTGACGGCCCTGTTCTTGTTTATCACTCAGTTCTTATTGCATGCTGTCTACTTCATATTATTTGTGTACATTACAACTATGCAGAAATATAGCCGTTTCTATAGAAAGCCAGAAATTATGCTTACATACACTATTCTGGCTCTACGACAAAAGGAAATCGTCTCTACACCTCCATCTCCTCAAAGCAATTTGCAAAACGCATACAATTAATCAAAAAGATTCCGTTTCGCTTCAAACCAAATGTAGATTTAATGATTGCATAAGTCATATTGACGGCTTCCTGACACTCTGCCGTGTGTATGAAAGGGCGTACTAACGAAAGAAACAATTTTAGTTATGAAACTTAACAACTGAACTGCAATAAGACGGAACAAAATACTCTCGTCTTCTTAAATGGACGTAATAAAATCGTTCAACCAAAACAGAAAAATTTTACGCCGAAAGTTTTGGAAGGTGTCCCATTAGGAGCTGATTGTACAAAAAGTCAATGCATTCTATTGAAAACGTCTAATTGCTGATGCGCTGTCTTCACAGCGTGTTCTGCTTCAAATCTGAAGATTTTACTGTGATCTTTGCGCTACAGTTATACATTGAAAACACAAAAAATTGAAAACAAAATTATCAAGAAATTGAATATCATCATCTACGCCAAATGCAAGCACACTTTGCAAAATCAAACTAGGAATTCAGGAAAGATTCATTGATCATGAAAGCGTAACAAAATCAACACCACGTTTAAAATTAATTCAAGAATTGTATGTTGTTCAACTAATGCAAAATTATTGTCAAACACAGATAGGCCAGAGCCTCTAGCAAACCGGCACCTTTGTCACTGGGTGCAATGGGTAATCTGAGAGGACAAAATGATGCTTTTATCAGATTATACCAAACTATCGTTCTTGAAGATAACTGAGTGACTAGGCCAGGCCCTGGGGCTATTTCTAAGCAACCTGCACTCACCTGTGCGATGTGTGGATACTATCATCATCACTCGGAAGAATCTGGTAGAAAATAGTGAAATATTTGTTAATCAAAGCAGTCAAAAAGTTAGAAAGATTTTCCGACTACAACTCTTTAATCCTATCGTAGGAAGACTCCTGCTATCGTAATGCAATATCGTGATTAAATCAGGATTAAACATCGCATTAAATACACGTTCTTTTCATAAGAAAAAAGTTTGTAAGAAAATGAGGCTCAAATTGTCAAAATCCTAAGAAAATATTAAGAAAATCACGAGGCTCAAGTTCACCTTTTTTACGTGCGAGAAATCGATATTAGCTCATTCTTTGCAAGCTCCTTTACAAAGATCGAAACTTTTCTTTGATAATCTTGGTGAACAAAGATCAAACTTTTCATAATATATAATGGTAACCTCTTTTGGCTAGTTTACTCCAAAAAAAGCTAAGATAATCTCAGCCTCATTTTCGGGAAAAGTTAAGAAAATTGAGGCTCAGACAAAAAAGTGGTTCTTTACATAAAAAAGACGTCTGTCGCAATGCAGTATCGCGATTCAACATTGCAATGTAGCCTTGCAATGATACAGCGCAATTCAACATCGCAATTCAACACTACAATGCAACCGCGCAATTCAACACCACAATGCAACATCGTCATTCAAAATAGATTGATTCAAACCTAGAATGAAGTGACATGTCACAATGCCAACGGTTTTCATGTGGAGGAGCAACAGTTCGTATTACTGGGAAAGCGAACAGCCACTCAGGCCGTGAAAAAATACGTTTAAAAGGAGACAAACAAGTCCACTACACTTTCCTGATGTGAGATGATAGGAAAAATAACAAACATAGCCTCACCAGTCTTTCACTATCTGGGTCATACTCCTCATCTTCTTCCGAATCTTCTTCTAGGTCTGTTTCAAAGAACTGTGTGAAAAAAAAGTCTTATAACTCCAAGATCTGATCATTCAAATCAACATGGCACTCGTCCTGTTAGTACTAATTTCCATCGAAGAAATACTAATACTAAGTACAATGCCTGCCAAAAGTCATGGAACACTTGTACATCACTCTTCAGGCGATCGAGAAAACTCCCCACTCCATGTCAAAGCAAAGTTGAATTTAATAGGATTCACTAGTAGCAAAAGAATCAATTCACTCTCAAATAGCATTAAAGCAACTAGGCCTTTAAGTCAGCATTGCTTTGAGGGGGGAGGGGATCACTAGCCTTCAAGTTTGACTGGGAATTTACTATTGCCAAACAAACTGCATCATTCATTCGGTTTTCCAAGAACTGTGGCAATGAATGAAGTATTCTAACACGTAATGTCGAGGGTACGTGCTTGTCGAGTAAAACATCCAGCAGTGTCTCAATAAACAAACTTCGTTCTTCGATTTGTAAGATGTGGAAAACTTTTCGATCGGGCATCCTACTCAAAAATATGCTTATGTAAAGTTATACGTCAAGTTGTTTTAACAACTGATATATATTATAGGCAACATGCCAATGACACCGTGAAAAGTTTAGATATGGTTATAAGCAAACTTAGGAATCTTCGTCAGATACAACTCAGCCCTCAGCCGTGTTTTGTCAAAACTCCTTATATTAATCCATGCATCACTAGGTATCCAAAGCGCTTTGTTACTTCTTTTCTCATTATTTGATACTACCTCTTCTCATTACTGTCAGTCAATATCTATTTGATTTTCGTGCACTGCGCCACAGCGTGGTAATGAAATCTCCGGGAAAATTCCAAGACGCCTACAATTCCTTTCACGCAACGCCTCTGAGAAAATTTTGGAACATCGAACGCGACATTTACCCAAAATATAACATATTTAACAAAAAACAATAAAATAAACAATATAAGAAGACAAAATATAAGCAATAACTAAATGTCTTCCTCCTCTCCCTGACGTTTTTGGTTGCTTTTAGTAACTTGTGCTACGGAAAGGTCCTGACGCCGACAGTAAAGCGTCAACAAAGGAAGAAGAATGAGAAAGGCTGAGAAGAAAGATATAAAAATATAATATATATATATATATATATATATATATATATATATATATATATATATTATATATATATATATATATATATATTATATATATATATATATATATATATATAATATACATGTATATAATATATATATATATATATAAATATATATATATATATATATATATATATATATATATATATATATATATATATATATATATATATATATATATATATATATATATATATATATATATATATATATATATATATATATATATATATATATTTGTATTTGTATAATCAAGTTTGCTGATTTTTGATTTGACAAAAGATAGATTGTACAACAATGGAAGGAAGAGGAAGGTACAGATATTCCCTAATCTATAAGTTGTTGGAATAAATTGAGATTTGTGGGATAGGGCTCATGGAATAGGTAGCAAAACTTGGAAAGAGTGTAAGTGGGCAGAGCTCCTGGTAATCTGAACACGTCTTAGGAGTAATATTACTGATTTCGAGGGAGCAATGTCCGTGAAATTATCGATAAAAAATAGCAAGATCTGCAATCAAACGGCGATGAGAAAGAGACTGGGCAGATTTGGTTAGGTTTGGATTGCTGATGAGACAGATAGAAGGACCAATTTGGGATTTGCAATCAGAAAACTGTGAAAGTGAGAAAAAGCCACAGGCTTTGGAAAGGAAAGGAAGTTTTTGAGATGCATGCCCAGCGATGGAAAGAATATGTGAGATTGGACGAAACAGAAAGACCAAATTGTGAGAAAGAAGTCGAAGTGTCCACTTCACAAAACAGGTGGGAAGTTTGAGTGATGTTCACTTGAAGTGTCAACGTGCATTGTATTCCCTTGATTGACCTGAACAAAGTTGTCACTGACTGATACTTGTTAAAATCAATGTGGAGAAGTGAAGCCGAGGTACTTCTATAGGGTGAAACATTAGTGCAGGTAAGGTGTTATTAATCAAATGAAAAGAACTTGGATAACCTTCATCAACAAAGGAGCAAATACTAAAAGACAAAGCAAATCATTTATGAAGAGCAAGAATAGCACAGGAGAGATAACAGAAACTACCAACATTAAATAATGATTAGAGAAGCTATCAATCACAAATATAACCAGCCTATCAGAGAGAAAGCTATCGATCCATTTAATGAGGGTGTGATTGAGACCCAATATGTGCAGTTTAGCAAGAAGATCCATGTGATGGGTGCAACCAAAGGTCTTACAAATATCAAGAGAGATCACTCTGCTCTCATCATAGGGTTCTAGAGTAGATGACTGCATAAGCTAGAAAATCAATAGTCTTTGTATCATTCACATAGTACATGCACACAAACAGGAGTGGGAGGACAAAAAGCATATGTTTGCATAGAGGGAGAAGAACTCTGACAAAATACATGTATGCAATGTGAAGTCTATACAATAACAAAACATAACTCTGTCTCATCTGTCAAAGAAAATATAGCAGTTTCTGGCAGTTAAAAATAGTTTACAATGAAACCAATGGGGAGGAGGTAAAATGTGAATGCATGTACACCAACAAGGGGGTAGTCTAGTGTATGTATGCTGGTGTACAAGAGGAGAGGAAACATGTGCACACAAGCCATGTGAATGACTTTGATCAGCTATATTACTGCAAATTACACTAGCAAAAGATGTATATTTCAAAACCTTTGGGCACTCTACTTCATCCTTCTTTTTACTCTTCTTCCACTTAGACCTTGTAAGCCTTGTCTCCTAGAGAGTGAATCAATCAAGGACCAATGAGAACAGCTGAGGCTAACTAAGTGCCAATTATTAGCAAAAAAGAAATCTATACAATACATGTCAGTTACACTTAATCTGACATTCTACATATGATGGAACCTCAGTGGCTGAACAACTCTGAAGTCCAACAAATTGGGATTTGATCAAAATGTTTGAGGCAAATGTGCTTGGCTATTCAAACATATTGCCAGAGCTTGAATGCTTGAGTGGAACTGACTCGAGCAAATTGACCTGACAACATTTGTCATTGCCAGCTCAATCTACTCTGTGCAGTGACAGTGAGTGAATCTCAAACAGCATGTTCATTAGAATGGTGTACGGGCTTTCTTGTCCTCATTTACAGTCTTCCACTATATAACACATTAATCACATCTAAACTGCTCTTTATGCGAAATATTGTTTCTGGGTTTCAAAAAAATCTCTTTTTGACTATTTTCTGGAATAAATTGCATTTGAGAACTGAGGCTCCACTGTAATATCAAATAGACAAGGAGCGACCAAGCTCATCTGGGATGAAAACTGCATACAATCAGGTTCAGGTGACTGAGATTTATAACAGAGAGGTAAATCAGGAAGACTTTAAAAAAAACTTGTGAATTCATATTTCATCGAAACAGATTAGCAAATAGCAATCTGGCTCCCTTCTAATTTTTGAGAAAAATTGTCCCCACTTACTTCAATACATTCTTTGAGCCACAAATCACATGTTAAGGGAGCCATGGCTAGGCCACCTTGTATATGGGTGTTTACTTGCTACACAAGAAATTCTTAAATCTGGCAAAGCAATTTTCTAGGACATGATACTGGACAAGCAATTTTGCTCTAAAAAGGTCCTTAATTTATCTGTCAATCTGTGTGTTTTTATAAATGGCCAATTGCTTGGCATTATATACAATGTGACAAACATAGGTCAATGAGAAAAATAAAGTACTTACAATTCCAAGATCATTTGTTGCTTGTATCTCACTGTCTGCGGCATCCAAAGCTACTCTTTGTGCAAACTCAACAAGCAATTTATCAGTCAACAAATGCTAGAAAAGGACAAATGCTACTTGAGTATGCAAAGCTACAATGGCAAGAAACACTTAGCACTAACATTTTACATCTTCAAAAAGATGAAAATGAAATAGCTACAATGTTATTTATCTACAGTATATAAACAAGTCATTTTTAACTTAGGAGAGCTAAGCTATTGACTGTATATATAACTTATTAACCAATATATTTAAGATTCCTAGTGTAAAACATGTCAAAACAGTCATTTTTCATTTCTGTATTTTGACAGGTGAAAAAGAAACCATATAACTATGCTTCAATCAGATATTCTGACAAGAAATTGCTTCTACTTTCTGATCAAATACAGCACCAAGCAAAGAGCACTAGTCTAACATAGATATCAGTGTCACTATCTATAAAATGTTGCATCTTTGTAAATACAGAGCATATCACAGTGTCCTTCCATGATTAGAATAGATGCACCTCTACAAAATATCTGGAAAAGCTTACATGCAATAAGCTCTTCACATTTGCTGTCGATAAATTTGACTTCTTTGCATTCTCATCAATTTTTTCAGCCAATGCATCAGCTACACTAGCCAACACAAGGTCCTTTGGGCTTTTGATCTCTTCATCATCCCTGTCAAGAAACAAATTCGGCCTATAATGCACTGCACTGGCCATGATCTCTGCAATACCATGGCAGAGTTAAATCTCCCAAGAAAAAACTCAATGAATAGACAACTGTTTCTCATATAGAAAAGTAAAAGTTTGAAATAGCTGCTCAGTTGAGTCTAAGAAGCATCAAATTCACATTATCTATCTATGAGCAAACATTTTGTCATTTCTTCGATTTCTGCTTACAGTATAAATGGATCTAACTGCACAGGATTTTAGCGTATTGACTATTTCAGTTAGTATTAGCTAATTCAGCCTAATTTCAAATTTAAACTGACGCTTCTGAGCACTCCTAAAAGGAAGTGACAATAAAAAATATCAAAAATGAAATTCAGGCCATTACATAATCTTTTGATCCCCAATCTCTGCGCATATAAGAACTATTTGTCAGTCTGTTTGTCTATAGCACACATTTAACTGATTTGTCTACCGTGATAAAGCATCAATCATCATAGGAGAGCAACCTTCTCTAAGGGGAACATGGTTCACTTGCCATGCATCCATATTTCGACCTACGTTTCAAGATAGCTTCTTCGTGTGAAAACAGCAGAAAAGTCATACCAGGCTTCGTCACAATCTTCATCTTCTATTGATATGTCAACTTTAGCACGTTTCTTTTTCGGGCTTTTCTTCTTCGCTTTGTCAAGCTTTCTCTTTGCAATAAGTGTCGTCTCCTCCTTGCTTGAGCTAGGCCCATCTTTTAGTGAAGACATGGCGTCTCCTACCTGTGGCATGCTCCTCTTTCCCTTCTTCTTTGCACGCTCATCATTTGACCGTGTTACTTTAATCTCAGTTGCAGTATCGTTACTTCCCAGGTCTTCCATGCATATAGTGCAATACGATGCTAAGTCATACTTAACAGGTCCCTTACTCTCACATCAACATAACTACACACCCGCCATTACTCCTTCAACTCATCCAAGAATATTTTGGGACCAAGTTGATAGCGAGGCGAAGCCTACTCGATCCGTTTTTGATCATGTCATCCGGTAGGAGGGAGGGGTATTACTAATAGTAATAATAAATCATAATAATGATATAGTGCAAATACAGGCAAAAAGCTTGGAGCACATCTACACACTAGACTGGAAACTTTGCTGTATCCTTTGAAATAACCTTTTAAACAAATAAAGTGAAGACATGCATTGAAAGAAAAACGAACTTTAAATTCGTCATTTCATGTCATGTTTTATCCTATTTTCAATACTCGATGTTTCACGATGTATCCTTAGAGGGGAGGGGGCAAATTCCTCTTGTCGATTTCATCACAAGGACTCTCGAAATTTATGTAAATTCACGATAGTCTCTAAGAATATATATATATAAGGACGAGAGGCGATACCTCAAATGCATCTTCTACAACACTAAAGTACTCAACAGTTCAATGGAACGTTACAAGATATAATAATAAAAGTTATACCATACTGTCATACGCGACCGTCGGTTTCATGTTTCCAATCTTCAGGCGTATTTTGATAAATATATAACAGATGTATGCATAAAAGATGTATAGTAGATTTATGTACGCCTGAAGATTGGAAACATGAAACCGACGGTCACGTATAACAGTATGGTATAACTTTAATTATTATATCTTATATGATATCTTATATATATATATATATTGTTACTTTAATGTTTATAAATTCTGTTGTTCTAAGATGAGTGATTGACAAAAGGGACATAAAATTGGATAAATACTACTAGTCATCTTTAGAAAAGTTCCCAATTATCTAAGATAAAGCGTCAACAGTATCCATCAGCAGTATGAGCATTTTTTCTATTGATAATTCAGACAATAGTCACGCCAATGACAACGCAGGATTTCCTCATACACGAAAGCCTACTTATACCTAGAGACCGCCCAATTCTTAATTCATAAATTTTGTTCTTCCATTTTACTCGTTTTTGAATAGTCGCTTATACTTGTCTTAGGCGTGTTTTCTATTTGCTCTTTTTCCTCACTTAACATATATAAGTTAGTTCGTCCCTTTGAAATAAATATATATACTACTGATGGATCCTGGGATGTGTCTGAAATGTTTGTGTCAAAAAGTTGTCGGTTAGTCTACTAATGGATACAGCGTAATTTTGCTTGATGAAGTTCATTAAGTCATAATGGCTCTTTTTCTCGTCGTTCTCGTCCTAAAATTTATCATGAAGCTGCGTTTCCAAATCAATGTCCCATCTAAATCCAGAATATATATGGAGATTCATTACTAAGACAGATGTTTCCTACAAACTTTATAATAGCAAAGTATGTAAGATACTGTCCGCGGTTCAGCGCCACAGAATAAACTCCCTATCATTTAGAGGATATCTTTTGTGGAGCACACTCAGTAGTGAAAAATGTTGACAATTTCTACAATGAAATTTAAAAAAAGAAATACAGTACTGGGATGGCAATGATTTTAGATGCTACATCTGCACAAAACTTTTCCTTTTCCTTTTTCTTGTAAATATCTTATATTGTAAATAGTTAGTATTGATTAGCTATTTTTAACTATAAAGAAGCCAACAGTTAACAAATCTATGAATATGAATAGCTCAAGTTCATTCATTTTTTGGCCTGCTATATGCGCTTTCCTTATAAAGAGGGTGTGAAACGTAGAGGGAGAGAGTACTAGAGACTGATTTAAAAAAACACTAGCATTATATGACTGAATGGCAGAACTAGTGAGATTGGAAAGATCTTCTGGTCATTTCATGAACCCTGTAGGTTTGTTTTAATTTATCCTTATCAAACCAAACAACGTGTGGATCGATTGTGTGAATAAGTAAACATAATTAATTATATCTCAAAATTTACTTTTATGTATTCAATTGAATTAAATATGCTCCTAACTTGACAGAATGGTCTTGTTTTGGTCTCTTGACAGAGTTCTGTTATATCTATATAGTCATAAAATGTCATAAGTATATATAAATATAGTCATAAAATGCTGTTTTTATTCTGACTTACAAAGATTTAAGTGAGATGCAGAAAATGAGTTTTATTATAAAGCTTTTGATCGTTTAAATAGGAGACATACAAATGACAACAGAAATTTCAAGGAAAAGGTGTGAGCAACCTGAACCCTCCCTCGCATATCCCTAGATTCTCCTACAACCATACAAGATACAATAGAACTCTAAGCAACTTTGTCATAAACATTTTCCATTACAGCTGGGAATAAGGGTTGTTGCTGTCCATCCATTCTATATCACGCTAATCAATCAGCCAATAAGTGAAAACCATTAGGATGCCACGGAGCCTAAGATGATGAATTGAATAGCAAATTGGAAGTACTACATCCATGGCTGCGCTAACGCTTTTAGGCCCATGGGTTCACTGGTGTTAGCTAAGATGCAGAGAGAAAATATTTGCAGACAGAAGTAATGAGGCATACAAAAGGTCGGTTAGGTTCCAGTATTCCGACTTAAATATTTCTTATGCAACACAAACATAAACTTTATTTTTATAACGATTTTTAAATATCCACCAAAAGAGTTGGGATCTCCATCCGCTTGTGGGCCCCTGGGTACGTGCCCGGTATGCCCTGTGGTTAGTGCAGCCCTAACAGCTACATCCCCTCCAAAGACAACTTCAAGTTACGGTCCTGGATACCGATCGTTGTTGATTTACATGGAGAACAAACAAGGGGCACCACTAGTAAATGTGAATTTTTATTGATAACTTTCCATCATTGCTCCCTCACTACTACTCCCATCAATGTTTGCTGGTATTTTGTCTCCCCCCTCCCCACCCTTCTAGAAATAAAAATTCTACAGTATTGCACAGGGCATTGATTATCTTTCAACTAAACTCTTAAATGGATTAAAAATATAAATAGCATATTTAACTCGTTTGGTGTAGTCATCACAATCCCTGCTTTGCTAATCTAGCCTCCAAATAAACTAAAAATCAAACACTAAATGCTATTACTTTGTATATAATTACAATAACTTGTTCTCTTTCCCCACATCTTCGTGCACCGTTATTCATTCAATCAGCCACTCAAACGAATTCTTGTCAAATAGACAATGTTGATGTAATGTTGATGTAAAGCTGATGTAAAATTTCTCTTAATCAACCTGATCATGCTTTCTTGTGGTTGCTCAGTGGACTCCACCACATTTTAAATTGTGAAATCTCCCCATTTTAACTGTCATTGTGAAGTCTTATTCAAAGCTTATACCATGCCGTATCATACGTCAATTGATGGGAAATTAGCTGGTGTCATAATTCCTTTCAAGTTTCGGGTCATCGTTTCAAACTCATTTAAAGCATCACGGTTCAGTTAAGTCTCCATTCATTTCATACTTACGTCAAATGTCAAATATTCGTTCAAATTCCTGCTTAATTGCCCAATTTTCTGTTCCTGGTAATAGTTGTTATTTCAGCTGTCTCTTGTTTCAGTTGTCAGTTGTCTGGAAGGGAAACAATTTGCATCAGCATTAACAGGCTTCGTACTCAGTCAGAATGGGCAGGTGTGGACCCCTATCCTAAGTTCTTATCCAATAACCCAACGTTGCCTTTCAACTAATTATCATATAAATTTAACTTTGAGGGTACGTATGGAAGACGGAACATTGATTCCCCCAATATTCTGCCGATCGGCAGGGGCAGATCTACTGTGGTCTATGGGCTCTAAATCGCTATTCCATCAGGTAACACGGCATGTTTGTTCGATAACAATAGAGCTTCAATAGATTAGGCGACGCTGCAGTCCCTCAAGAACAGGTATTGCAATACTGCTTCTCGACTGTCAAAAGAGAGATCCTAATTTATGAATGATGCTAGGTAGTACCGTAAAGAAGATGGTACCATTACATGTTCCTTTTAAACTCCCCTAAGCAAATCGCACTAAATCTGTCCATGAAAATAGGACTGAAGATAGGGTTAATTTTCTACCTTCGAATTCCTAACTATTCATTAATAGCCGTTGGGTAAATTAAGTCTTATTTACTTATGCGTTTAATCAATCAACCATAGCATTGGTTTGACGCCACAATGGAATTAGATGAAGCACTCAAATGACTAATGACTTAGTAGAAATGATTAAAATCTAGATTGCAAGACAAAGAGTTGTCACAATTTTCTATAGAGTATCAGATAGTGAATATGATTTGCTATAGAATCTTGATGTTTTAGAAGAGTACTGGGATAAAGAAAACTGAAATTGACAACAATCAAACTGCAAATGGTTCTATGTAAGTGATGAAGAATAATTCTATCCAGGAAAGGGTATTTAGGAACAACATCCAAGCAAGGGCAGTAAGAAAAAAGAAAAGCCTACGATGACACGGGTTCAGCCTATCATTAGGATATATCCACATTGCAGACATTTGGTCGAAAATACCGATCAGTGTGATAGCAAATACGTGAATAATGATAATAAAATAACAACGATAAAAGTGAAGGAAAGTGTAAATCAATCAAGCGGACAAGCTACGGAATCCAAAAGGAAGAAAAATGTATTCGTTTATAGTGATAATGGTGGAAGTCGAACTCTCCCAAGCGTAGAGTGAATTACAACCAAGATAAAATATATAAAGATAGGCTGCAAATTTATTGTTGGAAGAGAAGATTAAATCGAGAAAACCCCACAACTTAATATGCACTTGATTTTATAGATTCTTGAATTCTTGATGATCATCGTAAAAGTGAACGATTTCTCCATTTCGATTGTTGCTGATAGATGATGGCCAAGCCATCAAAATCAAACAGATTTTATCTTAGGAAATGAATAGAAGATGACATCGCTTTGCGCGCTGCAACTATTAGTCTTCTAGGCCATAACAGCAAGAAACACAACTATGTGAGCCAAAGGATCGTTGAATATTGTCATTTCTGGACGATTTTGGTATTATTCCTCAAAATGTGCAGTCTGTCAGTGGACTGGGCACAAGAGAAAGGGCTTATGTCGCCGAATGTCTTGGAGTTCTGATCAGGTCTATTTTCTCCCAACCTGATCGACCAGTCATCATGGAGGATTTTGATCACGCATGCGTTCTGCAGCTTACTTTTGGACCATTTTGCATAATGATTTGCCAGTTATTTTGGAAGAAGATAGGCCTGATCAGAGCTCTCAAACATTTGGTAGCTATGCTCTATTGGATGGTTTCTTTTGGGGTATACAAGCTAGATTTGGTTGTGAACTGACTGAAGCCCTCCTACGGGCTTGGCCCACTAGTCAAATGTCCTTAAAAGGTGCCCTGTTGTGAGCCATAGCACTACATTAATGACTACGACAATATGTCTCTTGAATAAATTGCTTCTTACGGTGTGTTGCATTCAGTAATGTAAAATGGGTAAAACAAAGGAGAACACGTTTTGATCTTCTGACACACAAAATCAACTGCGTCTAGACCCATCTCAAAATGGCACATAACTTATTCTTGTAAGAGTATATCGGGAGCAAGGTGAATCTTTTTTAATAAAGATTAAAATGTCATTGTCTACCAATAGCATGTAATAGAAATGACAAATGAATGTATACATAAATGTTATTGTGCATAGCAACAGACCGCCGGCTACAAACAGCCGTGCACTTGGCCGTGTAGCTTTCAAGTAATATTAGCCAAACAAGCAGGTGGAGAGAGAATATTCTTACCAATACTGAATAAGATAATTAGATTCAAACCAATTAAAATTCAATAGCGCTCTGCATTATTTAAGTGGGAGAAACCTTGAGCAGTGAATGGAGAAGGAATCCTCGAAGAGATACAATTCTCTATTAGAAGGGGATGGGGCAATCCGATTTGTGCCTTCTATGAGATCTTCTACTATTTAAGCATCCACAATAAAGTAGATTGATATCCCAGAGAGTTTCTATCGTAGAAATAGCGGAATTTCAAAAGTAAGCTCTCAGAAAAAACCATTTGAACGTTTATAGAAGACAATGATGCAGTTGTCTTAACCATAGGTAGTCTCAGTAATACAAGTTTCTAGAGTCATGTGATTTCTAGAACAGAAAGAGATAAAAGCAAATAAAAACAAGGTACTCTATTGGAAATGGATGCAGAAGCTGTACAGATATTGATCTCTTTGTTAGAATACTAAGAGAGACAGTTACAGAGGTTGTCGAGGAATCAGGGTCAGAAGAACTAAGTGGTTCATACATGTGAGCTTCACTACCAGCAGATGCTGCGACAGTTTCGTAAGTGAGCAGCTCAGGAGCTTAAGCATTTCAGAACTACTGAATTAACTGATGAGCATCCAGTTATCATAAGCCATTGCAAAGCTTTGAACACTGAGATGGATTACACAACACAAGCAAATTGCGAGGGAAGCATGGTTAAGACCAAAACTTGTTAAGATTTAGCAAGAATATTCCCACTTCCCAACGTCATCGTTATTTTATCTGACGTAAACAAATGACTTTATTGTTCCAATTAAACACACATCCGATCTCGAAGCAGTCCCTGTCAAACGGACAAATGATGATTTTCAGATTAATCAGGATATGCAAACTAATTCCATGAACGACTTGTTATTTGCAAATTTGACTTGTGTTTCGCAAATTCATCAATAATTCAGCGTTTATGTTCAAAGCATAGAATAATGTACGTTTTAATAAAAGTCATTCGGACCTGCGTGATACTGCAATTACATGCCAATCGTGATCGTTGTAAAGCCGACTGAATTCAAAGCTACGCTTGCTGCTAGCGAGCTTAGATGAGGCATCACAATACAAACTTACAAATAAAGAGCAACAAACTGCTGTTGCGATAGATGATAGAAACCATTGCTTGAAAGCATCTGGCAACTTTCTACCAGTTGGATTCCCTAAGCTGAGAAACCGGTAAAGGTATATAGATTACCATAACAGATTTCGTATCATAACAAAAGGTAGACTAACGGTTATGATTTCTAAACTGTTGCAATGTCTATACTAAGCGTGTTGTGAAAGCTTGATTTAAGAGCCCACGACATCATTGAAGTCTTTCTTATGGTGCAAGCATAAAAATGTAAAACTCGTATCACGTTTCATCCCCATAGCATCACATTTTACGAGGGTGTGCAGTAAGACTTTTTCAGCCTGTCAACCCAATATACCTTTTTAGATGATTTTTCTTCCCTGATTCAATTGCCAAGGTAACCCCTTATCTATATTACTAAAGATGTTGCACTCTACCCATGCATGCACAAGGGTGGGTGGGGGCTGCAACTAGTTGCTTGGAGCAAAATATGTCTGCATTAGTGCCTACTCATTTGTTGTACAATTCATTGCAACTTGGCGCTACATTCTTCCCTTAGTGGACCAATAGTGAAGACTATGCGCTTTGAAAATGAGGTAAATAGAAATTTCTAAAATTGCATACAGATGGTTGGCAGTTTCTAGCGCTGAACACTGGTAGTTCAGTGTCGTGAAATTTTGAGTTTATTTATTTAATAAGACTGACATGCATAAACAAAGTGGCTTGGCAAGCAATGAACTTTCTTCTCGCATATCGCACAAAGCTATGGCCCGTACTCTCGGGGTGTTTAATACAAAGGGGACGCTCATCAACTTTTAAAGTTTTTCCCACCCTCCGGACCTTAGTAAGACCTCCCGCTTATTAATTTTAGTAAGCTGAAGTGTCAAAGGGCCATGGCAATTATATGTTAAGGCATAAGTTTCTTCGTTTTAGTATTTTTGAAAAGATACCATGCCATTGAATTCATGTTTTGAGTTATAAGTAAGTTATTCGACCATAGAACATGGTGTTCTATTACTCGCATGACGGGCTGCCTATCTGGAAAATCCTCCCGATTAGTAAGACCCCCGTTTATTAGTTTTTGAGAAAAGTTCCCACCCCAAGCTATTAACCCCCTTGTATTAAGCATCCGAGAGTACACAATATTAATTATCGTTTTCATTATAAAAGCTGCAATGGGCAGAAATAGTTCCTGACCATAAACATTCAAATTTTTATATTTTGAAGCCTATGATATTGTAGAGTCCTCAAACTGATAGAAATGACTTTTGACCTGGTGACCTGGTGACTTTTGCTCTGCAATAGCTTAACATTACAGCTTTGATAACCAAGACAGTATAAGAAAGATCACAAAACCAGTGGTGCAGTCCTTAGTTCTTCTCGAGCTTCTTCCTTACTACTACCACGCCTCCTGCTATTAGACTAGAACCTCATTGCAGGCGCAACAGCATTGTGTCCTGATAGTAACAAATGTAAAAAGCATTAAAGATTTTATGTCCTAAGACGAATAGAATCAAAAAAATAAATTTAACAGCGAGTTTCTCAGCATAAATTGGAGTACAAATGCAATTTCTTATGACTGATATAGCCAGAAAGAAGAGCTGTTAAGAAAACCTTGTGGAGAATCTACTTTTCTCTTTGCCAGCACCGTACAAACAGATGTTCTGTCTACCTATGATATCATCACAGATATTTGGGCTTGTTTTATAGTAATAACTTAAGACATTTGAAAGGATGACGGAAAAAAAGGAGATAGAAGAAAAAAGCTTCAAAATTTAATGGCTAACGTCCTACACCTATAACATGCATTAGAATTTAATAGCCTCAAAGACTACACCGACGGAAATGAGGCTGATGAAAGTAGACAATATAGATGTATAGGGTTTTCTGAAGTGACGATCCAACAGTTACTGTAAACTTCATTCGTTTTTTAATAATCATAAGTACACTGAGGCTCGATTTTCCATAAGACAAGGACGCTACTAGGCTAGAACGTGCTCAGCCTCTGGTGAGAATTTTCACAAGCACTGAACTACCCACATTCTTTTGGCAACCACAATTTAATAAGACAGTTCATAAACATTAGCACTCCTTCCTTTATTTTCAAACGTAGCCCAGCCGAATGTTTAGGAAGCTGTAGACTGTATGTAGCTTCTCAAATGTGTGCTGTAGGGGCCAGCCATATAAAATTGTATGAGAAGTTTGGGAACAGCCGTTCTAGAGTATAAAATGACTGAGACGAAATACCACTGACTGTCATGTATGTAGCCTATTTTCGGTCTGTAGTACCGCAATGAAATTCTCTCAAAAACAGCTGGAGGTATTTACATCAATCTTTGTACTGGCAGAATATTATAAATGGAAGGTGAAACGATCTAGAGGTAAAGTTCATGCTGAACTTCGAAGGGGCATGAGCGATGCATAAAATGCTAGAAAATAGCACTCAATAACTAAATAACAACATATTATATTTTGCAACTCTTTCTCAATGGAGTCATTCAAAAAGTACGTAACGGATTAGAGTGTCATTTTGACCCTTCCACCCCCCCTGTGTAGGGTTTGTCACACTCGAGCTGGTACCCCCTCCTTGTTACGTAACATTCTGACATAAAGCCACCTTCAATAATACCAGCTTCAATATTTTTAAAATAATATATTTCTATAAGGACATTGAATTAAATCTCAAAATCGCTGAAATTTAAGAGTGTTCTGGATAGTACAAGACCCAAGCTCTGTAAGATCTTAAACTTTTATATTTGAATATTTTTAGAAAGACTAATTTTTTGGTGATACGTAACAACAGTAATCAGTAATTTGACACCCCACCCGCTATGTTTTTCATAACAGTTTGTCACAGAAATGGCACATACCCACCCATCCACTCCCTACCGCTACGTGCGGTTTGAATGACCTCAATAAGGAACCACTCTGGACAGAGAAATTTAAGGGGTTTCTACTGCTAAAGACAAAATCACTAAGGGACATTTAGATTTCAAATATTTTTATCACTGCATAACAATTGAGAGTTTAGAAGCCAACTTCCCATTCATTGTGTTCAACTCTTGTAGCAGAAATATTTAAGAATCACAGACAGGCTGAGTTTCAAAAGTACATTTGACAAATCAATTTAAGCGAGAGAATTTCTTGTTAAACTGGAAACAAAATTCAAACAACATTCATCGCTCAATTTTTTTTAACTAAAATTCTATTTCTCGCCTCACAGTTGCCTTGTTGTTATAGGAAGTTTCAAGACTCTTAAGAAACACTTAAGAAACATTTAAGGCTGAATTTGACAAAGTATTAAAAAATACCCAGGTCGAAAGGAGAAAGTTTCATGGAACAAAACGTGTATAGCAGGAGGCGTGCAGTTAAAATTAAGGAGTCAATAAGGAACTTTTAGTATTAAAACTTGAACAGGAGAGGTTCAAAATAGAGAACTTATAGAACCAGATCTTGAACTAGGTTGCTTATTAACAAACGCATATGGTGATGCTTTGTAGTTGATATTCCTCATATTTTAGAGATCCTGTTAAACGACATTTCTTTTATATTTATGCAGAAAAGCACTCGAGGGTAAATACATTTAAATTAATATGGCATATGCTTTTTCTATAGTTCACTAGCATTAGCAAAGAAGAGTGATGCTCTGCTGGTTCAAGATAGCCCCGAATGCAAAAACTAGAAGAGAAGAAGTCCATGAACAACGTTCTGGATCAAATCTTTAAACAAATTTGGTCCTAACTTTGCTTGCGTTCATAGTATCTTAAAGCCAGCATATTTTGAACTCCCATTAAGAACAAAGAGACTACAGCTTTCACCAATGAGAATGTATTTATCACAAACGATGGAAAAAGTCATTTATCGAGCCAGTTGTTACATACTGTTACCAGGCGAATGAAGAACGAGGGTTGAGTTTGTAGCAGCAGAGTAACTGAGCATGCAGCAGATACCAAAACCGAGCTACAAGACAATTACTTTAAGAAATCTAGTGCTTACTGTCTATTTAGTGATTGGCGGAGCAGTGTTCCAGTTGATCGAAAAGCAGCATCAAATTACAGCCACCAGAAAATATAGACAGACGATTGCGTCTTTTAGAAAGAGATACAATATAACCTCAACGGATATGGAATATCTCGAGCAGAACATTCTTCACAATGGAAAACGGACAGAATGGACGTACAGCAATGCCGTATATTTCGCTGGTACAACAATTCTCACCGTGGGTGAGTTGGCCATTGCTTTAACTCTTAACTCTAGCAACTTCAATACCCGTAGGGAGGAATTCTAATAACAGGGGAGCTTCCTGCTACATTCACACTTGAAAATTCTTTACTAAAAATGTAAAAGTTCACATTGTTTAGCACTTTACAATGTAATTAGCCTTCGTTATTAGCTATTTTTGTAACTATTTTTAGCTGCACGTGAAGTTGTACAGTGGGCTATTTGACCTGAATCATCCCGTAGTTAAAGAACTTCTTAAATGCAATTGTAGTGTTATTAGCTATTTTTGTAACTATTTTTAGCTGCACGTGAAGTTGTACAGTGGGCTATTTGACCTGAATCATCCCGTAGTTAAAGAACTTCTTAAATGCAATCTGTTGTAGGCTATGGGAATTTGGTGCCAAGGACAACAAAGGGCAGAGCATTTTGCATCGTATACGCTTTCCTCGGAATACCCATTGCCTGCCTCGCTTTGAAGTCAATAGCGGAAAGAATAATGGTTACAGAAGTGTACATTATAACATCAGTATATAAATATATTCGGAGAAACGAACGAGTTACTGCGGTCCACCTCAAAGCCAGCATTTTGAATTTTTTCCTTACTGTCGTGGCGATCCTTCTTCTCGCCGAGATGGCCAAGCTAAAGCGCGAAGAGTGGTCCTACTTCGAGTGTATATATTTCACATTTATCACCTTCACTACGATTGGTTTTGGTGACTACATACCAGTGTACAGCAACTCCTTTAGCGAGTATGACATCGTAACGGTGATTCTTGGCTTTTTTGTCGGATTCGCCATGGTATCCTGTCTACTTTGCTCTTTATCATACGCTATGGAGGAGCATAGCAGGGCTGTCATACGCAAGGCAAGGACGACCATAGTACACCAGAAAGGAAGAAAATCTAGATCCGAGACATTGCAGTCAGTCGAAGTGAATACCTCTGTTGCTGGTTGTGGAGTAATTTTCTCTGATGATTTAGAGAAATCAGCTGGTATTACACTACAGAGATACTCCGATGTCAACACAGAATAGTAATTCTCGCCTCAAAACGATGTGCTTGGTTTGAAAAGTACCTTATTCACTGTTATATTGTAGAGACTTAGATTTTGTCGATAAATTGAGGGGTATTTGCGCCAATTCATTGACCGAAGAGAATTTAATTGCCTCTACTTTGACTTGCAAGAATTATCTCCAAAAAAGGCACGCAACTACGGGTTGGGTCTTGGGGGTCTTGAACCCTGCCCTTTTGCTCAAAGAGTAAAATGTCCTTTTTTGGAGAATTTTGAAACTGGTTATTGCATTTTATTAAGTAGACTTGCTTATAATTTTTGCTATACATGAAAGTAACGAAGTCCTGTTCCCGGACGACTTCTTTTGTCTCTAACAAGATACACTCTGTTTAGAAACTGCTTAGTGTGCCTCTTTTTGTTGATTAGATCCCTCCCCTCAATACGTCCTCCAGCTTGGATGCCTGTTACATATGGGGAGCTACAGTGTCTATTCTTAAAGATAAGCAACCTTTAGTTTTAAGTGATGTAAGTTCATTGCAGCTCCCAGACATCTGAATTTTACTGTACAATGCTCTTATCCTAGGGAAGCTTGACCACTCCGGGGCTATAGATTGTTCTATGCAAATAGATTATCAGATTCTATAAATTCTGCTGGTACCTTGAATCTGCTTATTACAGATCCATAAAACAGAATAGGAACTGTCCCAATAGTTCTGTCAGTCGTTAATCAAGTATAGATACAACCACAGGCAGGGACATTTGCAACTGATAGAGCTTGTTAGTACATATTCGAATGACTGGCGTGACATTTATGAAATAGTTCAATTACTTTGTAGCTGACAAATTTCCACAGCAACAATGTTACGGAGCATTTTCTTACAATTAGCAATGGTTATTTCAATCACAGGAATTACAACCAGAATAGTTGATGCAAAATTCTCAGCTACTCTCCAACTAGGCCCGTTAAAGTGGAGACATATATGTTCGTACACAGGGGCAGACTGGATGTCTGTTTAGGGCACGGGGTAAATACGTATGGCAGAGTGTGGCGGGTTGCATAATGCATAATGTGTTCAACAATTATTTTTCTGTCCGAACTATTGTGGGACTATATTAGTCCTTTATGCAACTTCGAAAAACATTATTTCCTAAAGTAGATCTTTCCACAAATGGGGCACTATAGATCGAGAATGAAAAGGAACCCCTCGTTCACTGCCTGGTCGCCTGGTCGACTGGCCAGTCCACCCCTGATCGTACAATCGTTGCCCCTTCCAACCGAAAGGGTGGTGAAGGATTTACCTACCAAGGAAATCCTAAATTTTGTGGAGAGTGAATACTTACTTATTTACCGAGGTGCCATATCCAGCCAGCCGTGGGGAACCATGGAACGCCAGAGGTTTCTACCCCTCATCATTCTTCTCAATTCGACCATCGAATGGTTTCTTCCAGTGATCTCAATCAAACTATCTGTATGGCTTTTCCTTGGAAGGCCTCTTCCTCTTCTCCCATTCATCATACCAATCATGCATAGGCTTTCCAATCCATCATTTCTTTCTACGTGACCCGCAAAACGTAGTTGCCTTTTTTATATTGTTGTCATTAATTTTCTCTGTGTTCCCATTCTTCTCAAAATTTCATCGTTGTTGATTCTTTGTATCCATGATACCTTCAGTATATATCTGTACATTTTCATCTCAAAGGCCTCCAATCTCATTCTTGTTTGATTATTTATATTCCATGTTTCACATTCACATAACATGGTGGACCATATATAGCATAGTTGAATAGCTTCTGTATGGTCTCTTCTATTATCACTTAAGATGTTAAGTTCTTTGTTTTTATTAAATGGTGTATAAAATTTACAGGCCTAAAAGAATCACAGCGATTGTAACTATATCGTATATACTTGTATACAATATCATAATAGTGTATTAAAGATAATTCTGCAAAGCTGTCAATTCTCGCGCATTCTGCTGGAGACTCCAGCATTTCAATATAATCTCCAGTCGACCTCCAGCAATAGCAAAATGTTCTAAAAACATCCAAAAATTGTCTGTCTGAAAATATACTAAAACTTGGCAAGCCACACTGTTCATTCATCATCAGTCCCTTTCGTAAATTCAAAATTAATCGTTCTTAAGACCATTGCTCTTTACGGTTCTGATCTATAATGTTTTTTGGATATTCCTATGTATTGATGGTTTTCTTTAATAACTGTCGGCAGTGATGGTGTCAGTCTCATTCCCACTTCCTAAACTCTTCCAAACTGCCACGCCCATTTCTCCAGCATTTTTGATAGTCAATACTTGGCAACCATGACTCTTTGTTATTATTGTTATTACTGCAAAATGCACTACCACAATATGAAGTATGGCAGAATTACAGTAACATGAACATGAACATAACACAAATAAAATTATAACCATCACTAAATATAACATCAACTAACTGACGAGAGTTGCAGAAACCAAGACAAACAGAAGCAATAAAATCTGGGGGCTGCAAGGCCATTAGGGGCTGTTTTCGTTTCGTGATTTTAATACCTCTTTCAGAAATTTGGCTAAGGCATATATCAGTGGGTCGCTCTTATTTCTCATAAGCTAGATAAGTTGCAAATCAGCAGGGAGTGACTATATGTTGGCCAATCTTATGAGGCGTGCTCTAAGTTCCTGATATGCTGGGCACTCTATGAGGAAATGGGTATAATCTTCTATACAATTGGTTGGGCACATGGCACATAGTCTTTCTTCGACTGGTAAACCTTTGTGTCTCCCCATCTAAATGATTCTGTATAAAGATGCATGGAAAAAGTGTCGTAGTGACGAACAAGCATTGATGCGAACAAGTCATCAACATTCAATCAGGAAGTATACTGCGGAGGTGCATGCATGTCGTAACGAGGCTGTAGGAAAAGAGTGGCGTATATGTTTATTGATCGTATCCTAGACAATGATTGTTATTCAATGGACGTGAATGAAAACTTAAGTGGCTTCAGCAATAACACAAAACGTGGATATATTGACCACATGTGGTAAATTCAATCAGCTGCAACCGAAAACGACATTTATTGTCTATTGAATGAATAATTAGACAGAAAGTGCAAGCTACCCATACTCTTTTCAAACATGGCAACATCGATAAAACAGCATCACTCGTTTGATTTTCATGCAAAAATATCGAAGAAAGTAGCAGAGTTGACCGTGGTAGTGCACATGCTTTTCAAAAGAAACCATGAAAAGGAAGTTGAATATGAATATTTTAAGATGATGATGGAAAAAGAATTGGATAAAATTCAAGAGGAATACAAAAAGAAAATTGAATGGTTGGAGAAACAACTCGACGAGCAAGAGGCCTACCGTGCAAAAGTTGAATACCAGCTTGGGGATATGAGGGGATTAGAGGAAAAAATTATGAAACTAAATCAGGAAAATGATGACGCTAGACAGAAACTTCTAGAAAAGGAAGAACTGTTGCGTATTGCAGATTTAGAAATTGGTGCTTTGCAGCAGAAAATGCAGCTTTATGAGGGTAGTTCGGACAGTGTCAACAGGAAGTCCAAACAGGACCCCTCAGAAATGTCTTTATTAGTGCAACTACCAAATGATCAAGAGAGAATATCCAAATCTGCAATACAGCTTCATTTACCTACAGCTGTGCCAGAGAACCAAAACAATAATGTAGAAGCAGTGATAAAGAGGTTAGAAGATGAAATGATCAGATTAAAGCAAAAATATGACAGTGAATTATCAAAGAGCTATTCAGAAAAATTAGTATTGCAGCAGAAAATTGACAACTATACATCATCATTGTCTCAAGAGATAGATGAGCTGAAACAGACATTAAACACTTTGTCTAGCAAGCAAGTGGTTGACCAAAAGAAAATAGCAGAACTTGATAAGGAAAAGAGAAAACTTGAGGAGAACCTAAAAAAATCAGAGGCAGATAAAAAGCAATTGCAAAGAGACTCAAAGTTGCTAAGAGATCAACTGAAAAATGCTATTAAAAATAATCAGCAAAATAAAAAGAACATTGTGGATCTCAGGGATCCTTTTTCTCAAGGCTCACCAAACCAAAGATTTATTGAGTCAGTGAGTATACTACTGTCAGTGATAAGTGCAGAATCTGAAGTAACATCATTCTAGAAGTGTCCTATATTTCAACTCCTTGTTAACCGTTTGCATATGACTGGTCATTAGCATATGAAATCTAGAGATGTTAGTGAAAATCTTTCTGAAAACAAAAGTTTGGATTTTGGTCCTTTTTTGATTGCATGGAGCTGTAGCAATTCTTCATAAACCATAAAACTTGAAAAAGGTGTCTTTGAGTAGCATCAGTAGAGTTAACTTCATTTGGTTTGGTGAATTGCTGGCAAGCAAATTCCAAGCTCTTATGGGAGAATTCAGCTTCAAACTGATCAATATTTTGTGACATGTATGGAGATATGTGTAAATACCAGATTATAGTATGTACTTGACAGTTTACTGACATAGATTTTCTTCTCTCCATAGAGGGATCAAGAACTAGAGAGGTTGCAGAGAGAAGTCCAAATGTACCGTATGGAATTAGAAAACAGGGAAGGGAACTTCAATAGAATGTTTGCAGATAAGCAGCCAGTAATCCTAGGACCACAGCCTGAGAAATTTCTTGTATGCATTTCTTACTATTGTAATGTGACTTGTACTTTTCCTTGAAATAGTCTTAAGATATTGTTTACTAGTATTAGAATAATGAATGTTATTAAAAAGTATGAACTTTAAAGCAGCTACATCTATAAAATGGGCAACTGGGTAGAACCTTTGACTGTTGAGTGTAGCATCGATAGTTCAAGCTAAGCCCTTGGATAATTTTTGGGATGCTTGCTCACTTTTCCACTCATCAGCAGATGGGTACCTGGTGGCAACACTGCAGAAGTTAAAGAAGGCAAGGAAATGAACTGACCAACTTACCTCACTATGCCAGCAGCTCAGGATAAGTGTCCTCTCTAACAGGCACTCCCAATATACGTAATCATTTGCAGGACTAACCTTTACCTTTAGTTCTTACACCCAAAGGTTATAATCTTGTATTGTATTATGTTGTGGTATATGATAATATACTGTGTGTAGTCTGAATATATAGTGAGATGTGGGTGAATACACTGTTTGTTCTACCCCTTAGAACAGAAAGACTTACCAACTTGAATAAACAGGAAACTGCCCAAGCCATGCTTCTGTCTGTTTTGATATCTTATGCTGACCATGCCAGAATATGCCTTGATGAATATTTCATCTTTCATAAAGTAATATTTACTCTTTTACTGGCAGATTGAAAGGAATCTCACTGGCACAAGAAGAAAGAGAAAAGACCATCTTCCAAAATTACAAGATCAGCGATCACTGACATTTGTTAGTGGCTTTAACCAATGAGTGTATCAACAATAAATGCATAGGCATTTGGTTGGGATATTTATCATAGTAGTTTAATATTTAATCCTCATATGTAGAGGGAAAATGAAAAGAAAGAGGCTTTTTTTTGTAAAAGCAAATATTTCTGTAAAAGAATGTATATTCTATTATACCACTTGTTATTAGTATTTTCATATAGTCAAATCTTATCATACCATTTGGGAATTTGATTTGTGCAAGCCAGAATTGGGAGTGCTCCTGGGGTCATCTTAAAGAAAACTTAGACCTGCCTATTTTCTTGACATATATTTAATTGTGACATCTGTAACAAAAGCAGCTTACACCATATGAATGGAAAGAGAGGAAGAGGATTCTGCCAAGTCACAAATTAGAACATATATGGTTTGGATTATAAACTTTTATGTTCTCCAGATTCTGGTTTAGCTTTGATACAGTTCTATTAAGTATCTATTTTCCTAAATTTTGTCATGAAAAGATAAGAATTGAAAAAGTAGAACTGCCAAATTACAACTGCCCATTTTGGAAACTGGAAGGCCATTGCATGACCCGTGCAATGTCCATAGCATTCAAAATAACACTGGATGTTGGTGAAGATGAATTAAGCCCCAGTATTTAAAAATCTGTAATCATCATATCTTTATCCCCTACCTGGGTAAAAACAGGATCTCAGTTAAGATGTCACCTAAGATGCTCTAGGAAAGATCTTACTTCCTTTTTTGGAGATGAATTCCAACCATTCACTGTCCAAAATATCTAGAAGTCACCTTCTAAGACAACATTTCATGCAGTATTTTTCGACACTATTTGTTGAAACACCTATGAGGAAAAATGAGACCCTGTATAGATTCTAGTCATCACAGAGTTTCAAATCCAACTCTAAGTCTTCTATCTCATCTAAAACATCCTTTTTACGAGACACTTTATCACTTTGTTCTTTTGACAACTCCTTTATCTCTTTACTACTGATCTTCTTTTCAAGTTCCTCAATTTGTCTCAACTTCTTTTTCAAATTTTTTAGCTTCTTTACAATTGCTTCTTTTGAAACAGGAGTCTCATCTGGCTTGCCCTCTTCCACTTTCATGTTTGTCATTTTCGAAGGCAAAGCAGCGACCTGATCTTGAATCTCAGTCTCTTTATTCTTTGCTTCCTGCTTTTTCAATTTCTTTCTTTCATTTTTCTTCTGATTTTTAGTTTTCTTTGTTGCAGAGTTTTCATCTACAGCCATTCCTGGCGGCAGTCCAGAGCTGTTTGATGCAATTTGACGCCCTTTACTTTGGTATTTATCCATTTCATCCGGCGGCACATAACCTGCTTTAACCCTGATTTCCTTTCTCCAAGTTCCATCCGGTCTTTGTGATGCTGGGATTATTGTATACTGCGAGTTTCCTTCAGCCATTTTGACAATCCAGTAATGATTGACCGTTTTGTAACGAGGCGACGGAGTCAAAAAGAGACTTGAGAGAAAAATGGCTACCGCTCAGTTAGGACGACGGACATTGTTAACTGCAGCAGCACGACCTCATGTGCCCCTAATAAAGTTTCCAGAACGGTTACCTCTTGATAAAAGATGTAAGTTGCATGCATTACTACTTATTTCGCTCTTAAATGTTCTCCGGAGACTTCACCGTTGGGCCGTTCTACAGAGGTTTCGTTTTCCTTGCATCTTTTCAGGACCGGGTTTCAGCAGGTTTTGCCTTTTAGTTCTATTGGGGAGATTTTGAAAGGGTATAGAGAGCATTCTGAAGTATCTTAATGAAATTTTACAAGAAAAATTAATAGAGAGTTATGGGTTGATCAAAGACGTCTAGAGTGACATTAGGGAGAGCAGAATGGGCTTTGTGCGGCGGATGTTAACAATCCGTAGCATGGAATTTTGGCATATACTATGTAGCATGAGATGTACGTTGAGAGAAATTAATATTATAAATAGAATCATCAGAAGGTATGTTATTTGTGAAGAGCCAAAAGACTACTGATTTCTACCTACACCCTATATATGATGAAATCTGTAATATATCATCAAATAATTAAAAGTGAAAGTGCGAGAAAAGCTCGCATTTTCACTTTTCATTTCTCCCAAATCCTGTTGCCTTTACATCAAAAAATTAGTATTGCCCATTTGAAATGGGAATAGGTATAAAATAACTTTTTTAGATCTAGCCATAATAGAATAGACTCCTTAGGTCTAGCTTTTGCAAGTGTAGTCATTACCGCATTTCTTTGAAAGCAAAACATCATTAACAAGGGTTATGTTCTTCTTGAGTGGTGCTTCTTTTGCCTGATTTTAATTTAGTTTTGAGATTTTTTCTCAAGGTTTCAAAATGTCATTCCCACACCACAGCATTCTCCCTATCTTGTGAATTTATCCACATTTGGCTATATAGTTAGGTTCAATTTTTGGTTGTTATCCAAAGTTGTATTCCTGGATGAGGGTCAAATGACAGGGTACTTTTCAGTATGCTAAATATTTTTTAGCTTATGTACAACCGTGATCTTCAGTAGGTGGTGTAGGAATCAAACTGAGTCCTGTAGTAAAAAATATCAGCCTATCTTTGTGTTGTTTACTGTTGTATCTCAGTTCACTATCAAATCAGTCTTTTTCAAAGCTGAAAGATGAGTCTATTGTAAAAGAAACATGGTATATATAAATATATAAATATAAATATATATATATATATATATATATATATATATATATATATATATATATATATATATATATATATATATATATATATATATATATTATATTTATATATATATACTTATTGATTCAGATATTAAATAGGTGTTAGACAGTGATTCCATGAACTCTCATTAATCACTATGAGTGTAGCTTACTCACTACTGGTGTAATTCCTTCAGTCCCATTGCTTGAAACACTGAAGACAATGGCAGTCCCAAAGAGAGAGGAACCTATTGTCATGCAGAAAGACCACGGTATTGTCCTTCAGACTGTAAGTGAGCTTCCAGCAAGATTCAGACGACAGGAAATCTCTGAAGAAGAGATCGCTTACATAGAGGTATGGCAACATTACTTTGTTGAAAATAAGTGTGTTACATGTGCCAGTTATCAGTGGCAAATATAGTGATACTGCAGTGTACACATATACTTTTCTGCAGAAGGGAAATGATTGAAAAATAAAATAAAACACAAGTATGTTTTTGTAGCGTGGTGGACCTGAGTGAAAGACAAAGTACTCAATTAAAGAGGACACTGTTTTATGGTGCCAGCTGGTCAGTATGCATGACAAATGTTTCAGATGAAGTTCTATTCAGGTGCAAACAGATTAATATTTATTAATGAAATTTTAAATACAGTTTTCTGAAAAATTGTACATTTTTGTAAAAATTGCTTTGTTTGTTAACAATTAACCAGCAGCCAATGGAAGCTAAAGAAATGATTTACTTTTTTCACACCATTACTGTGTTATCTGTTTAGTACCTGATTTTGTCATTTACATTTTACTAGCAAGGGTCCTGAATATCTGTCTTGAAGAGCCAGAGGCAAGGCAATTTATGCTAGTCCAGTTACTTACCTGTCACTTAGTGGTAGGGACATAGGAACCAGGGGGCCAGAGGGGCCATGGTCCCCCACTTTTTAGCAAACTATGCAAAAGTGCCCCTTTGAAGCCCAAAATGGGCATGGTAATGTGCCCCTTTTAGGACTTGCCCCCCCACTTTTTAGATGCTTCCTACATCCCTGCTTAGTGGGGAGTTTTAGAAAATCACACAATTTTAGAATTTCATATCTGCTAAAGTCAACAAGAATTGGGCCAGCAAATCTGAAAGAATTTTTCAAATGTGAAAGATAAAGTCTTATTGTGACTCTGATGAATATATGAATATTCTATATTTAAAACAAATTTCAATAGAATTATTTACAAATGTAATATACACATTGGTCAAAGCTTTCAGCAAAAGGCAATAACTTTGATCACAGCCAATTCAACAGTTATTATTGGTAGGGTTTTATAGCTCTGTTGTACCTTGGTTCAAGAAACCGATAAGTGACATTACTAAACTTGGATCATTCCTTTGCCAGTCAATTCACATCTTGCAATGTAGTTTCCTTACCCACCCACATACCCAATTGTCCATTTAGCATTTACTCAATTTTTTATTCATTCATTCATTCATTCATTCATTCATTCATTCATTCATTCATTCAGTCATTCATTCATTCATTCTGGTTAATTCACTCACGCAACCACACTCACTCAACCACACTCACTCAATCACACTCACTCATTCACTTATTTGTTCATTCATTCATTCATTCATTCATTCATTCATTCATTCATTCATTCATTCATTTGTTCATTCATTCACTGCCTTATAAATATGGTATTCAGGAACTCTTATATCATTCATTAGAGGTATTCTTCCCCTTGGTTGTTAACTTGCATGCTATCCCAGGTGGTGTTCTAATTCAATAGCACTTGTTTATTTAGTCAGTAATGCGTTCATTCGCTTTTATTTGAAACACTGTTTGACTTGGCACTTGTTATGAAGAATATAGAGTTCAGTAGTGTTGACATATTGATATTCATACTCATGTGGATGGTTGAGGCCGTTGTTTGTAATGAACGGCCTTGTCCATACTGCGGCCTAGTCAGTGACAGAACTGGCTGTAGCCACCTTTTGAGGGAAGAAGCTAGAGTATGGTGTATGTCACAAATACTAGCAGATAGCTACATTAGAGGTATAAACACAACTAAGCAATGTAAGCTGTTAGGCTGGTTAGTTTTGCCTCACCACGAAAATTTTACCCGTACTATTCTCGTCAGACTTTTCAATTCCCAGTGTTTGTTTCCCAAGTTTTGCTGGCTTTCCATTATTCCCATAGCGCTGCATAGTTGCCGTATAGTCCGAGTGCAAGTGGTCCGCCTGCAGCAAACAATCTCGTCTCGGTCGGGTCGTAACAGTGTGTGTAGACTGCATTCGGATATTCTTGAAAGTCCCAAAAGAAGTGCCGGAAAATCGAGTCGTAGCGCTAGAAAACGTTTTCACAATGTGTTTGAATGATATAGGTGGTTGGGTTCATGAACATCTTAATAGCAACATTCCCACCGCTCGTAAGAGCTGATGCAGTAAAGATAATATATACCAAATGTTTTAATATCTTGTCTATGTTGCTAACAGGCCTGCCAAGTTTAATTTTCTCCCCCTTTCCAAATCTAGCTTATGCAAATTATATTTGCGAGCCGAACGCCATTACATATTTGGTTTGCTCTTTGCATTAGCTATTTTCTGTTCTTTTCTTCTATTCGCACGTTTTGTGAATTTGCTATGGCTATCATATCACTATACATCTAGTAACAATGGTATACAGACACATCTGAGTAACGCATTCAAAGTAGATATTGCACCGCAGTAAAAGTAAACTGAACACAGATAGGTTAGAAGCAGTGTTTAAATCTTCGTATAGTTTGCCAGAATACTTCATCGCTATCTTTTTTGTTTCATTCGAAAACCATCTGAAATGAAGCTATTTGGTTAATGCAGATGTATTTTTGTGGCGAGAAAAAATAGGCCATTACTGTCCTACAAAATCGTATCTACTTACCAGCCAGCCCTTGCCAGCTTTATATATACACTGCGAACCGTCAGGTCTCTCTAGAAACTTTCTTGCCCGTAGATCGTAGAATAGTATAGAGCCTAGTCCAGTCCCAATCGTTAATACATAGTCTCTGAAACTTACTGATCGGACACCTATAATAAAGATGAAATAAGATCTTATATTAGGACTTAGAAATGGATTCCTTATAATTCATGACTGCTATAAAGAAGCTATTCAAAAAGAGTGAACACAAATGGAACAGCTGCTAGCTGCTAGACGCTTTACACGAGCAAAACTATTGATCAAACTCTTTGCGTTTTTGCAGTTATAGAAACAAACATTGTATTTGAAATGCAATCATTCTGCACCTGAAACAAATATGCCAACACGTTAAGAGCCTTTAATTTCTTTATCTTTAAGTAGTTTGGGAGTTAACTAAGGCAGTTGCGTTACCGAAGGTTTGTAAAATCAAGAAAGATTTGATACTTGGCAAAATTTCACTTACTTGTAAAATTCTCGGTATATTTTCCCAAGTTATGTATACTTAAAGAAGTGCTGCGGGACAAGACGGAATTCTCTCCTTCGTGTAGAACAGTCATTTGTTGGGTAGAACATAATGATTTGCTTTAATGGAATATTCGAGGAGAACGTTTTATCGTTCGAAAAGAACTTCACGATATACCTCTTCCACATATGCAAAAAATGCAAGTGATTTTTGAGTACACCAGACAGCGGTATGGAACACAAGCATTGTAGACTAGGTCTTTAACTATGCATAATCTACTTCAAAATTCGCCAAGATTGCAACATTGCAGCATTATTAAGACTTGTTGATTCTTGTTATATGCGAACCTGCTCTCAGGCTCGAATTATCGGCGAGTGAAGTTAGGGCAGTAAAAGCATGTATTTTAGCCACCTTTATCTGCTATAGAGAATATGTGTATGCTTGTAATGGTAAATACCTGCTCCTTGGTCTTTTGAGCAAACACTGCCAGCTAATGAACAAGTTCTTGGGTCAATCAGAGATACGTGTGACAGTGATCCCACAGCATAGAGATTGTTGCATTTTTCTTGAGCCAAACAGACATTCTCTTGACAATGTGGAAGTGGAATTGTGGCTGTCTAAAAGAATATAGATCTTATGAAGTTACCTTATTGAAGCTTTCCATAGAAAGCAACACCAAGAGAATGTTGCTGGAGGTATAAACACATAAATCTCCCAGGATGCAGTGCACATATCTGATCAGTAATGGACATCCATCATAGAGTCTGATACTGTAAATCCTCGAATTAGCCCCCTGGGGGCTTATTTATTTTTGATGCGTTTACGGTGGGGGGCTTATTCGAGGGGGGCTTATAAAATTATTTAACAAATGTCGTATAAAAAGCTCATTGTCAAAGCTCCTTTTCCCCATAATATTACAAGAACAGTCTAAATTTAAGCATTAGTTTTTATCAAAGTCTTCATCATCATCTGGGGTGGGGGCTTATTCGAGGGGGGCTTATTCGAGGGGGCTTATTCGAGGGAGCTTATTCGAGGGGGGCTAATGCGAGGATTTACGGTATGTACCTACTTGTGGGGCTTGAGGGTCTTAATTTTTCAAAACTTGGTCATGCAGTAGGGAAGTTAGAATGCATTGGAAGCCCCCCTGAAGCAAAATTATCCAAGTACATTTCTGCAAAATGTTGATGGCTGTATCATTACTTATTCAGAATCTTCTGATTTGCTTGAAGGCTGGAGTGCCTGGCTTCCAGCATCCCTCCAGGTTTTAAACAGTTATACCCTTTGTATTTCAAGCTCCTTTCATAATGAACAGAAGAAAGCAAAATGACTGATGAAAACTGAAACAAAAAACCTACTTGCCTTTTTTGAGACTTCAAAGTTTAAAAAGTGGAGAAGACCATTTGATGAGATTGCAGCTATCTCCTTAGAAAGATGAAAGTGCCATGTTATCTTGGTATTTCAAATTTTTCTACTACTCCCTACATAAATTTTAACCTTGCATCGGTTGATTGTACATTTTTGGAAAGGTTTGACTAACTACATTGCAATCTACTTGAGCAGATATAAAAAAGACTACATAACAGCTTTAAGATTCTTTCTTGGTGCAGAAAGTAGACTATTGCTGCCAAAGAAAAAGGTATTTACATCCAATTCTGTGAACTGATTGGAAGAGGGTTAAAGGAACAGTGCTCTGTGAAGCATGGAATGATTTTTGATATAACATCAAGCATGTATCAAGGAAAAATAAACCTCTGGTTTGGCACATGAGAATTAGGGGGTTTTAACACCATTAAGTAGCTTAGTTTATTCGCTTTAAGCAAGAGAAAGTATCAACAATACTTGAAGGGAATATTGAGTACACTCACCCTTGAAGTATCATTATAAACAATATCTCTGATCTTGTCTACTAATTCAATGTCACTCATGATGACTGTTGGTGAAATGTTTGAATATTTTAATGGAGGGCTCCTACATCTGCCAATGTCATTGGGAATGGACCAAATTGCTATTGTACCATCTCGAGATCCTGCACAAAAGTAAAATGGTATGAAAATATGGTGTATTTCTTCAAAGTAATAGCAGCTAAATATATTATCAGCAATATTCATGGACTCATGCTATAAATGGTTTTAAAAACTTGAGTATAGACACATTCTTTCTATATTTATTATATTTTAGAAATTGATAGAGAGCTTTGTGATTAGGCTTTATTCTACATATGGCAGGTCCACAACGGCCCTATGGGTTGACCCAACCTGACATACCTCAACAACTATTTTATTTATGTATGCTTGTAGTGTGCAGAGATCAAGCATCCATTTTTGACTTGTAGAACAAACCAATGCTTTATCAAAAAATACAGTAGACAATTAGCTTTTGTAACATGAAGTCCATTGATAGCATTTGAATCTGTCTTGATATATAACAGTGTAACCCAACAAAAGTAACTGTATGATCATGATACCATCAGTAAATTACTCAAAAAATGCAATGCAGATAGCATACCTGAGGCAAGCAGCCTTGGAGAAATCCATGCTAATGCAAATATCCAATCAGAGTGGTGCTGCATTAAATTATACAACTATTTTAGCTTTCAGAGTATAGCTGCATTACCTGCACAAATAAATCTGCAAAAAATTCTCTTATTCCTTTCTTTCAATTCAATTTATGATAACTTCTCTACTAAGTCCCCCAGGGGCTTGCTGTTTTCAAGCACTTTAGAGGGGGCTTATACTGGAGAGGAAGGCTTACTTGCAAGGGAGGCCTAGTAAATTTATGAAATATGAACAGATTTTATGTGGTGTTGTAATATGTATACTTAAGGAATCTTAATCAACATCATCTTCATTGCTTGGTTTGTTGCTGTACTAATGAATGTTATCAATACTAAAAAGAGTATGCTTGTTATGAACATAGCCAATGTTTGGCAGTATTCAAATTTTTGAGGGGCTTAATAGAGAGGGGGGCTTAATAGAGAGGGGGGGCTTAATAAATCTTTCCTTCTGCATAGGGGAGTTTATTGGAGAGGGGGCTTAATTGAGAGGGGGGCTTAAAAGATAAATTATGGAACAACATTACTTAGAACTGGGCAATTACAACATTCATTTTCTAGTATTTCTGTAAATGTATAAGATAGATCCTGAAGCAAAATGATCATAAGATTTAAAGACCTTCAAAATGGCATATATATTCATCCATGAAAAGGTGTTGCTAAAATGACATTGATATAATTCATGATATTGCTTCAGACTATTGCAAGAATTTTTACCTTCATATGTAATCAAAAACAACTAACCTCTCCAACACAAACTGGCTCCATTGTTGGTAACCTGTATGCTGCTATGTTGTTTGGATTCTCTCCACCTGTAGCTAGGACAGTCCCTGTTTGATTTGATGCAATGCTATGAATACCACAATTCCTCCTTGGTTGAGGAGCATGTTCTGAGCCACGTAAAACTGGGATGTTCCAATGTTTATCTGATCGTGTGTTTATGACAATTAGCTAAAAATTTGATAATGATTTATTGTGTGCATGGACCAAGACTTCTATAGAATGTGACAAATAATGCCAAATTCTAAACAGTTTAACTGAATTATTAGGTGGTGTCAAGGTGGGTGTGATCTATAGAACTAGCATTCATCACAGCCCCCACTCAACTTTGCAACTTGATGATGGAGATACAGCAAAGCAGCTTGATAACATAATTCAAGTCATCGATGGAAATTGACAACAGGTTTGAATACAAGAAGACCATCACTTACAGTGTTACATTTAGTCCCACAAATGACATTATTACAATCCAGCCATGCAGATGAAAAGATCTTGTCAAGTTCACCAACTCTTGTCTCTCTTTCTCTCAGTACTGTTGGCAAATGCCTTGCACTATAAGCCTCTCTGGTTGAATCTGCAAGTTTGGCATTTGCAGTAGTTTCTCTTGAAACCAAATAGTCAAACATTTGCTCAGATGGAAGAGGTCTTTTGGAGGTCGCCATCTTCAAATGTCCTGTCAAAAATGAACTATTCTAGGAGCAATGTCATATTTCAGTACAGGAGCTGAGAAAGATTGATTACTCTGGAAGGGCTTACTGCTCGTAAGATACTGTAAATTCTCCAATTAGCACCTGCACTGAAAAAATCCTCCCTGACAAAGCCCACATGCTGCAACTAGAAATTCATAATAAGATCTCCCTTGATAAAGCCCCCATCACATATGATGATGATGAAGACCTTATATTGACTAATACTTATAATCAGACTGCTTCTTGTATAATATGGAGAAAAGGAGCTACATTCCCAGGGGGCTAAAAATATAACTAAGTCCCTGAAGGAGTTATGGCAAGTAGGTATACGCATTTTCTTTCACTAATTTCAGCTTGGGAGTTAGAATTTAGTCGGCACTTACAAATGTTGAAAAGCCCAATCATCACTTTAGGTAATTAAAAAAGGAAATCTTAAAAGAATGAAGTATTGACATGTTCTCCGCTTCCAATAGAAAGAATAAGCAACATTTTTGACACCCAGTCGTCTCCTTTTTTACCTTAGCAGAATGGAATGGGCGCTATTTATCAAACTCAACCATCCAACAAGATTATATGGACTGGTAGACTGGTCTCTGTGACATGTACACGTTACTTTAAAGACACACAAAACGTTTCATTTTTTGTCAGTGATACTTTCGGATGTTAGAGACATTGGGTAGAGCTCAAATCAATGCACATAAAAAGTCAGTTGCAAATTGTAAATTTTTTTATATCAAAACTTTTGGCATGGTTCAGTTACCCACAATTGAGCGATAAATTTCTTGACCTTTTCCAGATATGGGCATTTGGACGACAAGATCACATTTTCTCTCGTTATTACCCAAGTAGCAGAACCAAAAGAGATGAGAATAAAATTACCTTCGATGCTAATCCATTAGCGAAATCAGACTGGCGAATTCTGATAAAAGATGAGTAACATGGTTGCTATCCATTCGAATTGATCATATCTGCAAACAGTTTCCCGTTCGCTTGATCAGAAAATTATCGAATGGGCCTCGTATCCATACAAAACGAATACAAAGCTCCTTCACAGTACTGCAACCACTGCAACCAGTTACCATAGAGACAGTATGGTGTATGTACGTATGAGTGTACTGGGCTGAAGGGGGCAATCAGACCAGGGGAGGCGAAGCTCTGAGGAAAACTTTAACTAACTCATTGTTCTCTTAAGTTACTGGGGAGGGGGGCGACTGTCCTTCTTGCCCCATAGTATCCGCCACCGGTATGTATCACTGTATTTGCTGTAATCACCAAAGAAACATTTCATAACTCTTGGGGCAATAACCGGGAAATCTGGAACCCCTATCCTCTCTAGGCACCCCTGATCCAAAATAACTGTTTTCAACCTCATACTATAAAGTCAGGGAAGTGCACTTTTGCTATAAATTTGTACTATTAATTAGAAAGGCAAAAAGCAACTATTTACTGTACATATGCGCCCAGAAATAAATGGGCAAACAGATACACTTTTATGCAGTACTTCGAATTCAAACCCAGTTCTGAATGATTTCATAAGTTATTTTAAAATGTTATTCTTTATTTTTTGATATTTTACAATCCACCTTATTATTATTATTATTATTATTACTAGCATGTCATTGCACAACGAGCGCATTGTTTGCACTGCAAATTACGCTTAAACTTCCATCTAAAAACTGTCCTGTCTGAAGGTGATAGTCATATAACCTATTTTTAAGATATTATGTGCGGATTACAAGTAGATGTGAATAAGAAGGTGTAAAATATTGTCAGAATTGGAAACTGTGCACAGGACTGACGTTGACATAGATAGAGTAAGTATGACAAAACACCAAATGTAGAAAATGAATTAAGTTCTCAGGTATGCCATACTGTAATTCCTTTGAGCTGTCGTGTCACAGTATAAAATTTCAAAAAATGATACCAATCCTGTTCAAGCATAGTATAAAATATACAAATTTACTGAGAAACTTAGATGCAAACTAGAGAAACTAAAGGTGAATAAATTTGCCTCCTTGATTCGTCAGCAAAATGTCATTTGTCACGATTTCTTTTTTAGATATTTGTTCCATGAAGCGTTCTTAGAGGGTTCTGGAGTGACCCAGCCATCCGGAATGTGATCGGCACCCATCATGGTAGATGGGACAAGATATACGTCCCAAAGACGCCTAAATATGAAAAGCAGCATAAACATAAATGACCCTAGTGGAGGCTGCAAAGACTAGTACCATGAAAATAAGCGCTGCATAACAAAAACAAAAAAACTGTATCGCAATAAAAGTGTGCTGCATGGGCGCAAAAGTATGGAAAAGATGACCTAATATCACTATGGTAACGGGCACTGCGAAAGTTGAATGTGGCTAGGAATTTTGCATTCAGTCCTTCAAGTTGTAATAAGTTTCTTCACACAAACCAAGGCCGGTGCAATGATGTATCATAATGCAACTTTTTGAAATAAATTCGTACATGAGAAATTTACGCAGGTAACGCCATTAAGAATAAGGTAAAGGAATACATTGGGAATATCTAGTTGAACAAACTTCCAGTATGAAAAGCATGCGAGATAGTAACTGTATCATGTAGATAGACCCTTAATAGTATCAGCCATATCACCGAAAAACAACTTACTCTGACACCTAGAGCACTTCAATAGGGATATCAAGACCTTTTCAACAAAATTCCCTGATTTTTAAGTTTTCTAGACCAAATTTTTCTGACTTTTCCACATTTTTCCTAGCAGTTTTCATCGTACCAAGGAAGCGATTTGGCGTATGTAACGACAATGAGGGAGCAGAACCAAAACAGTGAGGAAAAATTCTTTGACTTTTCCATGTTGTCCAGGTTTTCCCTGATCTCAGAATTAATTCCCTGACTTTCCAGATTTCCCAGACTCCTAAGAATCCTTTTCAATACTACGCAAACTGGTTTCACAAATCTATGTTACTCGCAAGCCAAGGTTCAAGATACACTGAGAAAAATTGAATGAAATGCACACAAAAAAGTAAGGGCAATTTAGCAAGAAGAGACGATAATGCAGCTAAATTTTACCTAATTTGCACAAGTGATATTGGGTTGACTTCTGCTTGTAACCAATATCGGCGACACTCAACTAGTGGGTCATAACCAAACAGCCGCAAATGTTCTAAGAAATCAATGTGAAGAAATTGATACATGTCGATTGAAAGAAAAGAGACTCAGAAATAGAAAATGGGATGTGACGCTTTACAAAGGTGACGGTAACAACTGATATATACATACATACACATACACATACATATACATATAGATATAGATATATAGAGATATATATATATATATATATATATATATATATATATATATATATATATATATATATATATATATATATATATATATATATATATATATATACACTCAAGTAGCTCCAATGATAAAGAAATTTTTAAAGACATAAATAGACCCTCAAGAAAAAATTTTCCAACTTTTAAAACGTTTCAGCACAAGCCTTCATCAGTTCTTCAGAACTGATGAAGGCTGGTGCCGAAACGTTTTAAAAGTTGAAATTTTTTCTTGAGGGTATATATATATATATATATATATATATATATATATATATATATATATATATATATATATATATATATATATATATATATATATATATATATATATATATATATATATATATATATATATATATATATATATATATATATATATATATATATATATATAATCGAGCCTTCTTCAGGAGAGTGATGAAGATGTGTTACATTTTGCTTTTATAGCATAGAGTTTAATTATATACACATATAATACATATAATACACGTATATGTATACACATATTTATATATTTATATAGTTACATAATATATAAATGCTGTCACGCAGTAATGACAGGAATGCTTCGAAAACGGGGGGTTTCTAAGAACAAAGAAAAGGTGCTTTCATGCACAATCACCTTTTTCCATCAGTTTTTTACGCTTTCTATCGTCCTCTCGTTGCAATTGTTCCTTTTCTTCCTCTAGCATAACCATCAAAGTTTTTTCTTCATTATTATAAACATCTAATCTTTTCTTTACCAAACACTTCATATTTTCGACTCGTTTTTCAAACTGTTCATCCTGGTCTCCGAAAATAAATATTCCTATGGACAATATAGAACAATTCAAGATAAGAAAAACTGCTAAGAAAAAGCAAAAACATAGTTCGCAAAATAAAAGCAAGTCTGATAAGGTTTAGTAATTATCAGCCCGCGGTCTTTAAACGTCTTGAAAAGGGAGATTCAACGTCATAAAAAAATGAAAACATACCTCGTTGTAATGAAGTTTCTCTTCTTATACCACGCAGCTCCTTAGCTGAATCAAACTTCTCTAGATATTTTTTGAAATCAAAAATTTTCTTCCGAACTTCAACTAATGACTGTCCAGCTTCTGATTTCAATGAATCAACCTATGAACAAGCCAAACAATCAACAACTTTGTTGCACAACCTTGTCCTTGGACAGAAGTACAGTTCTACTGAATACCCAATATTAAGCTTTGCTTTAGTTCGAAAAGCGGGAACATTCTTTAAGAATACTGAAAAGCTTTTTTTCCTTTTGTGCAAGCAAGGTCGTCCATTCATTTCAGTGTTTCGGAATCAGTCTACATAAAGACTCAAAAACTCCGTTTTGTGTAAACAAAAAGCGGTCCAATTTCTTACCTGGACTCTTCAAGTAAACAATGGTGAATAGGGTGCCAATTGGCCAGCCATAGAGCCAAATAGACGCAGTATTCATTTGGTCACGCGAATCTATCCGCAAATGGTTCTACATTTGGGTTCACCTTTCGATCGTTACCTGATGTTTCATACTCTGATAAGAGTAGGACGAAAAAATCTTTTCAGTATGCTAAAAGATTGTTCTGTAGCACGAACATGGCATGTATTTCCGAGACAATTTCAAGCTTCCATGCATTATTTGTGTCGGAAATTATTCTGGCATTTTTTGAAGAATTCCATCACTTTATTACAAGAAGGCAATACTTAACTTATAAACTACACTCAAACCTGACATACCATTTTCTTGGCATTTATTTGCGAGACAATTTCATGCCTCCATGCATCAATTCGCTGATGCGCCAAGATTATTCTCTTTTGCTTTTCTTCCTTTAGCTTAGCCCTAAGTCTTCGTATAGCTTTCTGCCTCTCCTAAATAAAAGCAAATACACGCAGACATGTATGGATCGAACGATTTGCATGACTACTGACAACATATGGGCGGATGGTCGAGAGGTTAGGGCGCTTGAATACTGTGCGGGACATCAATGGTATGAAGTGAACTCTCAGATCATAGCTGAGATGCTCGCTCACAGTCTACTCAGTAGCAAATGGCAAAATCGTGGAGTTAAATGCGGCAATGAAATGAACTGGCCACCCTACCTGAACATGCCGACAAACCAGGATATATATCCTCTCTAAAAGGTACTATAGAACATACAGAAATGTACTTGGGACTAACTTTATCTTTATACTGTACGTATGAAAACGAGAGCAGAACAAAAAGATTTAATGTGGAAAAAACAATAGACTACCAAATATGACAATTACAGCTATTCTAAAAGATTTTTTCGGTGAAATTGAAGGCGTACTACTCTAAAGAATAGAGACTGACCCTTTTTGTTTTTCTCTTCTTCATGATGTATACAGCCCTCTTCATGTATTCATTGTCAAACAAATTTAACTGCAATTTTTCCAAAACTTCCTACAAGAAAACATCATTAGATCAAAAACACTATGAAGGCCAACATTTCTTCAAATCCTGCTTATTTTGATAAATTTTATTCACCGAATTATAGAAAGGTAGCCTTCATACAGAAGACAAAAGATTCTCTTTCTTATGTGGCCTGTTTAATCATTTATGGATGATGTCTTAATTTTTGAGGAAAACATTTTCTGGCCTCATTAGCCACATCTTCATACTAGCAGTCTTACTTCTATGAGATTAGGCAGCAGAGATTACTTATTAAGACACTATTTTGGAATGCATTAATAATAATAATCCTTGAACTGACCCACAGGGAGCTTATTAACTTTCTTTGTTATCAGATGGGATTTCATTGGAAGGGGAGGCTCACAAAATTGTCTGAAACTTGACACAAAAAAGCTCATAACCAAGCGTTCTTGTTTCACAAAATAAAAAAAATAATTGAAACAGGTGAAGGAACCAGGACTAGGGAAAACTATGAAGTGAAACCTCATGAAAATGAGTGTCTTATTTCAGGTCACTCATTTTATCACATTTTCACTTTATAGCAATCAAAATAGAAAGGAAATCTATAGCAATGTCTGTAACAACATCATATTTTGTGATGGGGGCCCATGCAAGGAGGGACTTGTAAGAAAATTTGTTTTGGAATTTGTAATGAAAAGTGAAAATGTGAGAAAATAACTGACCAGAGCAGGATTCAAACTTGTGACCCCTGACTTTGTATGTCAAGTGCTCTACCACTCAGCTGTTGGGTCACTCTTTCAAATCCATGCTCAAGGTGAAGTAATTTGCTTGCACTGGTTCTCTCTTAACTAATTTAGACAGAGGAGCCATTGCAGTTCCATTAGAATGTGCATTGGACCTGTTGCACACTGGTGAGAGAGGACTGCTCATGCCAGGGAGGGCATCACAGCCCCATTGACTAGATAGAGTTAAAGGAAAGTACGTTGAGACAACAGGATTTGTAGCTCTAGGATGGAGGAGGGGATGAACCAAGGATTTACAGCAAGTTCTAAAGATCCATAGACCACTTAATACCTTAATACTCATTGTTTTTTTCACAATCTCTTGCCAATTAGCTTCATCTGTGCTAATGAACTGCACTAAAACATCTCTGCAAGTTTTGAGCTCATCAACACATTTCAAATAAGTGTGAAGCTCCTTTTGTAGTTCATTAATCTGTAGAGCAAACAAATATACGAATCAGTAAAAAAGAGAGGAAAAAGAATACAAAAGAATCAGACCAAAAGAACACAACAGAGGCATTGCAAAAGTATGGGCCAAAGTGAGCCAATCAGATGCTGAGTTTCTTAAATATATTAGTCTACTTGAATATGAAGCAGATGAGGATGGTTTCAAGACAAATTATAAAATGATAGAGGGTAGCAGAGACATTAGAGAATGAGCTCAAAAAACAATTTAAATTTTAATCATTTCAGGCAAATGTAAACAATGGAGGAGGATTGGACTGAGATCTAGTTGCATCTATCAGTAATATGATCAGACCTTGCTCAGAAAGGCACTTCAATCAAGCAAGAGTGCCAAAATGCAGCAAAAATTATGCATAGAGAGCATAGTATGTTGAGCACCCAAATCCTTGAAGCTCTAGGCATGTATTCTTTGTTGAAGTAGAGAGCCCCTAAATACTCAAAAAATTCATCTTTTAGAGCACCTTTGTTTTGCTCAAGGAAAGGCCTGTATGATGTGGTTTGTTTCTATTATAAACTAAAACATTGCAAGTATTGTTTATAAAGCAGAATTCATTGAACACTCATGTGGACAGTAACTACATACAGTTATGATTGTTTCTACCACAAAACTTTCTCAAATTTGAAATCTAGTGAAGACTATATAATACAACATAATATAAAATCACATCTTTGGCACCCCTATGAACAAAGTTTCTCTACTTTTCTTTTTCCTGTGCAGATGTCCCTGCATGGGCTAATGGTTTTTAGCATAAAGAAAGAAGTACCTTCATTGTTTTCTGCTTGTTTTCATTCACTGTCTTACAAATGTTTCGCCTTGATAACCATTTGTCAACAAAAATTCTATCACTATTAGAGCTTTCCTGGAAATCATACTCCCTGTTTTTGTCATGATCTACATAGCTAGCAGTTGTGGTCCATGCCATGTTGTGTGCAATGCCATGTGGGCCATGTGGGTGCGGTAAAACTTGTTGTCCCCAAGTGGAATAAGGATGCATAGCGTTTGGGAAAATATTTGGTGGTGGCACTGGAACGCTTGGAGACCTATTAGGTTGAAACACGTTTGCATTGGCCCATTGCGGCACTGGTGGTATCGGTGCAATGGGATTACCATTTACTACTTCATTCTGCGTCATAGTTCGGTTGTAGTTGGAACCAATTTGTTGCGAAAACCTATCACGATGTTGACTATTGTCTTCATTCATACTTCTGCCTTGGCCTCTTCCGTGCGACCATGGTTGCTCACTGGGACTTAAAGGTCTTAACTGCACAGTTTCATTTGGATTCCTCCGTATATTTCGCACAGTTCCAAATTCAGCGAGCGCAAATTGATGAGGCCGAGTGCTTCCAAAACTTCTGTTACTTTGATAATGCAATGCTCCCGGTGGGTGTCGTACTTGACCTTGGCTGCCATAATAAAGTCTATTTGAAGGAAATTTATCATTTCGTTCATAAGAATATTGATTGTTAGGATACCTATTCATTTCGTTCTAATTTTTCACCTTACACATTATGAACCTTATTCCAACGATTCCAACCACAGATCCAACTGTTAGGCCTGAGAGCCTCGTCATCGTGCAAAACCTCGTAATGACAAATTTGCCTCCTTGTTGAGCCCTTGGTTCAATCTCGAGTCAAATGTTATGTTGTCCAGACTGGTTACATAAGCAAGAAATACGTCAAGAAAATTAACTTTAACATGACCAATTGTTCAGAAATTGTAAGCAATTTTTCATAGTTAAGCTCTTTTTGCTTCAAAATAATTTACCACAAAGCTGACTATTATCATATTACCAGTATTGTACGCAATTGCAAATCTATGTGCAAATGGTATCATTAACCTTAACAATGATCCATTCTGAAAATTTTCTCTCTAATTTCATCCACAAGTTCATTCACACTTTTCCTTATATCAATACTTATAAAATTCTCTGGTAAACAAGGTTCTTCCAAGTCTTGAAATTGTGACTGCAGCAATGCTACTGGCATGAAGTGGCCAACACGCTTTGAGATTCTGTCATTGATGAAGTCTATAGTTCCAGATAAATAAACATATATAACAGGTTTTTTGCAAAATGCTAATTCTCCACTCCTACAAGTCTGACTAATCAGGGCCTCTCTGTCACAAATGTTCTCGTTGTGAACAACTCCAGATATCAACTGAAGTCTGTAGGACTTTTTCAAGGCAGAACATGCTAATATAGAATTCTCTTTACTATCACTCCATCTGGAACGAAACAATACCATGGTTTTTTACTAAGGTGGTATATATTATAAATAAATTTTTGGCATATAAAGTTCCCTAGGTCTAAAAGGTGATATTTGATACACATCAAATTGATCAATAAAGGAATCCAGATTTCATGCTTCACAAAAGCTGCAAACTGATATGAAACTAAATAAATATAAATGAAATAATGCACAAATGAGGCCATAGCAATTACTAGAGCTACCTCTTAATCATTCTGTTTAGTACATTGAGCCAAGGTAGGCGATCCTGAAAAAGAGAACAAAGCATTTTGAAACTATCAAAAGTAATCAGCTGCTATGAAGACCAAAGTGTGACAACAACAATTTGGAATAAGTGAATTAGTGAACACTAATCACAGAGCTTGTTTATAAGGAAGACAGTCATAACTCATCCTACCTCATCAGTGAGTGCAATGCCAGCAGCCATCTTTTGCTTATTCACATGAGGATGAAAATCATCTGCATCATAGAACTCATATGATAACTAAATAACAACAAGGTATTTTAACAACTTCAAGACTAACAAATATTGTAACTTCTAAAAGTACACAATGAATTGCCACAATCAAGATAAAAAAATCTCCAATGAAGGTTAATAGTTCCATATAGCAATCAGCAACTAGATTTTGCAGATGATATTGAAAACAGGAAGCTATTGTAACTTTTTCATGGAACCCTGCAGCAGTATGAAAAGTGATAGAAATTTTATGCAAAGTGATGTCCTGATATTGATACCTTAGTAATCAGAGAACAGGGATGCTACTGTCAAACAGAACATGCCATAATTGTCTGTCAAAAATTCCAAGCATATACATAGATTAATGGGGCATCATCTACCTCTTATAGAAATGCACTGGCATCATCGTTTAATATCATTATCTTCAAAGTTATGAGCTTACATGGTCACCATAAAACTGGAAATCTTGCAAGAACTCTATTGGTGCAAACAAAGTGCCTTGAATGTAAATAGCAAAAAACACAAAAAGCTGGTACCTTATCAGCAAGAGCTTTCCCAACAGTCGTCCTGCATCAAAGATTAAAACTTTCAGACGAAATAAATTATAAATATTTATATATGATAACTCCCAGAGTTTGACAAGCACACACTTAAGACGTTTATTTGCAGATCGTCGAAAAAGGCCAAACACTGCGGTCTGCGTGTCAGCTTCAGACTTCTTTGGCAGGCTATGTACAGTCGTGGGCCTATAATAAAGCCCCAACAAAGGTGTGATGATTTTGCCTAACCATAGCTACGACTGGTGCTATTCACTCTTTATATACATACTTTCCTGCACCGCTAACGCCCATCACGATAAGAATCATCCTTGTTAGTCTCTCTTCAACTCGTACTCAGGTGCCGTAGTAGCAGCAACTGTATGTATATAGTTGTTGTTCTTCCGCTGTAATAATAGTTGTTGCTGTTGTCTTCAGTTCGTGGAAGCACTTGTCGGCGAAGGGGTCATACCCATGATCAGCGGTTAACCAGGAAAAGAATATGACGGTAGGGGAGAGGGTGTATTACCAATACTCGATGCTTTACGACGTATACTTAAAGGGGAGAGGGGCGGTTTCCTCTTGTCGACGTCGTCATAAGGTTTCTAGAAATATGTGCAAAGTCATGATTGTCTCAAAAGAGTACCGTAAATCCTCGAATTAGCCCCCCCTAGAATAAGCCCCCCTCGAATAAGCCCCCACCCAAAAAGCATCAAAAATAAATAAGCCCCCAGGGGGCTAATTCGAGAATTTACGGTATTCCCATCTAGAGGCGGTAACTTTAACTCCCAACACGGTAACTGAAGACAAAGGTAACGACGACTTCACATAATGACTGACTACGCAGACAATTACACGTTTTATTAATGACAAACACATGACGCAACAGGGTAATTATGACATACAATGGAGCTAAGGGGTAATGGCATGGTAACACGTACATAATAAACAACAGTGTACTAAGATTAGACAACACGTCACGGGCAAGAAATATGATGACAGTAACTGTGGGAGATGATGATGAAGCAAGACTACTGTGGGAGATGATGATGATGAAGCAAGACTTTAGAATCATGATGACGAGGCAACGAAAAACGGAACAAATAGGAACAGAGAACCAACTTTACATAACATGACGAAATCAAACATAAAAATAAAACTAGTACTATAACACTATATGGGTATTTGGCAAGCACTGTCAGATATTCGGCAACAAAATTTCATTCGAATCCATTGTCACGTTGCAATTTGCTCAATTTTCTACAGACAAACTGTAGAGTAGCGTCGTCTGTCGCATGTTGAATGGTGATAGGAAAAACTGATTGCAATGATGAATAACGATCGAGTGTGATCATGATCATCATGTTATATTTCATAAAATCGAAGCTTATCATGACTATATTTTCAATTCAAATTTATTGATGAAAGCAGGAATCTCAACAGATATTCACAGGCAATGTAGAGGTAGTACTGCGAGAAATGAGTATTGTGGTATCTTACATAAAACGTAATTAAATTAATTGAGCTTAACTTGTGATCAAGGTGTTCGCAATTTGTTGAATACTCAATCCAATCAAATTAGTTAAATGTTGCAGCACTTGATAAATGGTTTTTAAGGCAAATGAAGGAAGATTTGTGCTGGCAGAGTCGATGGGCATCATTATCAATTTAGTGGGATATCTCAGTATCGAACTGCAATAATGTAGAAGTTGAAGCAAACACAATTGCGAAGGTAATCATGACCGGGAAAGAGCAATAAATTTTCTTGGAAATAGTGATTATATCTAGGGATTCTAGCGCTAATCAGGGCTGAAATAGAGTGTGAGTCCCATATTCGCGAAATGCCTTCGTTCACCTCACCGAGCTCATGATGGCTATACAAGTAGCATTATACTCATTTAAAACATATAGAAATTATGTTACAATTGGACATTTTCTACAAGCAATAGAAATGTAAAGAAAGGGAGAACACGGGGGGTACCATGAGTTAACACAAGAGGAGAGGCTGTGACGTAGGAGGACCTACCAAGAGTGGGTCCGAAACACGAGAAATTTTCCCAAATTTCACCCTCTAGAATGATTAGAAAGGCATCCCTGGACTAAACTCTGACTGAATCTAGGAAAAATCTACATTGAAAATTCTGATAGAGAGAAAGTATAATTCTAATGGAATAAAGAAGGGGACTACAGCCCCAAGCTCCCTCAAAGGTGTTAGTGCCTGAAGAAAAGCATTAGAAATATTAATTGACCCATGGCAATGTATACCAAATAGCTTCCCCCTTAATCTACTTGAACATGATTTGTCAACTCTTCAACCATGCTCTGTGTGGATTCCCTTAATGAAGAAAATGAAGGGCGCTCTTCCGGAAATGGTGACCAACAATTTTTCATTAACCTTTCACTGAAAAAAAGCAATGAATAAATTTATTATCAGACAGTTTGCACTAAATAGGAAAAAGATATAATTATTTATCCTTCAAAATGACATGAATTACACTCTTCCCTGGGCAAGGCAAAAGATGTTTTCTACGCAACAATTAACTAGGCACAGAACACGTACAGAACTATTCATTCAGCTACAACCTTACTGTCCAAGTGAAATCTTCATCCTTATTTCAACAAACAGAGCCGTATCATTGTGTGATGGAGCATGTCAATTCTATACAAACGTTATATTTACTGCCATGTGAATAAATGGAGTAAGAATGATGGTAAAGTGATCATAGAGCACACTGGAGCAAAATACGAATGATGGTAAAGTGATCATAGAGCACACTGGAGCAAAATACAATGTGGAACAAATCCTGAAATATGACTAAGAAAACATCTTCCCTGCGGACTTCAATGCTAAAACTAACCTGCCTGCTACTTTCTGATTTCATTACTTTCCCATTTCTCAATCTGATATATTGTAACTTAGGTGCTATATGTTTAAATGATAGCATATATTATGCATTTTTTTGTAACTTTATATTGTAAATTAAATGGAGAGCCCCAAGTAAACCAGCATTTGCTGAATGGCTACCCTCCTAAAAGTAATTGAAAATAAAAATGAAATGAAATGAAAAATGCAGTAGAACTTTATACTCGATGCAGAAAACAAATGGTGCAATGGTGCACAACAAGCATTCTTCGAAGCTGCTAAGAGGAAGTTTGATTTTAACTTAACTATACGCAAAGCCTCTTCAGAAGAAGGTACGGCTAAATGGCTATGTTGATTTGCTATTTGCAGCAATAATCAACACTTATAAATTCTATTTCTAAACCCTCAACAGAAAAGGAAACCACACAAGTACTCACACTCCGACAGGACAGTTTTCAGGAGAATCGAGTCTTTTTCCAGCCTTTAGAAAATCCCTCAAATCAAATATGTTTGCCGCTGGATGTGACATGAAGTGGTAAGGGTCCTCTCCTAAAACCAAAAGAATTCAGGTTACAAAAAAGAAAATACATATTCTTACATCGCATGCATACGCAAGTCACTAGTTTACCCGTGAAACAATTCAAAACTACATCAAAATTTATTCCTAAAACCAAAACCTGTAACTAATGACGGTGAAATTTCCATCTTATGGCAGTTCTGTCGTTTACCAGCAACCAAGAAAGAAGGAAGACCCCCAAAAAGGATGGAAAGAAGCTGTAGGTAAGGAGATTTGGGAGTGCACCATGAACATGCAAATGACAAAGGAAAGAACTGCTAGCCTAGTGAAGGCAAGCTAGGGGAAAGCTGATGTTTGAGCAGCAATAAAAACGTAAAGAAGAAGGATCTAATACGACGCCCCGAACAATTTTCCGCAGCTAGTTAGCAAACGACCACCTACAACAGCAACAGAAATGCAACAGAAAAATGAGACATAAGGATTCATTGCTTATATTTCTTCAGAACTTGATAGTATGCATTTCATTAAGCAAGACAAATTATTCGAGAGTGATATCGAAGCGTCATTGAAAAAATTCTCCTTCGTTTCATTTTCGCTTTGATTTCAGAATTCTTTATACGCGACACAAAACCCTTCAGCAATTAACTACAGTAAATTATGAACGTTAGTAATAAAGTAATAAATAATAAGTAATAATAAATACAATTAATAAGTAGAAAATAATTTAATGAGAAGCTGTTCATCCAGGGGGTCGCATTCACTACAAAGCTCTTCAAATCAACTGACATAGCTGCTAGTTCTCATAATTAAAAAAGATGTAAAAATAATTAAATATTCAAAATAATTAAAATAGTTAAAAATATTTTTAATAATTTTGAAATGAGTATTCAGGATGTAAGAACATAAATTGACCTGTTCTACTCACCATAAGAGAAGATTTCCCAAAGGACTATGCCATAAGACCAACTAAAAGACAATAGTGAATACGAAGGTATGATTGGTTGAAAACGAAAAAGGCTGCCACAAAACAAGGAGTTTCTTTAAGCATTCTGATTGGGTGTGAAGGAGACAGTGTGGTGATGAAATCTCTAAGGTTTGGAGCACATTGAGATATAAACCAGAGAAAGAGAGAAAGATAGAGCAAGAAGAATGGGAAATTAGACAAAAATGGTGTGACTGGGAATTGAAATCAGGTGTAAAAAATGTTGCATTTCCTACCACAATAAAACAAAATAAAACAATGGAATGGAAATTCTTGCACCTGCAGATTATGCAAAACTTTTGTTAAAAATCTAGGGTTTTTATAATTTTATAGTTTTTATACTGTAGTCATTTTGATAATTCTAAAAATTGTAAATAAGTGTTGGCACTAATTAGCTTTTAGCTATTATCTTATGTAGCCAACTGTAAACAAACAAATTTTTGTTGTAATAAGTCCTGTAAAATGAAACGAGCAACATCAAATAAAAAAGACCCTACTTACATATCACTCTCTACGCTAAATTTACTATGTTCCAGTGTTTCCAACGCTACCCATTTCAGCGGAACGTACCCCTAAAACATCAAAATGTATTATACACCTACTAGGCCCTTCATACGCCAGTCCTTCTAACACCGGTCCTTCTAACGCCGACCTTATAATGTACGTGTCACTAGCTGTCTTCAACTGTCGCCAAAGGGTTCTAGGCTTCCGTAAAGTTGCCAACTGTCGCTACAATTCACTACCTGTCTACCTGTAGCTATACTTAATGAATGCTTGCTTGGAACGACTGAAAAATTTTAAGTGCATTCTGGGAAAAATTTTGATGCTGAATGTCGTCAGAATTTAGTTTTACTGTCGCTGAGCTGTTTTCAGCTGCCAGTAGCTGTCTCTATCATTCTCTGAGTTAGAATTACGTGTCGTCAACTGCCGCTGCATAAAGTTAATGCTTGCTCCAGTGACTGGTAAAAACAGGCAGTAACAGGTAGCGACCTTATGGAAACCGGGCTTAATCAGCAACCAGACCTAAACTAATTAATCGATTTGCATCTACTGTCTTCCATTTGATTACCTGATTTGTAATATACTGTCCTGTTTCTTCAATACTTCGTGCCAAGCCAAAATCTGAGATTCTAGCAGCATCATCATCACCAATCAAAACATTCCTGGCAGCAAGGTCACGATGAACAATCTGGAAAGGATGACAACGGATATATGAGACAACTGGATGACGTACTGTGGTACAATCTGTAATTCTACAGTGGATATTTACATCTTATTAGCAAAAATAAGGCTTAGGTGAAGGCCACATTTTTGTCGTGTAAACTTACTTGCTATTTTAAGTGTGGCAGGAAGCCTTATCTTGATCTTCAATCATACAACAGTCTACTCATTATAGAATCATCACTTTCAAATCCACATAAGGGCTGATCACATGGTTCACATAAATTATCATAAGTTTGCATGAAATAGAATTCCATAAGCGACAAGTTCGATCTAGAGTTCATCATACAACCATAAATACATGAAAAAGCTGTCGGAAAACTCTCTCCTACAACAAATTAAATGGGAATACTGAGGGCAACTCTACCTTTTCAGTTGCCAAGTATTCCATACCGCAAGCAATATCACGGGCAAACATGATTAATTGCAATGTACCAAGAGCATCCTTACAAACATGCAATAAATTGTGTAATGAGCCTTTTGAGAGATACTCCATCATGATATAAACTATAATCCAAACAAAGACAGTCATTCGTAAGTCACCATCACCATTGAAGGTTCATGACATCAGTATCCTATGCTACATATGGTTCATATATTGAAAAAACTTACTTCTCAACAGAAATACATGTCACTCAATATGACTACTACAAAACATTTTCTATCAACATCACTGGATAATAGGTGCTTCACGGGACGTGCGTCCCAAAAACTTCAACACTGAATAAAGGAGAATATGAATACAAAAATCCACTCTGATCGACCTGCTATCCTATTTATCAAAGATCTCTCTCATGTTACGGTTTGTTTCATCTCTCTATATACCAGACTGTTGATTTGCATTGGCAAAACGGAAACTCTCCTAATCATAGTAATCCCCTCTAAATTGTAGCCATGACAAAGCTTACTTAACCTTCTATGAAGTAAATTAAAAACATAGTATGCCATTCCTTCCCTAGAAAGAATCTCTCATTTTTAGAGAGGGGATGTAAACTGGAAGTAAGCTATATTTCTGATTGTTGGGTAAATTATTTTTGGACCACAATGAAAGGAAAATCTACTAGGCCACTACGATGATAACAAGTTTATGTCTGATTTTCTGTTGCAATCATATGTATATAAGTACAATCTAAATTTAATAATATACGCACAGTCGTCTTCAGTTCGATGAATTGCCAATAGTTTCACAATATTAGGATGGTCAAGTCTTGTTAGGATTCGCATCTCTTGCTCAAAGTCTTTCTTGTGCTTCACGTTTTCGAAATCTAACGTCAAGAGGAATATTTGGTTAAAACAAAGATAGGTCAATATCCCTAAAGGATATTTTGAGACCAGTCTCTCTAGGAAGGTCAACATCCCTCCGAAATAAAGGACACTTGAAGAATAGTCTATCTCTTCTAGTTCGCTGAGTTTCATAACTGTTCAAGTATGATTAAGGTTTATTAGGAAACATTGAACATTGACAGTGTATGGCAGTCTGCGATATTTCTCATTATTTGAATAATGAGTGCTTAGTGAGTGGGTAGTACAAGAACCTTCACATTCCAGTCTTCCAAAAAATAAACATCTGTAGCTGCATGAAGATCTTTCGTAAAAAAAAAGTGAGAGTCGAGTCTCCATACAATTGCCTTCCTAAATCAGAGAGCACTTGGATCTTTATAAGAGCGCAAAGGTCTATGAAGTCTATGAAGGATGTGACCCGATCTGAAGTACTAGAATTGTAAATATTGTGTTTCTGGTCAAAACCTACAGTCATTTAAGTGAAAGTTTAGTGAAAGGTTAGAAATAGCGTAGAAATAAGGTCCACTGATGACTGAAAGTAATACAGCAATAATGGTGTCGCTTGCAAGTGCGACACGACCTGAAGATTTCACAACAATAGTCTACAACTGTGGATTTGTTCTAATAAGAACCGAGGTGTCCATATGAAATTGAACTAAAAAACATTTTGAATTGGCCTAGCCAGCTCAAAACAGAAGAAAATGTGTTCTACAACCACAACGCTATTTGGAGTCACAGAAATCCCAAACGTAAATGATAGCAAAAGGTTGGTTTACCTTTAAGCATTTTCACTGCAACCCTTTTGTCTTCATTTTCATATCTATATTTGAGTTGACCGAGGAAAACGACCCCAAATTTTCCTCCTCCGAGTTGTTCTTTTGAGATAACAAGTGACATGCTCTCATTAATGTCGATAACTAAAAAAGATTATGCAAGGTATGTAATACATATATTTACAACAAGGGGGCTGTGGACAATACACGGAAAAGCACTGAAAGTGGAATCTGACGGCTCAATAGCTTGAAAGTTACATATGAAATACAAACATATAAGTCACTATCTTGGATGAAAAGTGGAGAGTATTACTTGGAATAATGAGGGAAATTTTCTATATCAACCTAATGAACCAAAACATTTCGGATAATGATCGAAACATAACTGTTACAAAAAAATGATACAACTTGAAGACTAAGTTAATTGATTGATTAAATGATTGACTGGCTGGTTGGTTGATAGAGTGACAGATTGATAGACTGATTGATTGATTGACTGATTGACTGATTGATTGACTGATTGACTGACTGATTATCAAGGAATGTTGAGAAATTGTTGAAGGGAATATCTGCAATTAATGTGGGCCTAGCACTTTATAACATTCCGAATCCTGATCTCCACTGAATCAGAATCCCGTCTTGCTTTGACACTCGCTAAACGACATGGAGACTGCAAAATTTACCTCTGTCATATTCATCGTCATCTGATATGGCTGTAGGAAATGGCAATGATTCTGCAAACATGATAAAAATGACATTGAGTCATGAATCATGAACGAAAAAAGGCTCCTTAACGACAAGAAATCAATTAAATTTCAAATCAAACACAATTCACTACAAATTCTGTACAGGAATCAAGCAAATGTAAATGATCCAAATTATCCGTTTTTTTCCAAGGTCTTGTCAAGAACAGCAAATACTTCTACAAGAATGAAGTGATCCAAACCACTAGCATTTGATAAACCATAATATTAGTACATATTTCCATTTAACACTTAAATACATGCAAACATATGTATATCTACATACACTCAAAGACACACTCCTATGACAAAGGCAATTGAACTCTCGATACACGTAAATATGTATGCACGGACTTACCTTCTACTGGATGGAGGTTATGAAAGTTTGGTACAACAACCTTGTCGTCTACCTTGAAAAGAAAACCAATAGAGTTATTGGAATTAGTGAAATGCCGACCTGTCATTATACTGACGTTGGGTGTACGAGAGAGCATTTTGCTGAAATTGGAAAATATCCACATGGATTCATTATCTGATAGTGATGTCTAATATGGTTGAGAACTCCTGCTGATGCCCATTATGGCTCATAATGCCTACATTCAAACCAAAGCTGTCAGTAAAGACACAGGCACTTCTATTCATGTATACTATACTAATAAAAGACAAATAAAGTGGCTGATGATCCCCATTTAAGGGATACTTTGAATTACAGACCAATCAGATAGTCAGGATCCCCAACTCTACTACCCTTCATTCAAAAAACCTGATCAATAATCTTTCAAATGTTATTCACTTTCTTTATTTGATAAACACCATCACAACAGCACTATTTAGTAGATATCAATGGCTTACAGGACGGTCCCAAAGGAAAATTGTCCCAGGATACATCTATTTCCAACAAGAAACGCCTTCTTAGTGTAAAATCCACTACATACACCACTGCACTACGTATTTTTGCATTCAAGACCACTGACTTGTAGGCCGTGCGACATAAGTGTCTAAAAATCACGATCGCGCAAGGCTCAAGAAATATACCAGGAAACATGCATACAATGAATATATCACCGATATATTATTTGTATGGTTCAAGAAATATACCACTCTCATCGACAGGCAACCTTTACATGCTCGGAGGTCGATAGCTTATTTATAGTATTTTCCCGCATTATTCGTCTATATGAAGAAACAGTGAGTTAAAGTCATTTGGATATGAAAGTTAGTACGGTTAGAATACCCATAGCTCGGAAAATTGCAAAGAGAAATTGCATGGAAATGGTGGGTAAAACAAGTAACCACTACCAACTAATGGCATCCCCAATAGGATGGGGTACTTATTCCAGGTTGCTAAGGATACTCACTTACGGCCAGTAAGAATAGTCACTTCTGGCTAGTGATGATAATTATTCCCAGTAACAGCTTGACTACTGACTTACAAAATATGGGCAGAAAACTCAAGTAGAAAATTGCCCGGATACCTGAGGAAACTGAAAGTAAAGCTTCAATTCTTTTTGCTATCAATACGAGCCTGATTTAAAATGGTAACGAAAATGGCTTTATCATCGACTCTTGGAGCATTTGGCACTACTAACTGCTTGCATCTTACGCACACAAGAGATATAAGGAAGGAGTTAAAGATAAATGGGATTGCTATAATCTGGAAGGCAGACAGAAGCTTTGCCATTTTTAATCAGGCCCTATGCTAATATGGTATTACTGGGGACAGGGCTGTCCCACTACAATTAAGGGTGTTTGGGGCTCGAAACCCCTGGAAAAGGGTTCAGGCGACAAACTGAAACGATATATTACCTCAGTTAGCAAAATCCTTCTGTTTCCTTGCACGAGTGTTTGCGACATTAACTCCAGTCGGCAAACCAAATCGGTCGTACCCCCGCCCCGAAATTTTCTCGGGACGGCCTTACTACTTGTCAAATAGATGACTAGGCAATTGCCCCATGTCCCATTGTAAGCGTAAGTAGGGTATTGATATAAGACACTTCAAAAGTACCAGAAACAGCTCTGACAGAGCCTAATAACGGTGCCTTCAAACAAGCATTTTGAACAGCGAAAGGCCGTAAAATAAACTGAGTAAAAAAGCTTAGCTTTAGGGAGCGGTCATTATCTATGACCGGTGTGGGGACTGAAGATAAAATGGTGGGGTAAATGAAAAAATAAGCTGTGTAAGGTGGGGTAGAAGAATAATTTTTGACCACGAGGGTAGTGTAAAAACATATAACATATTTAAGCATAAATGCACACTTGCATTACTGTTTTCCTTCGGTGTTGTAAAGAAAATCTGACTTTAGCAAATGGTGGGGTAAAACCTTTTTGAGGGAATATAATGCTTTCTCTTCAGTCCCCACCCCAGCCATAAATAATGACCGCTCCCTTATACTAATAGCATCAAAATCATGGGATACGGAAAAATTTAAATAAATACATACAACTTCATGGTGTCCAAACTTATGCTTTCGACAGAGCAAAAGTACAACCACGACTATGATGAGCAGGACAGCAGCAGATACAATCAGGGATATCAGTCCAACGTTTTTCTTGTACCATGGAACTGAAGACGAAATTTGTATTAGCATAAAGAAATAGGATCCAACACCGCTTAATATGCAACTTGCGTGCGAATCTCGTTGATAGTAAGCAATAATATCCATACGAAAAGTATATATATCCTCATTTGCATATGGTACCCCGCATCTTCGTGGTCAAACAACAGATCAATTCAATTGTCACTAAGCGCAATACTTTCCGATAAAACGATGGCTCGATATCTACAGGCATACAGCACACGCTTTTCTTTATAAGGAACCTCGCTCAAGGCCTAGTTCCAAAAATTCCGTATTTTTGGCCCTCCAGTGATCATATTGTAGTACCAAAAGTTCCTCAACAGTTCCTTAATTTACAGAGCACAATTAGTGCCATAAAAATGGCACAGACACATGTAAAAGATTCAAATCCTGAATTTTGTCTTCAATTTTGGCTGTAATGTAAGATCAATGAAAAGTGAAGGACATAACAGAAGCATAGCAACACTCTATAAGGGTTTTGGCTGCAAATGAATGGGACCACCTTCCAAATTCCTTATTGTTTGGTGTTATAAAAATTTTTCAAAGTGAAAAGTTCCTTAGGGAACTGTCCTCTAGGAGAATAAGTTCTTTAAATATTTCGGCAATCTACATGTAGGTTCTTCATAAAGTGGTTCCTTATAAAAAAACAAAGCGTGTAGTGCATACGCTTTCAACACCCAAAAAGAAAGATTTCTACCTTAGACGCCCAAAATAGACCTGTACAACGCCACCATGAGCCCATAATTCGGTAGTCACCGTCACCAATAATCTCATGAACATAGGGAATGTTTGAGAGAAGAGAGTGAATAGGAAGCATGAATAGGAAATTCAAGACGGTAATCATGACTGTTAGTGAATGCTTATTTCCACTGTGGTGAATAGTTACAATGGTGAATAGGTGCTAAGTGGCCAATCATAGGGCCAAATAGATGCATTATTCATCATATCACGTGTACCCGCATCTGGTTATATATTTCAATTCACCTTTCGGTCGTTATCCGACGTTTCATACTCTGACGAGTATCGGACGAAAAAACCTTTTCAGTATGCTAAAAGAGTGTTACCGCTTTTTCGAGCTATAGTAAAGCTCTGTAGCACCAACAGACTTTTCACCTATTTCCACCGTCTCCACAAGTTGTAAAAGCATCGCAAGCCGAACAAGAGCTATCAAACTTCTCTTGAATGACATAGTTACCTCCATCTGTAGAACTGGGCTTGTTATTTGGCTTGCAATCTGTGGAATACAGAACATTTAATTAAAATACTGAAAATTGCAAAAAGGGGCATTGATGTATTATGAGTTCAGCATTAATATTGATAAACATATCGAAATCGGCATGGATATCAAAATCATGGATATCATTTTCAATAGTAGCCATCAGCGGAACGTCTTAGCAACTGTATACTGCACATAGTTTCTCGACTATTCTTCTATTTGCAAAAATCATTCTTAACAAACGCTAGAACAAGTTTAAGAAAATTTGAGTCCAATTTGTCAAAACAGTAAGAACATTCACACTCGGCAAAAATTATTTGACTATTATACAAATAAGAGTGTAGACAGTTAACCTTCTTGAAATACCAAGTTTTATTTATGGCATTCGTACAATTCAAGTTGAGAATATTGACAGGGCCTACCTTGACACAACAGCCATTTTTGGACATGAGAGCACCCTCCAGATTCCGTGCTTGCCCAACAAGTGGCCAAGGTCGATTCGTATGCAAGATCCTTATATGGGATAACCAAATTGACGTTGAAGGGTGCGCTGCCACTTTGACAGCAATAAGTAGACCTCAGAGTCTTATTAGCAGGTCCTCCTTTAATGCTAAGCTGTCCCCGGGATATTGGTGCAGATGTACCTGGGCGTCTAAGAATTCTGCAGGTAAATGTTATATTACCAGCGTAACTCCTCAGCAATGGATTCGGCTTAATGGTTATATCCAACAGTGGAGAACCTGTAACAGAGATAACGAGATGCATAAATGAAATTATTAACGATTGAATGCATCGTACGTATATACATTCATAAAAATACACACACGCACACACACACACGCACACACACACACACACACACACACACACACACACACACACACGCACACGCACACACACACACACACACACACACAGAGCACTTAAATTCTATTTTGTCAAAAATAATGAAAATTAATTAACAGAAAATACTTGGGAATTATAGTAGATAAAGGATTGAGCTAGGAAACGCACTTTTTTTACCAGAAAAATTGATCCAAGTATAGAGATGCTGAACCATTCTGGAAAGCTCATTGCAGCTTCACAGTGTATAATATGTGCTAAAGTCATGTTCAGCCATACCTCAAATATTGCATCTCACTTTGGTAGCCTTACACCTTGCAATGCCAAAATAGACCTAACATGCTCTAGTGCATAATTATCTACTGTGGCCTGCAGTCAGGTGCAGACACTCTGAAAGTACATTTACCGTAGTGATTCGATTAAAGCCCCCTCCTTCGAATAAGCCCCCTCGTATAAGCCCCACCTTCAGGATGATTTCTGACAAACAAGCCCCACCCTCCAATAAGCCCCCATGGGGGTTATCTGGAGTCAGTAAAATACATACTAAAAGCAACGAAAATACAAAATTCACCTTTTGGTTTGCTCACATGTGCTAATAATTACGAGAATTAACTCAAAGTATTCTATATTGAAATCCGCAGCAGCAGTCCCTATTAGATATTATCTCGATATCTACCAAAACAAAAACCACTGTCATAATTTTGACTTAGCTGCACTTACGATAGTCTTGAGAACAACCATCTACTGATACTTGGATAAGACAACAAGCAGCCACTACAATCAACGCCTTGATCTTTAATGCTCCAAATTTCATGGTAGGTTTTTCCAAATCTAAAATGTGATCATAGTGTAAATGCGCACATAAATATATATTATATATGTTTATATATATTTACTACTCTATCCAAAAATCCAATGAAATAGTTGAAAAACCTTGACGTCCATCAGCTCTACATAGCTATAAGGAAGTGTAACTTCTTGTTTCGGAATTTCATCTTCAGCAGAGGCGAACATATAAATACATCTATATAATAGATTCTCTTTATACTTTGAAATTGCTTGGTTGCTTGTAGCTTTTAGACGTTTATACATATATACGAAAGAGCTTAGTGTGTCATATCTTTTATTAGACCCCTGCCCTCATCAAAAATGCCTAGTTGCGCCCCTGGTATATATATATATATATATATATATATATATATATATATATATATATATATATATATATATATATATATATATATATATATATGTTTCCATCGTAGACTTTGAAGAAAAGGCATAAATAATAATTAAACGATCAATTTATCCGTCAATGTAGTATGATAGAAACTGGAAGTGAGATTCCTGATGAAGTTGCCTCAGATGTGCCGTTGCATTCTAATACCATCAATTCCGATGAAAAATTACTGAAGGTCGTCCGAGCATATGGAATGCGAACAAAGCAAATGGATGGGATGGTATCTTGATACGAATGATAAAAATATGCGATTGCTCTCTCCCATTGCCTCTGGAAATGATTTTTGAGTCATGAACGCGACAGGGCTCTTTCCTTGAAGCTTGGAAAAGAGCTAATGTCGTTCCAATCCATAAGACAAATACTAAAAACCTCAACTAACACTATAGATCTTATTCTCTGCTTCCAATATTTGGAAAGATTGTGAGAAACTCATCTTCGTTAATCTCAACCAACACGTGGATGAGGATGGCTTGCTAAATCCAAACCAGTCAGGTTTTCTGTTTTCCCTGACTGCGGACACAGTCTGTCACGGGCCGGTCAGAGTAAACCAAAGAGCTGTATGTGGCCCGGCCGTGAGATGCCCAAATATGGGTTAGGGGTCAGTCGTGCAATATGGAATGCAGCCATAGCAGAACCAGCAACACGTTGTTTTGCCCAGCTCTTCAACATTTGTAACCATGGGGTAACTGAAGGTACCATGTGAATATAGACGTAAAGAGCTATCTAACTGTACACAAATTTTGGGATAAGGTTTACATTTCGTAAAGAATCATGCTTCTCCATTACACGCTTTGTGTTCTTATAAAGTGTCTTCGTATGAAAAGGGTGTATGCTATTGCAACAACCCGCTGTAGCATGATGAAGAGGCTGTACTAAAAAAAATGGCCACTTCACAGCAACACAGTACTGCATGACGCCTCATAAACGTCGTAATATTCAGTAAGGATACACGTTTTCTTATAAGGAACCACTTTATAAGGTACCTACATGTAGAATGCCAAAATATTTAAAGAACTTATACTACTAAAGAAAATTCCCTAAGGAACTTTTCAATTTAAAAAATGTTTTTAGCACCAAACAATCGAGAATTAAGAAGCTGGCTCCATTCATTTGCAGCCAAACCCCACACTATTTTCCATGCCTATGTTAAGTCCTTCACTTTCCTCTGATCTTACGTTACAGCCAAAATTAAAGGCAAAATTCCGGATTTCTATGTTTTACACGTGTATGTACCATTTTTATAGCACTAATTGGAACTGTTAAAACTACAATTTGATCATTGATTCAGATTCAGATTTTCAGATTTTCATTTCTACCAATGGCCTAGGTACAATTTACATTGTATAGGTAAACACAGCTATTGAAGAATAAACATAAAACGTAAACATAACATGGTTAAAGCTAAAATTGCTTTAAAAAAACAAGAATGAGTACAAAAGATAAATAAGGATCTAATAAACAAGCAAAAAATACTTTAGATTTAATTCTTCTGCGATCTATTTTATTAAATTATAAAGGATCAAGTTGTGTCATTTTGTGAATAACTATTTTCTAGACACTTAGTAATCAATTGACATATAGTCTGATCGCAAATCTGGTCATTTTGTTGCAGAAAAATGAACTTTGCTGTCTCATCGAGGTTGTCTAAAACATTTGTTATGTAGTAACATTTTGCAAAAGTCTTCTCTGTCAAGTTGCATCTCGTAATACAATGGAGTTCGTCCTCTGTTTCTCCGCATGTTGTATAAATTCGTTGATCTGAACTTAGTTTTGGCCTCTGGTATCTCTGAGTTTCAATTTTAAGTTCATGCGGTCCATAAATAAGGAACTTATGGAACTAGGCCTTGAGCTAGGTTCCTTATAAACCAGGGTGGATTTCATGTAGTTAGGCCCGAGTTTGTCCAGTGTGACCTTAGAAAAATGCCTTGGCGTACGAAGGAAAAACCTCGCTTCTTGGCGTATCGGCAACAGAGAGTCCCTTAAGATGAATGACTTTTCAACTTTATTGGCGTATCGCTGTCTGCATTTGGGCGCTACTACAGCATCGTACTTCTCCTAGAAATAGATGGCCTACTCTGACAAACTATACACCATTCGATAGCTCTCGGCGAGTAGATTACGATGATACACGCATTGGCGGATGTGCAGTTTAGGGTAACAGCCAAATGCTAACCCTAAACCTAACCTTTATCCCACCTAGCCAGCAAACATGGTAGCCATGTTTGCTAGAAACAGCTCGTTACCTCCTCGAAAATTTGATCTGTGTGGTAAATGACGGTATCATCGTAATCTACTGGTCGTGTGCCGTCGAATGGTGTATAGTTTGTTAAGGTAGGCCATCTATTTCTAGGAGGGGTACGGCTGGAATCGTGCAAATAAATTTTTTTTTATATTATTCTCCTCCTTAATTGTTTTCTATACGCTTCGCTGGCACACAACAAAAAATTTCGGCGTACGACTTGATCCACTTATGGCGTAATATCAGGCTATTGAGGGAATGTCCGGCGCAGTATCAACATGGAATACACCCTGGCCTATAAATAAAGGGTGTACATTAATGCTGAGTCATAGCACTCCAAAACATGTACAACACAATAGGTGCTATTTTCACTTTCCAGAGATTAACAGGGAATTTACCGGCACGTGAAAGAACGTTGTGAAATTTTGTTGCACATTTGCTAAACAAAGCAAGCTTGGACAGGTCTACGGCCCATGACCAAACAATTCGCATTGATTATGACAAAATTAAACTCACCGAGGTGCTAAATCCTGTTGTAAAAAGATGTGCTGACCAGTCACAAGAATTTGCCCTAATCATGACACAAACGTCTTTCAAAGTTGCTCCAAAATCCAACCTATTCTGAAAATCAGTGTTCTGATGTCTTGCACTTCCGCGGTCTTGCTCAACAGTATGGAATAGGAATGGAGCGTAGGAATTCGCAATTAAATGACCTTTGTTGAATAGACCGTCCGTGCGTGCCTTGTTTGATGAAAGAGCGTGTCGTGCCTACAACTATGAAACCTGAGACAAACCGATGGGGCCAAACACATAATTATGTTCATTTTCCATAAACTCACAATATTCTGATGCAAAAGCAGCAAGTAAAAAAAAGCAACTTAAATCAAATTCCCAGAACCACTCGACCTCGACTACCATATGAGCACCAAAAAAATTGCTCGAGATCGAGAAATGTACTATCTTGACCACTGGGGGGATGCTAAAACCCTCAACCCCACTAGCTTCGCCCCTGTTGATATGCACGTGGTCATATAGAAACGCTGTATATTTCCTACCCTCTTTGTGTGTTGGGTCTTCAGGGGGTCTTACGATGCAGCCAAAATTAAAGGTAAAACTGAGAAGTCCAATGTTTTACTCGCGTGTTTACCACTTTACTAGAACTAAATGTGAAATGAAAAATAAGGAACTGTTAAGGAACTTTAAATGCTACAATTTGATCATTGGAGGTCCAAAAATAAGGAGCCCTTGGAATTAGGCCTTGAGCATGTGTTGGCCTTCTCTCCACCTCTGTCTATAACAGTCCACCCCACGGACATTCACCGTGGAAATTTCTCCAACCCCGGCCTATTGCAACCCGCCGCTTATTTACCGCCAGACTTTTCCCAACCACCCCCCCCAGCTTATTGCCATCCCCTTTCACCCCCCCCCCCGCTTATTGCCATCCCCTTTCTAAGTCGGACTGTAGAGTACTAGCACGGTTCTTGGGGTGTCAAAACCACAGCCCCTCATCCCCATAGCTGGTAAGCCAGCAACCTCTAATCCACGTAGCTATTCCGTATTCCGGCGATTATCTCAATAGTGTATTTTGATCCTACACGTATTCATTCCAAGAACAGGAATACGTTATAAGCCCCTAAGGCCCCTGATCGCGAGTCGGCTCCTTGACAGTTAATATGCGGCTCGAGGAGCATATTTAAGCCCGCAGATAGTGTTTTAAATACTGGTGGAAAGAGTTTATTATTTGCCAATTTGTCTTACATTAATAAGAATTAAAAGTGTTTTCGTAGAAGCTCTCGTAGTACGTTGAACAATGTAAGGAAAACGTCCGTGTTACGAATCCTCACGGCCACCTCAATCCGACGATTACATGTGGGGGCTCCTATACTAGAGGATTCCGGCCACCCTTGGCCTTCTATTCTTTGACCTTGGTATACGCATTACTGCACAGTATCCCGTGACTGTCACCATCGTGAAACTGAGGTTTCGAAGCTCTCCCATATAAAGCAAGATCAGTGGCCGGCCGGTACAGTACCTAAAACGACTATTGACTAAGAAGAATTGACTAAGAAGAAGAAGTACAAGACAGTTGAAAAGGTATGTTACTTCCTGAACATTTTGATGTTATGCAGTACTGATCTTTTTAAGGCCTCTTACCTGATCCACTCAGCTCTTTTGCTTTTATCCGGTCCACCCTTTATAGCACTCAGTATCTTGTCTGCAGAGAATGGCAAAAAGAATGGCATTCTGTCAACCAAATGCACCATGCACGCTTGCAGAGCCGTATACGTGAGCAGATCGTCTCAATCTCCAGCAATTTTTCATTCTCCTGCTAATCACTTTCTAAAGAGAATATATCTTTACATTGTATTTACGTAACAAAACATAGTAAATCGCTTCAAACCACGTTTTTCAGGAAAAGGTCAGCGGTCTAGACACCCAGTACCCACCCCCGTAGTTACGTGAATGTAGGTGTGCCAACTTATTTGCGTATTATTATGTTACAGAGTATCAGGCACGGCGACGCTAGGGGGGCTGGGGGCTTACCCCCAGTTTTTGCCAGCCAGTGATTTACAGTATGTAGCCTTTATCAAGCAATGTATTGCTTCTAGCCCCATTCTTCATTTGACAGCGCTGTGCCCGAATATGTGAACGTCAACAAATGGGCAAGCTTCACGAACTTGAACCTGTAGCGAGAAAAGTTAGGGAGCGAGCATGACAACGTAGCGAGATCCCAAATTTCCCGCTGAACCTGTTTTTTTAGCGCGAGGGGCGCGGGAAAAAACCGCTTGTGAGACCACACCTATCATGGCTTTCAAAAACTTGTAGACACACCAATTCTTTATGCAAACTGGTTAAACAGTGTGTATAAATACACACTCTTTTGGAAGAATATCTAATTTTTCTTGAGCCTTACTTGAAATCTGTCGATTTTGAGCCTAAGAATATTCTTAAATTATTGTTAGATTTCAACGATCTTTAGTATTAATATTCGTATAGGCTATATTCTTATACTACAAGGTGTGCAACAGGTACTCTCTGCAGAGTTACTGGGTCGCATTTTCGCGTAATGACTCCCAGACGGAATAAGTGAAGCTCACACTAGTTTTGTTTCTATAAAACTCAAACATAAAATTTACGTCCTCACGAAGCTTGAGCTTTGAAAACTCTGTATAACAGCAAACAATCAAGAATTAGGAAACCGGTTCCATTCATTTGCTGCCAAAATCAGCATAAATTGTTCCCTATGCTTGTTTCAAGTGCTTCAAGTTTCATTGGTCTTAAAGTATAGCCAGAATCAAAAGCAAGATTCAGAATCAATGTTATACCGGTGTCTGAACCATTTGTATGGCAGTAAATGTGGAGTGAAAATGAAGGAACTGTTAAGGTAGTCCTTCACACTTCAAAAACCATTTCTGACAAAAATTTTTGATTTTGGGATTTTTATGGAAAAGTGCAATATAAGTATTCAAAATTCATCAGCAAGCATTATATCTTGGGTAGCATACTTGGTTTTTGCAAGAAATAAAATAATTCTGACTGAGGTAAGAATTATCTTCCTTAGCAACCACCCTTTTGTGGTTGCTAGGGAGGTCAATTTGAAATGTAAAGCACGACACACACCCCAAAGTGGTCAGAAAAAAGCTATGGTCCACCTGTAGCATCACAGTTTGCTTTGGACAGCCTGTGTGACTGAAAACGAGGTTTTAATCTCAATAGAGTACTCAACAGAGTACAATGTTGTGAGTATATTGTTTACTTCGAGAAGGTGTACTTGGACTGCAGTTGTCGTGTTTGTAGACTGTAGTTTGTGAATTATCAGTTTGCTTGGAGATATGCCTCCAACCAAGGCCAGGGCAAAAGCAGCAAGGAAACAGAAGAAAAAGAGGATTTTTACGGGTATTCGTCGTCAAGATTTGACTGTTTTAGGCCCTTCATCCTCAACTCCTTCGACTACGAGCCATGGTATGCGTGAGACACGTAAGCCTGTCAAGAACGCCAGTGAAATAAAACTGCAAAATTCGTCCTTCACTGAAATAGATGATTCTGAAATCGCCATAACTCGAAGTAAGGCAAAATCTTTAGGTCTGTCTACTGTCAAAGGTACTGAAGTGCCAACTGGATACTCTTTGATTGATGTGGAACATTTTCAGCACCTCCTGGGATCAGCTGTTATTTGTAGAGCTTGCAGAAGCCCAAAATCAGATATGATGCTACTGAAAGATAGCAGAAAAAGGCATGGCTTAGCAGAATTATTCATTCTGAAATGCTCAGAATGCAAGTTTGAAACTTCATCCTATTCAAGCAAAAAGGTTGAAAATGGGATATTTGAAGTAAACAAACGATCAATATTTGGTTGCAATTCCTACAGAGGTGGTAGACAGGTTTTAGAAGACTTTTGTGCTATTATGAACTTGCCTTCACCACTGGCATCAGCTTCTTTTTCCAGACATTTAAAGGCAGTTTCAGGGACAATTGTTGCTGGGGCAGAAAGAAACATGACCCAAGAGGCTTCATGAATTAGAACTCTTGTGTTGGAAAAATGTCCAGATGCTGATAAAAATGATGAAGACAGTGCCATATCTGTTGCAATCTCCATAGATGGTACTTGGCAAAAAAGAGGCTTAGAGAGAGGCAAAAAAGACGCAAAAAAGGGAAAAAGTTACCTGATAAAATATCTGTAGCTGGGAAAGGTAGATTGACACAACTAACAATAGACCAGATTCAATGAAAGTATGGTCAAGCTATTCGAAAGAACACTGGAAGCCTAGAAGGAATGCAAGGTGCTGTTTGGGCTATATTTCATCACATGATTAAGCCTCCTTCTGATATACCCCTATCAGTACAGCACAGGTTTTGTCCTAAAGGTGAAGGTTCTTGGTGCAAATTTAATTCAAATCTTGAGACTCAAATGTTGACATATGATGAAATTCACAGGCTTCCATCAGTATTCTACAATGAGTTGAAGCCTATTTTTGCAAGACAAGCAAGCAAGGAGTTGTTGCAGAAGTGTTTGCTGGGTCTCACACAGAATCCAAATGAAAGCTTGAACAACTTAATTTGGCTATGATATCCAAAACGTTTATTCTGCAGCAAGGATAGAATAGTGTCTGCTGTTGCAGAGGCAGCTTGTGTCTACAATACTGGTGCAGGTGCTTAAGCCCAAGTAATGCAAGCAGGTCAAATACAGAGTGGTGTATCCAATTCTCTGAGAGCCTTGCATAAGAGAGATGGGGCAAGACTTGCATCAGCATCAGGAAAAGTAACACAAAAGTATAAAGGTTGGCGTTTGAACCGAAAGAAAACAGCTAAAGAGGAAAAGAAGAGAGCTAAGGTTCATTATGATTCAGGAGCATTTGACTGTCAAGGAGTGAAAATAGGGTCTAAAAGAATGAAGAAGTAAAGTGCAGATAGAAATAGCAAGAAGCAGAAAAGCTACCTGGAAGAAGTTAGAATGGAGGATACTCAAGAATACATAGCAGTTTCTAAATTGTTGAAAGCAGAGCAGAGGAGATTGAAGTTGTTATGGCAGAGGAGATTAAAGTTACTATACCAGAGGTTTTGGAGTACATAAGGGGTTTTTAGATTAAGTTTCTTCATGAACAATAACTAAATGCTTTGAAAGGTATGTTTCTGGTAGCTGTGACAAGTTTCAAGGCAGTCACTGGTAAAATGCCAATTTACAATTTTTAACTGCCGTTTTCTCAAAAACCTGATTTTTAAGACTAGTAAATTTGGGACAGAGAATTTAGAAGGAAATCTAAATGATATTCACATGAAACTTTCACCACATGTTGGTTATGGATTGGCAAATGTTTTGTACAGACAATTTTCAAAAATATGTAAAATGGCACCTGTTACCATGGAAACAGTGTTTTTAGCAAATTTTAGAAGCTAGAAAAGGTTTATCAAAATTCTGTCTGTACAAAACATATGTCCCTCTAAGGTACAGATATAGTGAAAATTACAAGTCAATAGCTTGTTTGGTTCTTGAATTATCTCTGTCCCAGTGAAAAAAGTGTGCGTGCTTGCTGATTGCATAAATTAGCATAATTATGAAGTTAAAAGTCCAAAATGTGACAAAAAGTGTCAGAAGCCTGTACCTATAGTGTGGCAAATTTTGGAAGCAATATCACTTATAGTTATTATTTTAATGAAGAAAGAATGAAAAAGTTGATGAAAAATTTAAAGTGTGAAGGACTACCTTAAGGAACTTTTAGTACTACAATGTGATGATTGGAGGTCCGAAAATAAGGAATTTTTGGAACTAGGCCATGAGGTAGCTTCCTTATAAGGCCTGGTTTTCATAAATCGTAATCCATCGGCGATTATCGCCAATTGAGCATCGGCGATGATCGCCGATGCTTAAGACACCTTACGATGAGTTAAAACTTATGAAAACTGTGTTGTCTTAAGCATCGGATACCATCGGCGATAGACTTTGGAAATTCAAAAAGTTTTGAATTTAGAGCTCAACGGCGATGATCGCCGATGCCTTAAGACATAATTTTTTATGAAAACCACTGATCGGCGATTATCGTCGATGTTTTTAGAAGTCCCCGCAGATTTCCGCAATGTTTATGCGATCACACGCAAATATTTAGTCGGATCCAGACTCCGTATTAATTTTCAGCAATCCACACCATAAAAATATGGCTACTCAAGAAACAGATCGAGGAACGCAAATTGATGATGTCGCTTTTATGGATTTAATCAGGGAATACCGGACGTCATGCAACTGAAGTTCTTGCAACAAAGTGTGGAACTGCCCCTTTGATTCTCTTTCTTGAAAAATCTCTCTGACCTAAATTCTCTTTTTCCGGTATTATTTTTTCCTTAAAAGTTGTCTCTTTCTTCTTAAAAGTGCAACGATTAAAACCAGTGTTGCTTGTAAAAGGAATCTTCGGTTAAAAGCTGCAGGCATGTTGGATTTACTTGCGCCAAAGGAATTTGACGCCTAAATAAGTAAGATATTACGATTACGATTTATGAAAACTGTATGTCGTAAGATGTCTTAAGCATCGGCGATCATCGCCGATGCTCAATCGGCGATAATCGCCGATGAATTACGATTAATTAAAACCAGGCCTAAAAAGCGTGCATATTCCATAAATAGATATGGCCTAATTACTTATATAAATTTTCCTCCGTGATCCGTAGATTTGATTACAACTCCACAAAGTGGTCAGACCAACGCCTAAATTTAGGCCAAGGCGTGAGATCAAGTGATGCTTGGAAGTTCTTTAATTATTACCATTCAACCGAACCATGCTTTGCCTGGGGTCGGGGGTGAAATTTGATTGTTACCACTAGGGGGTGTGAAGCATATATGCCCAACAAAAGGACAAGGCCTGCTGGATGAGAGGGTATGTCATGGTTGACAAACGGAAACCAAGTCAAAGCGTTGGCAGCAAAGGCCATGAAACTCTTAATTCTGTTCCTTACCCATAAACTTCATAATATGCTGGTGCAAAAAGAAGCATTGAGAGATGGATAGACATGAAATTCTCCAAAATTGCGAAACCAATATACGAGCAGCCAAACTTTTTTCCGAAAATATCCTCTGTTTAGTATCGAAGGTGCTGCCTGCCACACCCCTATACTCTACCAGTAGTCTCGGTCCTGATCAGAGCTGAGTTCAGTTCTTGCATGGTCATATAAGGAAACAGTGGAAACATTTTGTCCGACAGTATCCTCTATTTTGCACAGGCCCGTAGCCAGCTTGAATTCGCAAGGGGGCACAGCCAATATATATAATACATATATATATATATATATATTTATATATATATATATACACACACACCCTCTGGCGTTCCATGGTTGCCCACGTCCGGCTGGATATGGCACCTCAGTAAGTAAGTAAGTAAGTATATACACACACATATATACATATGTATATGTATATATAAAATTCATTTCTGTAGGGGGCACAGAGGTAAATTTCTCAGGTCCAGGGGGTCTTTGCCCCCCAGGCCCCACTGGCTACGGGCCTGATTTAGCATTGAAGGTGCTACCTGCTGCACCCCTATACGCTACCAGTATTCTCAGCCCAGATCAGAGCTAATCCATTTCTTGCATTGTCATATAAGGAAACAGTGCATTTGCATAACCGACCCGAGCGGAATTCGAACTCACGACCCATGACTTTGCACGTCAAGTGCTCAGTTGGTAGAGTACTTGACGTACCAATTCATGGGTCGCGAGTTCGAATCCCGCCCGGGTCAGTTATTTTCTCGCACTTTCAATTTTCATTTCTCCCAAATCCTGTTGTCTTACACATTATCATAACTCTAAGTAGACTCACTCAGTCAGATAACAATTTAGGTCGAATTCAGTTCATAATTAGTGTGTGTTTTCTGCAGAAAGAACAAAGCGCTGGTAGACAAAATGCCGATATTTTCACGGTTTCAGAGGATGTTTGGAAAGAACATCATGGGAGGCAGACTCTCCGTGGTTTTAGCAGATGAAGATACGAAAACCAACCAAACACGTGCGGTTATAATTGATGCGGAAATTGAAAGTCAAAGTACTAGAGCGGCAAGTATACGCTAACTTAAAAACATACATACAAATATATGTGTATATATATATATATATATATATATATATTTAGATAAAATAGATTTTATTTTAAAACAATAAATAGAGTTTAAAAAAATTTCCACTTCTTTAACATGTTGACTTTCGTCTTTGTCAGTAATCTATTGCTGAAGAAGACGAAAGTAAACGTTCAAAATGAGGGAACTTGTGTTTGAATTCTATATGTATGCATGCCCCCCTCTCATCAGCCCTTCCCTCGAATAACATCCACCCAAAAGTGTTAAAAGTAATAAGCTCCCATTGAGCTGATTCGAAGCCCCCTTGGGGCTAATTTGAGGATTTACGGTAATCAATTACTTAGCGCTAACGACTTAACGTAATCACAAATGACACGTGAAGAAGTAATTACTCTTACGTTGTCCTCCAAGTTTTTTACCTTGACAATCATAAGCTGCTTAATTTTTGTTTCATAAGAAACAAGCATAGAGTTGAGAAAATATATTTGAGGGAAACCCTTTATAACCCCTTAATGTTCTTTCTGAGTCCCTAACGTGTGGAAGCAGGAATATAGCTAACGAGAGAACTTTTGAAGTTAACGGGACTTTCACACACTGTAAAGCCTGGTGTTAGTAGGAACACAAAATAATATATAATTTTTTGTAGTGGTCTACGTTTTTGTAACTTGTAGGTATTTCTTCTGTAGGATGCTCCGATGAGCAGGATAAGTGACATTGAAGGTAAGGAATTCAAACTGTGGTGTCCTGTGCACAGCAGCGGTCAAGGATACATAACTTGTCATTATGAGATAGAGAAGGATCACTTTGAGCTATTCAGTTCAGGAACTGATGAAGATGCACAAGGTAGTACTATATTCTCTTTGGATTTACACGTTTTTTTTTACAAGAAAGTAGTTTATGAGAAAGTACTACTGGACTGCTAAATACATTAACAATGTTCAGTAAGTACTGCATTTTTGAGATCTAAGAAAGTTGAGAAGTCATGTAAGTACCTCTTGAAAGTCCAATATTCATACAAGACAATTGTCTCTGTAGCTAACCTCTATAGATCTCTTGTGGTAATTTATATACACGCTTTTTAAAGAACCTGCCTCAACGCCTAGTTCAAAAAGTTCCTTATTTTTGGACCCCCAATGATCAATTTGTAGTACTGAAAGTCCCTCAACAGTTCCTTAATTTTCAGAGCACAATTAGAGCTGCAAAAATGATACAGACTCGAGGAAAACATTGAAACCTTGAATTTTGCCTTTGATTTTGGCTGTAGGATAAAATCAATAAAAATCAAGGACTTAACACAAGCATAGAAAACATTCTGAGGGTTTTGTCAGCAACTGAATAAAACTGGCTTCCTAATTCAAGGTTGTTCGCTGTTATAACAATTCTTGAAATCAAAAAATTTCTTAGGGAATTTTCCTTTAGTAGTATAAGTTCTTTAAATATTTTGGCATTCTACATGTAGGTTCCTTATAAAAAACAAAGCCTGTAGTAGAATGTTATGTTTGCGGAGTGCCTGCCTGTCTGTGTAGGACTGTAGTGTTGCGCAATCTCAGAAATTCTTGATAAGACTCGCATTTTCCAGATTTGTTTAAGTAATGAACTTACTGCAGTTCGTTACACATATTTAACACCTGTTACTTTACTATAAAACAGTTAGTAGCAACAGTTAATCAGTTTATTCCTAGTGTAATTTTTTTTAAACTTCTCATGTATATATTCAAATTACTAATACAAATACAAATCTCTCTAAGTATAGGTAATTTGTATCTGACAGACAAGGTTACACACATAGTCAACAAAATCATACAATACAAAAAAAAAAAGAAAACAAAAAAATGCACTTAGGAATACATGTCCATACACAGTGAAGTTAGATGTAACTATAATTCTTAGTACGTTAGAAGATCAGGGTTAGTCCAGGATTTGTTTCTCATGCAGAAAATATAATAGGTGGATCGAATGATGATGGCTGTAATTTTGCTTAGTATATAGTTTAAGTGCTGTTTTTCAATACCAAGATCATTGCACATTTTAATAAAAGATTTGCAGGATTTCCCAAAAATTCCTATAGAGCTCATAGATAGGTTGATAAATTTGGTATAACGGTATTTTGAAGAGAGGTCACGAGTGAGCTGCAGGTATTTGTTACGCTTCCTATCTGCGTTGGTAGTTATATTGGTTTCAAATCCAACGGTAAGCTCGACGATATAGATCGTATCCGTTCCAATGCAGAGAAGCAAATCGGGACGCAATAGGTCCCCTGTCAAAATGCAAGGTGAGAGAAAACCTGGGAGGTCAACATACAGAGTGGAGTTTTTAATACATTGTAGTGTTGATGCTACAAAATGTAGAGCTGAGTTATGTCTCCAAGTGTAGCGGCCATCTTCAAGATAAGACTTACAGCCTGATACAACATGAAGAAGAGACTCAGGATGCAAGCAAACAGAACAGTCGGGCGACGGTGAGAGTTTCCATTTGTGGAGATTTGTGCGATTAGCTAGCGTGTTATTGGGGTACCGTACAGTGAAATTGAAAATATTTTTAGGCAGCTTACTCTGTGTAGAGGACCACAAAGAGTTGAGAGTTACCAGAGAGTGATCTAAAAGGAAGGATATGATAAAACCTTGGGATGGAAGCTGGGACTTCAGTTTTTCTTTGTGTTCTTGGCGCACAACCTGTAGGACATGTTTAGTGTTCTTATATGAGCCATATTGTAAGTTCATGCTGTTACTGGTATTTTTCCACAATGAGACAATAGCATCATTCTGTGAGGATTTTAGGGAAGTACGTAGGACATTTTGGCATTGGAAAAATTTAATAGATGGAAGCTGGAGATTTAAACCAAACTGATTTTGAGGAAGGATTATACCACTTAAAGTGGCACTTATTGGAAGGTCCAGCCATTGACGAATAAACCTAATTACGACATTATCAAGATTTTGAATTACCCATGTTTTTGACAATGAAGCTACTGTGAAGTGCCAAGATAATTTTGAAAGGATGTAGCGCTGATAGAGAAGTATTCTGTTTTTAGGTAGGATAGGAAGAGCATCAATTCGCTTAAGCATCTCAGAGAGAGAGGATTCCAGTTTCTCTTTATGGGCTTCGTTGTTCATTTCAAAGTTGAAAAAGCGACCAAGGTACTTAAAAGATTCACCAGATTTGACTCTGGGGACAAGTTCACTGTTAATAAAAAGCTTTGGTTCGTATTGAAGAGATCGCGAGGAAAACTTTTTGATCCCAAAGGTCGCACATTTGTCCACCCTAATAACCATATCTGACCATTTACACCATTTGGTAAAGCAATTCAACAGTAACTGATTTTCACGTTCATTGGTTGTGACAACAGCTGCATCATCCACAAACTGAAACCAGTGAACTGGCTTAAAAAGACAATCGAATGTATCATGAGAAGAGAAGCCAAGTTGTTTATATTTTTCTTGATGAATGAACTGAATGAAGGTATTAAAACACATGTTAAATAATAGTGGGCTAAGGCAGTCACCTTGAAGAACACCTCGTCTAACAGGGATAGCAGGAGTAAGAAAATCGTCAGTTATGACTGATGTATGGAAGCCAGTATAGAGGCTTGAAATCAAAGCTTTGGTTTTGGCTGGGATATGGTGATATGCAAGAACTTCTTGAATCAAGTTGTGATGTACTTCACCGAAAGCATTTTTGAGGTCTAATAATGTTATAACTAAAGAACGTTGTTTAATGCGGGCTTTGTCAATAATATTGGCCATCATGGAAGTATGTTCAAGGACTCCAGCGATCTTGGGAGTAAAGCCTTTCTGGATTTCAGCCTCAATAAAGTCATTTTGTCTGAGGAATGAGAAAATAGAATCACGAAGGCAGGAGGTAAAGACTTTTAAGGAAAAGCGACCAAGGTACTTAAAAGATTCACCAGATTTGACTCTGGGGACAAGTTCACTGTTAATAAAAAGCTTTGGTTCGTATTGAAGAGATCGCGAGGAAAACTTTTTGATCCCAAAGGTCGCACATTTGTCCACCCTAATAACCATATCTGACCATTTACACCATTTGGTAAAGCAATTCAACAGTAACTGATTTTCACGTTCATTGGTTGTGACAACAGCTGCATCATCCACAAACTGAAACCAGTGAACTGGCTTAAAAAGACAATCGAATGTATCATGAGAAGAGAAGCCAAGTAATAATAATAATAATATAGCCACTTCTATAGCGCCATACATCCCCAGGGCTCGTAGGCGCTTAACAACAAACCATTAAAACTAGAGTCCAGAATATAGCAAATTTACATAAGGTTATAAAAATAAATTTAAAATAAAATAGATGTTCCTATTTCTAACTATTAAGTATATTTATAAGGATAAACTATTAAGTGATCAAAATAATGGAATTTTAGGGTATAGGTTCTTGAAAGTTGTGGTTCTTTTATTTTTATGCAAGTGATGTACCTTTACTGCATATTAAATTAATTGCTGTGACTTGCAACTCTTATATGACTCTTCTTTTCATTAGCTCTTCAACTACGACATGACCCCAACAAAGAAAAAGAAGGAGAAGAAACTAACTATTGGATTTATCTAATGCATGAAAATAATAAATACTATCTGTGCTGTAATGATGATGGATCTGTTGTAGCTTATAAGGTAAGACCATAGGCACTACTTTCACTGATTGTTGTTATAGCCATACTTCATAACCAAAGCTTTTAGTCAGAATTCCCAGCTGCACCAGATTTTATGAGAGTTCAGGAGGGAGAGATGCACCCATTCAAGTAGATTAACTGGCATTCTGGCTGAGGACTCCAGGAGTTAAAATACAGATTAAACCCTTAAATGCCCAATTGACCTCCAATTGAAACCTGACATGCAGAATACTCTCAACAATTGTGATTCCCAGTGGGAATCTGAAATTAGACCTTCAGTTAGTAGCAGTCCCAATTATCCAGGGTTCTAGCTATCAGGATTATACTGTAGTCTCACATGGTGGCAGCTACGAAACTACTGGTAAGGGAAAACTAATTGTCACCTGGTTTACAACATAAAGGAAATTTGTCACTGACACCCCTCTAGGTATTTACATAGATATTTACCACTCAATGATGGATAATGCATCATTTTTGACTGCTTGTTTTCTGAAGCTATATTGCCAAAACCAATATACTGATGGAATACTGATTTACAAAGTGAAGACAGAACATTTGGGGGATGTCATACCCCACATACTCCCCAGGTAGATCTGCCCCTGCATATGTCCCATGTTTTAATTGTCTCCACAGTATTAAGTATATGGAAGTATAGATCTATCAAAAGACAGCCACTAGTACATTCACTGCTCCTGGGAGTCTTGCAGCAAACTTTGTATATTGTGCAAGTTTAAAGCAGAAAACATATTTTCATCTCACAAGTTTATGTATTTGATTTTTGCATCTCTTACATTGCAATTAGTCACCATGATCATAATCCATGAATGTAGAAAGCTCATTGCAATGAATAGGAGGCTAATGATTATGAAATGATCAGCATTGGCAAAGACTTACTTTAGGTAGAAATGAGATACATATTGCATGGCTTTCCAAAGCTTTTTCCTTTATTTTTAAACACTGCTTTCTCACTTTTATTGTTTATTTACATGCTATGTGAATTCTTCAAGCCTTTTCTGTGGATAGTTCCCAAAATATTGTCCATTATTCCTTAAACATTAACTTATTATCCCTTTTGATGATTAATTCCTGTCTCCTTTTTTAAAGGATGATAACAAGAAGGCGTTGTTCATTATAAATACGATTCAACAAGGCCTACATCATAGTGTCCTAAGAATCAGGGGCCATGAGAATAAGATGTTGAAGATTGGAGGTGAAGATAGACTAACTTCAAAGAATACTAATGAGAAGGTTGATAGTGGACGATTCATGGACCCAGCTAGTTCATTTGCTATTGTTGTTGCTTGAAGTTAAATACCAGACCTTGGCCTTGGAAACACTGTGGTCAGGAACCACGGAAATGCAATAAATGCACAACTAGAAATGAGCAAGAGCAGTCCTTCCTAGGAGTATTTCATAACTATGGGGCATTGTCTCTTCTGAAGAGAAATTGTTTGACAGACAGTTTGAGACTAAGGGGAGAATCCAATAGGAGAAATTAAGAGTAGTGGGTCAATTTTTAATCTAACTCTATGAGCCCTTGGTGCCTTCCTCTGTCATGCACCTGGTAGTATGAAGGCAATTAATTCAGTAAAGAAATATCAGGAGCTACTGTGCTTTATGGCTACACACTTACAGTTTGCTACTCTCTATCAACTGATTGTCAGTGAAAATTGTGTTAAGCAATTCTGTAACTGGGCAGGTGCATTGACTAATATGTGGTATGAATGGGATTCAAACCAGGTACACCCTGGTTGCAATTAGAAGGTCACTATCATAATACAATGTTGTTGCATTGCTTACTTTTAAAATTGTAATTTAAGCTCAATGTCACTATGTTGGATGCCCCAGCCTCTGTTGGAATAATGATCTATGATTCATACAAAGTCATTATGCATTAAATAGTTCAACACAAAATTCATCTCTGAGCCCATGTGTGCTGATAGCCATAAAATTCTCAATCTCTCAGTATGGTGCCACACCTTTTGTCTATCATGTTGTAAATAGAACTCCCTAAGTTAGAATGAATGTTGTCCTTGCACAGATATCCCACTCAGTTTAGGATGTAGATGGATGAGATGCCTATAAATAGTAGCTGAGATGGGAATGTTAGAAACCATGGCAGCATGTAATATATTTTCCACAACTTTGTTTTATTGCAATATAGTTTTTAGGCTGTAAGCTCTTTTTAATAATGAGGTTTTAAGTGCTTTTATTGTATTATATTTAAGCATCATGGAGAAGCATAGTATTTCTTGTCATTATTCATTTCTCAGTGTCTCATTGTTGCAATCTATTGTTAGACACTTTAGCATCTATCCTTGAGAGTTCCTTCCTCTCTAGAACAAGATTCTGATTTTCTTTTTTGAGCTTAGTAAGAGATGTTGACTCTGCCACAAAAGCACCCTCCCAGGCCGTGTGTAAACCTATGAGGAGAAACATCTCTAGAGTATCTATAGGAACGTGAATTTCTGTGCTTCCTATAGACTGCAAATGTTCGTTCTGTGACATCCTTCGTTGATCCGTTGATGGCTAGTATCCTTATTTAACGTGCAGAGAACACGGAGGCAGAGAGAGGAGACGATGTTGTTGACTGTACTCAGACTCTACTCTGACTAAACATTACTTTACAGGTAACATGAATATATACATAAACATTGAACAACCGAAATAAACATGATTTACGTAAAGGAAGGGTTAGGTTGTTGTTAGAGGATTGTTGAATAGGCTCATGGTGTGATGATTGCATAGAGAACAACAGAAGAGGAATGACCAGGTGTGTGATGACAGGAGTGACGTATGGTCATGTCCCAGGTGTGTGATTCAAGATTGTGAATGAATGAAAAGAAGAAAATCGGCATTGACTGAGAAATGGCCTATGCTACAATGTTTACATTCACTACAAGAGCTCCCCCCTTAGAATGCAAGCGGATGAGAAGCATTCGATCCGTAAGGGAGAAAGCAATGTAGGATTGTAAACATTGTAGGAAAAATTGAATGATGAGTGGCGAGATGCGAGAATAGCGTTAGTGTCCCTAGTTGTGTTAATGATTTGTGATTAAATAAAACGTACAGATAAGAATTGAAAATACACGAAAACAGTAGTATGAAATACACGTAAAACATTAAAATAGATGTCCAAACATACGATAAAAATGTCCCATTTGCGGCGGCCACGAAATACAAGATGTTGTCAAGGTTTTATGTGTTGGATGACCAAGAACCAGTGCGTCGGCGTTCGACGGTTGTATGACTTGCGAGGTTTTATGAATAGGATCAACCAGGAACCTGAATGTCGGCGTTCGACGAGTTTGTGCGAGGTTTTGTGAATAGGATCAACCAGGAACCTGAATGTCGGCGTTCGACGAGTGTATGCGAGGTTTTGTGAGTAGGCTGACCAGGAACCTTTGCTGTGTTGTTTAGGCACTACAGTGAGTCGAGTGCGTTGAAAGTTGACTGTTTGTTGCTTGCTGCTTGAGTGCTTGCTTGATGAAGCTGGATCAACGAAGGATTCTCTGGTCACGTCTCGGTCACCATTATAGGAACGTGTGTATGTGGGTCCTATAAGCTGCCAATGTTCGTTCAGTGACATCCTTCGTTGATCCATGTTGGTGCGTATCCCTATTTAACGTGCAGAGAACACGGAGGCAGAGAGAGGAGACGATGTTGTTGACTGTACTCAGACTCTACTCTGACTAAACATTACTTTACAGGTAACATGAATATATACATAAACATTGAACAACCGAAATAAACATGATTTACGTAAAGGAAGGGTTAGGTTGTTGTTAGAGGATTGTTGAATAGGCTCATGGTGTGATGATTGCATAGAGAACAACAGAAGAGGAATGACCAGGTGTGTGATGACAGGAGTGACGTATGGTCATGTCCCAGGTGTGTGATTCAAGATTGTGAATGAATGAAAAGAAGAAAATCGGCATTGACTGAGAAATGGCCTATGCTACAATGTTTACATTCACTACATATCTCTTACTACATTAACTACATTATGTTTGAGGGGAGTGCAGAATAAATTATAAATTAAAGGAAAGTGAATTTTTTGCAAGTTTTCTGTGACTGCCTGTATACAAGTCAAACAATTCATGAGAACTTTGCTATGTCCCTCTTTCATTGCTGTTTCTTGCACCAGAATATTATCAAGTTCATGCAAAATGTAGAGAACTGATTCTTTCATAATTCTTGCCCTCATCTTCTTGGGTCAGTTTAGGCTTTTATGAGTACAACATACCCCTTCATCAAACAGGCCAGGCCATGCCCTTTCATCAGATGAATTGAATTTAATGAATTGAATATTGAATTGAATTGATCAGGTACCAAAATGACTTGATTAAGCCCCCAGGGGGTTGTTTGTCAGAAATGATTTTGTGGGTGGGGGCTTATTCAAGGGGAGGGCTTATTAAATTTAGAGGTCCTCTGGTCTACCAATGAATATGTCTTATATCATTTTTCAATATAAACTACTTTGAGTTAAGGTAAAGTGAGATGGGATCAATGAGGAGGAAATTAGACAGCTGTTCTCATCAAATATTAGCACATATGAGCAGACCAGTTGCAATATTTTAAAATTTTTGCTGCTTTTAATCTGTATCATACAGAATCCAAATAACCCACATGGGGGGCTTATTCCAGCAGGGTGGGGGCTTATACTCAAAGGAGGGGGCTTAGTCGAATTATTGTGGTATGTATGCTTCACACACCCTTAATTAAAACAATCACATTTTGCCCTTGACCACAACATTCACCAAGAATCCCTGATTTCTCCAATAAAGGTTGAACTAATAACCACCCTCTTTTCTTCTACTTTTCAGCCATGTGAAACTGCAAGTCCTCTAATGAATTGTAGTTTGTAGTACGCGGGCGTGTGCATAATAGTACTGAAAGTATGTGCAAAAATGCGTATGCAAAGAGTATACTGGCGTAAATATTTAGAATCATTGGCGCAGGTTTGCGAAGAAAGTTCCTGACTCTAGACTGGCCTCTTAATTCGGCTCAGTAAGACAAGTAGGATAAAAACGTACTTACCGACGAAAGCTTTCATTTCTCTGTTCTGCAAGGAGATCCTTCAGAAATACCCATTTACTCTTGCAATCAACTGTAGTGCAAGAATTGTTACATCTTGTTTCTCACAAACATACGAGGTGCCAATTTACCTAACTGAGACGATTTTGCTGTTTCCCGCGTCTGCCATAAAAGCAGCCATTATGATAATGACATTGTCAGTCTCGTTTTAAAACCCGTGTCTCGTTCACTCTCGTTATTTACACTACCATGACAACCACTTAGGTCTGTGCTTCATATGTTGTAAAACGAAAACATCTCTGATCAAATCGTCATTTCACCAAGTAATAGAAATGAGTGGGGTGAGACCATATAATCCGTCCGTAAGGGTTGGAAATTGGTGTGAAGATCTGTGCCTTGAAGAGGTAATTGTTGTTAATTCTAATGATAATAGCGTTCGAACCGGATCTCATTCAGACTTACCGACCAGAAGTCGAGAAAGGAAAACTATTAGATTTAGCCTCTTCCATTAGCGTTTATTCAAAGAATGTGGAAGAAAAGAGAAAATAGTTCATCGAATTTGCACGTATTGTACAATTTGCCTGAATTTAACTCACTACGATTGCTGCAGTAATGCCTCTTATTCATTACTTAATTACTTTTGCATGGTGTCAATTTTTGATATCTTTTCAAAACAGTTTGTCGAACAAAAACGTAACTGGAAGCAAACTAATGTATATCAATAGCAAATGTTTAACGATATCTGTTCAATTTTGGCTAGGGAGCAGCAGTAAAAAAGAACAATGGAATGAGGTGAAATCATAAATGCTATCCCTTGAAGGTTTCTCTGTGTTGAAAACGTTATTAGCCTTGTCGAAGATTAGTAATTACTTTGTTTTTGATACAATTAGGATTTGCTTAAAGACTTTGTTGAGAAGAAAGAAAAAGGAGAGTTATTGATTGATAAGACACATAATTTGTATTCGAAAATTTTGAGTAAGGTAAGTGAATGCCAAAATACAAAGCTTTATTTTTAGCAAGTAAAGTGTTGTTCATTGTCATTAATCTATACCTGTTTCATACTTATATCCATATTTCAAGGTCATGTCTCAGGGGGTGTCAATTTTTTGCTGTGCAGTTAAGTTTAATTACTTTTGCTTGTTATATGGTGAAACAGCTTCAGATCTCAACGTGGCATTGTAACCAACAAAAATTACCATGAACTGTTACAAATGGATACATCCACGTACACTATTCAATACATTACCTTTACAATTCGACTACTTTTGTTTGTAGTCTAGAGCACAATTAATATTTTTTATTTGACTATAATCTCTTTGATATCTCCCTATGTTTCCCTTGTATTAGTTCTTTGTCCCATTACCTCATTCATCTAATTTAGTGGCACATGTATATTGTGGAAGTTTCTTATCTGATAGGTCAGCATCACTAAAGCACAAGATGGATATATCAGATTTGGTGATTACATATGTGTTTACAATCCCAGTACAGATACTGCACTCTCTGTGCATATGACAGACAGCAAACTACATGAGGCAGAATCTTTTGAAGGTCCTTGTGGTGTATCAGCATCAAAAGTCTTGCAGCCTTGTGTAAGAAATGCTTTTGTCATAAAAAGGTTTGTATTTTTATGCCTAGAATTGTACTCAGCATGGTGTATCAATTTGGTTTTTGAGGAACCATGATGTTGTCACAAAGAATATGACTTGTTTTGGCTCTTCTATTATGAAGAAAGTAATAACTTAGCAACTTAATATTTATTAGCACAGATGATGCTTAAATTGAAATATATATATATATATATATATATATATATATATATATATATATATATATATATATATATATATATATATATATATATATATATATATATATATATATATATATATATATATATATATATATATATATATTTATGCAGCAGATACTTTCAATATCTTTTCAATATTGCTAATAGCATGCTAGATATCTAGTTTGGGTAACCCTGACTGTTATAGCATTTACCAATGAGCCTTATTATTTGGCAGAAAATAATAAAATTTACCATATTATTTTTCAGTGCAGGGTGTGGTGCTCCTCACACCCTCTCTCATGACAGGTCTAGGTTGATATCTAAATATCAATATATCTATTTCTTGTAGAGTACTTATGTATTAAGTTATCTAGTACCCATTTGCTTTTACACATTGTCAATGTATGTCTACTATCTTTCAACTGTGATATTCTGCAAAGAAAGCCTCTCTTTCTTTGTTTTTGCAATTTTTTCCCTCACTAAGATGCATAATCTAATGTCCTCCTTTTTAGCAGCCATTTCTAAAAGGTTTACAATTTTTCTTAGCCATGATCTCAATTCTCTATCACTCATTTATTCTTTTTAGCTATGTCTTCTAATTCACATTAATTTTGTTTAATAGCTGTGGTGATTCAAAAGATGGTGATCCTCTTTTGTATGGTCAGCATTTTTTGTTGAGTACTTTGCCAGGTATTGGCGGAGATGTAAGTTTTGACTCCTTGTATCTTGCAAGAAATCTCTTGCACTTGCTAGCTGTCTTTGATGCTTTAGCTCATTGAAATTTTAGCCATAAATGAATCAGGCCTGAAGTCAATAAGGCACAGTAGCATTGCCACCCAACTGACAGATTTTGCCCTGCTTTAATAGTTTAATTATTGTAAGATGAAAGCAGGTTTTGTCTGTCAACTTAGAAAAAGTAAAAAATTGCAAAATCCAGCCAATAGCAGTTAATGTATTTGAAGCCATATTTTGATAAAGTTTGTTCTCTGGTGCTTTCAATTGGACAACACTTAGTATTTTTGGTAGTTTAATACCTTTTTCTTGGCATTATGCCTGAAGATGGGGCACTATTGGGACTGTTTCATGAGATAGTTGTAAAGAGACTGGAGAGTTCAGTTGCACCATAAAAAAGCAAGAACTTTAAGTCTAATAGCGGCTTGGCCTCAGTATTCACAAATTTAATGATTATAGCTACTAAAACTGATGTATCAGCCTTCTTTAATCACCTCCTGTAATCTACTGTGTTTCTTTTCAGACAGGTGTATTATTTTATTAATCTCCTGGCTTTTTAGATCAATTTGCAAAGTGATACTGCAACTTTCATGAAGTGTGCCAAAAAATCTAGACATCAAGAGGTCATACTGAATAATGAAGCATCTTTTCCATCACATTGGTACTGTACATTTTATTTAGTTTTTGCTAAATTTGTAGCGATCATCGTGAAAAGAACAAACTAGCTATTATTTGCTCCCTCTGCTGTCTAAAAGCTTCTAAGGGGGACAAATTAAGGGCATTTAGGGATGACTGTCTTTCCACTTCTTGTCCTGGATTTGATCCTGAAGATTAGAATGCAGAGGCATGAAAAGCCATCTATCAAAAACCTGTCACTGCTACAGAGCTAAAGTGTTGAATTCATTACCTGTAGTAATAGGGAACTGCAGCACGTTTGAAACATTTAGAAATGCAAGTAAAACTTATTTCATGGATTAATTTTCCTCAGATAATTATGTGAAATATGATTGGACAGTGTTTTAATTTGATTTGCACATTTTTCTTTGGACATTTTAGACCTTAGACAAGTAACCTATAGATCTCTTTTGTCTAATATATCCAAATTTTTCTGTACATTATTTATTAGCATTAATTACTTACAGTTTTATTTTCTGGTCCAAGCTGGAGACAAGCATTTGCTTAGCCTTCAAACTACGTTAAAGGTTTATTACATGAAACGTAAATACATACATGCAAACTTACATTAGAAAACATACATGTCTATATTTGAAGATGATTTGTCTTGTGATGTAAAGGACATACTTTATCACTGTAGGGAAATATTATACTTCGACCCGAAAGAAAGGCTGGAAACTGAAGGCTTGCCTGTCAAGGTTAGAAGTTTTCCATATTCACTATTAGCGACCGTTGATTTTTGTCTGAACGGAGCTTATCCGTAATATTCTTACAAAGAAATCTGCTGACAGGCCTGATATTTTAATATTTGATTTGTACCTGTTTGCAGGCAAATGAAAAGGTGTTAATAAACCATTGTAAGACAAATCAGAGACTTGCAGTTCTCCCAGAATTTTCATTGCGGTAAGTTTTTTTTAAGAACATACACAGTGAACTAACGATGAATGGGTTAGGTAAGGAACTATGATGTCAAATGGATGTATCTTTGAATGTTTTGCATGCCTTTCAATTAACCTTTATTGACAATATGTCCTTTCTCTTCTCCCATGTTGGTTTGAAAATTCGAATTTACCAAATCGAGGATAGAGCTATCAACAGAGCTATCCAGCTACCTATAATTACATAGTTGCCACTGTTTTGGTTATCAAAATGCAGGAGAAGTGGGCGTGGCACTGTGCAGTGATGAAATCACGAGGGCAGGTGTTTGGTTGGCGCCGCCACTGCCTAGCAGTTACTATGGAAATCATCAATAAATAGTAATATATAAAAAGACAATAGATCAGAACCATTAAAAGTAATGGCTCTAAGAATGATTAGTTTAGAATAAGGGACTGATGAAGAAGAACCTGCGTGCATTGTTGAGTTCCGGTATCTTTTCAGATAGACAATTCTTGAATATTTTGTCAAATTGAAAGAAATGCTGGAGATTTTACAACATTTTGGCATTCCTGGGGGTCCGCTGGAGATAACACTGAAATGCGAGAGACTTGGAAAATATGTAACTACAGTAGAATCCCAGCAAATTCTGTAAGATGTACAGTTACATTTTAAGTCATCTCAACATTTGATTGTATAAGAAGACGGGGGTGGGGCCAGAGGGCGGCTAGGGAGCTATGGTTGCTCGTTGGACCCTACTAGCTCCCCCGTTGGAAGGTGAAGAACTCTTTTCTCAGAGGTACCCGTATTCCCACTTCGGAAGAGTTAACCTCCCGTCGGAAATTTTCTGGCGCTACCTCTACATGAAGATTGCAAGAGACTAGACAGTTCCCAACTTATTTGGACGACTCCCAAGACATTTGCAGTATTGTAAATCATTACTTTTATCCAGGGGGGTCACCTAGACCATTTCCATATTTGAAGTTGTCGGTAATTTGTTGACTTATCGGTACAGTTACTGTAATGGTCATGGCTTGCTATTTGTTATTTCTAACAGTTTTTCAAACCTATCTGTAAGTTGCTATTGCTACCAGGCTTCTTTTAGCGTGCAGTTCAACACAAAATGCAGTTCTAAGAATTTTTTGTGCTGTTCTAGAGAGAGATCTGTGCAGATTACATTGTATATCTATTAAGAGAGATTATAGTTAAAGTAGAGTGTTGTCAATACATTGTCATTTCCAACAAGTATGGCAACAAGATATGTATACTTTCAGTGATGTTGTTTATGCTTATATGAATCAAGGGCTATTCCTCAATATAGTAGCCACAAGAAAAAATGTGCTGTTCTGAGTTTTCCTTAAGGAGCTCTAATTGCTACACACTCCTGCTCATAGGTCCTGTGACGTCCCACTGTTTTAATGATTCCATTTAAGTTATATACTATTTCATTACCTTACTTTGTATTATGCTAAAATTTCCTTATGAATCATAGTGGATCCATTTTTAAAACATTGAAAACTAGCTCGATTAGTACGGGCTACTCATTTTAACCACATGAACTATGATTATTCTCATTTTGCTAATAGAACGCCATTTGGACGTGACTTAGAAGTGGTAGCAAGAACGATGCTAGATTCGCACAAAGCAGAGCAGCCAGTCAACCATTGGGTATTGATCACTGATCTTGAAAGTGATGCAAGTGATTAATTGACTCGATGAATCATTTTCAATCGATTGCTAACATACAGATCGTTGGTTTCCCAAGTTGTAAACGCCTAGAACACTAAGATAATTTTGTAATAAGACTTATTTTATGTAAATAGTTAGGACAGGGCGATCTGCCTGTTAATTCATGGTTCACTCTTGTTTCTTGTTTTTCGCCTGTCGCAGGTTTGGCTAAAATTTTGCTATAAATGCTTACGCTCGTCGTGAACGTGTGCAGTTGCCATTTCTAGGCACTGGAACATATCATACTAAGATTTTGATTTTGAAGCGGATGAGCAGGTAGAGGATAGAATGTTCTGTTATTCTTCAATTTCTTGTTTCCACCAGGTTTGGTCCCCTTGTAATGCATTTTCAAATGAAGATTTAAAAAGTAAAATGCCTGCCTTTGCTCCTAGCTAATGTTATATTCTAAGGCAATGTGTCCAAACTCCAAGGCAACTCAAGTATTTACTAGTTTATACTCATTAGAAACTGCTCTTTTGCATAAGACATCGGAAGGTGGACAGAAAGGAGAACATTTTGCAAGTAGTCAAAAAGCCGTCAGAAACTGTCTAACCTCAAATGTCCTAATCGTGGAATTGAGACATGGTAACTACTTAAATGGAGTCATTTGTGTAAGAGCCAAGTGGGCGCAGATAAAATTGTACTTCGCAGAAATAAGTCGCCGTGTGAACTACTCCTTGAAATGTTATTGCTCCTTTCAGAGGGCAACTTCATAATGACTTTATGAAGTTTGCTTTCTGAATGATAAGGTCATAACTGGCTTAAGACCTCAGTGTCTTTTTATTAGCATTGTATCAAATTAAATTGAGGTGATAAAAAGTTATAAGTATAACTGAAATAGAGTAATCGCGTATTCCCAGCTGTGATAGAGAGCATCTGACACAACATAAATGTGCATACTGCCCTGTTGCAAGGGGTAGGGACATTTGTATTCGCTTCAAGATGAAGTCGAGTAAACGATTCCCATAGCATTCTTAAGTGCCTCTATCACCTAGAATTGCAGCAACATCACACGTGATATTAATGTATTGATTTTGTGCTCAAAATAGATGCAATGGAATCGTGGCAACTTTTCTACTTGAGTATTTTCAGTTGGAACTAACTCTGAGTTTGATTCTCGATATGCACATTAAGAGAAAATTCGCAAAAGAGCATTGAAAATATGTGCTTAAAAGTTAACAGTGTACTCGCTATATAGAGATCATGTGACTAGTTGACTATTTGAAGGATGAAAACAATAAGGCTATCGAGTTATTGGATTTCTGAGACAGCAATTGATAACCACTACGTAGAATTTGATAATTCTATCCTATTTTCTTTCTTTTGAAATACATTAAATTAACGGATATACTACAGCGAAGCAAATAATTTATGCAAGAGAAAAGGCCTGGGGTCCTAATACTATATTACAGGTCAAAATTTGGTTCCCTTCAGTGATCTTACCTTGCAATAAATACGAACTAGGTGATTTGTTGTGTGTTCACTCTACACTTGCTCATGTGTGGATGCTATTGGGCAGCCATTTTGGCTCAAGATAAGGGTAGGTCAGGTGACCTTCCGCAAGTCTCTTCTGGTTTCTTTGTTCCAAAACAGGTTGTATTTCTTTGTTCATTTGCTCGAAATATCTGTTAACTAAGAGCTTGCCCATTCCTTCATCGATGAGGTTGCTATAATCGAACAGCCTATCGTACCTCATTGTGCCCAAATTCAAAGTGACGAATGTTTGTAGCTACGAGGAAAATGTATGCAAAATTAGCCATTGCAAATTTCAAAATTGAAATACGCTGTGAAATTGAAAAGGAGACCCATGAAATCATGTTACTTGATAGTAATCTGTGGCCTCCTACTTTTGGAGGAAACACGTTGTTTTCTTCCTTTTTCACGTAGCGCTGCATATACTATTCTACAGGAATGAAAGTAGAAATAAAAGTACGACCCTGAAAAGAGCATACTCTGTGTGTCTTAGAATGAAAGGCGTAGAAAACAGGAAATTCGTAGGTGTTGCACTACTTATCAATCTCTCGTCTATTCAATACACGTCTTTTTGTAAGAACAACACTTTTTGTCCTGAGGCTCAATTTTCTCAACTTTTCACAAATTTGAGGCTGAGATTTTCTTAAGATTTTCTTAACTTTTGCAGGAATGAACTGTGACTTTGATATATTTTGATATATTTTGACATGTAAAGAAGATGAACTGTGATTTTCAGTACAAGAATCGCGACAACAAATAAAGACATTTTATTGTCTGTATAGATGTATTTTAATTTCGACAATTCCTTTCTAAATACGACATAATCGGTAGACCTAATCAGTAGCTAAGACCTAACAAGACATAATCAGTAAAAAAGACCTAACACATAATCAGACGTTTCGACTCAATCATGAGCCATCATCAGTAAAGGGATGAAGTAGCTACTTCATCCCTTTACTGTTGATGGCTCATGATTGAGTCAAATAACACATAATCAGACGTTTCGACTCAATCATGAGCCATCAACAGTAAAGGGATGAAGTAGCTACTTCATCCCTTTACTGATGATGGCTCATGATTGAGTCGAAACGTCTGATTATGTGTTAGGTCTTTTTTACTGATTATGTCTTGTTAGGTCTTAGCTACTGATTAGGTCTACCGATTATGTCGTATTTAGAAAGGAATTGTCGAAATTAAAATACATCTATAAAGACAATAAAATGTCTTTATTTGTTGTCGCGATTCTTGAACTGAATGTCATCATCAAGCTGCGTTTTCCAACAACGAAATCACCTGTGATTTTCTTAGCATTTTCTTGAACTTGAGCCTTGTGATTTTCCTAGGATTTTCCTAAGATTTTGGCCATTTGAGCCTCATTTTCTTGTAAACTTTTTTCTTATAAAAGAAACGTGTACATAATTCTTTCACTTCTATTTTCAACTACTCCTGTCCACATTCATGACGTTTGCTGCTATTCCCCTTTGTTAGTTACTTTCAGTGGCATCGTAGAAGTAGCTCGGGGGCTTATCTGATTACAAAGGCATCTCTTAAAGAAATTCAACAAGTGAGACATGCCCATATGAAGACTTTATTCCATTTGTAGCCAAATTCAATCTGTATACCCAAGAGAGGCTATTGAATAGACCCTTGCTCTTGTGCTCAGTCCACTAACGTATTGAATTGTGACCATTTACATTTTGAGGAGGAAAATAATAAATTTTTCAAAAAAAATGCCACTGCCCGCAGGCCAAACACTTGTTGAGATGAGAAGAAGGCCCTCTGGATCAATGGCCCAATAGTGAGAATAATAAAAGATGCCCTGCTGGCAGTGACCATTTTAAGGAAAATTGTCGAAGATTACACTATGATAAACTTGGTCACACCTTCTACGAATTATTTTGGTGACAACGACTTCTGACTCTCCAAAAATTACACATATTACCATCTTTTGTTAATGTTATGATTGTGCTAAATGTTCTTCCTGTTGTGCCATGCAACGCTACAAAACATTATCTCAAGGAATGATGGTAAAACAAGATAGAAGAAACTTCAACATCATGAAAAGTTGAACCATACTTCAGGTTTTTCTAGACAACACAGTTATTTTCCAAGAGGACAAAGTGTGGCCAAAACCGCACTAAATTAGGCACTAGCTGCTGGTCATCCATGAGAACAAATAGCTTTACTTACTATTGATAGATGACCTCGTGGAAGCATGGATATGTACTTTCCATAATCGCTGTGTTCAGGGTCTTCGTACAATTTGGTTGGCATGCTTGGTGTGAAGGAACCGTAACCCATGATTGGATAATTCACTGCAGCATGCTGGACAACCAACCATATGACTTGCTTGATGATGTCAGCTAGATCATCTTTGCTGTTAAGCTTTGCAGGGAAGCCAACAATCTACAATGACAAGCAGAAGACATGCAACAATTCATCAGCTGTCTTATTTCTTTCTTTATATAATTAATCATTCACATTTGTATTTTTCTATTTTTATCGTTGATATTTGTATTTTCATACGTTCTTGAAAATCCAATGTCCCTGAAATGTTCACCGTGACAATGAGGTCGTATTACCAACTTGCATTTTAACTATTTCTCTTCGAGAATCTCAAGCATTGTCTGTAAGAGAGGAATGAGAAATCGAGATAACAGCTGACTTAATACCTTTCCTTTCGCTGAATCGGCCGAGCCAGTCGCATCTGCTGACAGTTCATTAACCAGACTCTGTATCTCTTCATCATTGACAACATCCTGGTCAGTTTTGTAATACCTGTATGAAAGTGAATAAAATTCACACAAGAAACGTATGTTTAATCTATAGGTTTAAGCATTTTTATAGGTCTATATATATATATATATATATATATATATATATATATATATATATATATATATATATATATATATATATATATATATATATATATATATCTTCATTACAGCACGAAAAAGCGGTACCATGTTTTAGACGTACTGAAAAGCTTGTGTTCGTCCGACACTCATCAGAGTATGAAACGTCGGATAGCGATACTCTGACGAGTGTCGGATGAAATAAGCTTTTCAGTATGTCTAAAACATGGTACCGCTTTTTCATGCTGTAGTGAAGTTCTGTAGTACCAACAGACTTTTCACACACACACACACACACACACACACACACACACACACACACACACACACACACACACACACACACACACACACACACACACACACACACACACACACACACACACATATATATATATATATATATATATATATATGAAAAGAAACAGAGAATGCAACATGGTAAGTTGTACGACCATTGGCTTCAATTTCGAAAAGTTATCAGATGCCCTAACCTGAAACCAGTGTTATGAGTATGTTATGCTTTATGCATCTTTTGTCACTTTTATTTCATGATATATCCAAGGCCCTGATAATTCTATATTTAACCACGCTAGTATACCTACAGCTCAATCAGATCTTTGGAAAAAGCGTCTATGACGTCATATATTACAATGCCATCATCACGGTAAGGATAATACGGTAGCACTTCTCGATCCTCAACTCCGCGGGCCTAAAATCAAGCAGAAATCGCTGAATTAAACCATTAAGTCTATGATGAAAGTCAACAGCTTCAACGGATATATATAGCCCTTTCCCTGTCTTATTTTCTTTCACACAATAGTACAGCAGTCTTAGATAATTAGATAATTTACAAATTTACAGAATGTGATAAGATATAGTAAATTAAGATTAAGTATGGCAAATTAAAATAAGATTTGCTGATTCCTACCTTGATGTTGACTAACAAGTCATTATCCCTCCATTTCATCTTCAAATATCCATTGTTGAGGATTTGCAGTGTGCCAATATGTCCCATGCCAAAAAGTCTATGCATGTACATCTGTTCGCTGGTTAAGCGAGGGAACCCGTAACTATTTGTAGGAATAAGGCCACGGCAATGTACCCGCAGAAACTTGTAGAGTGGATGTTTCGGCGGGAGATGTCGATGTATGCAAATGCAGATTGGCTCAATGCGGACGTGTGTCTTCAGAAGATGTTCATATATCTCCACAACAGCGAAGTCAGCTTTTTGCAAGAATGCTTTGGCAGCCATCCACTTTTCGTCATCTTTTGGCGTCCTCACTTCAGATTCTAAAAAGAGGGGGTTCATACTAATATAAACATCAGTTCTTCATAAAGTCTCGTACTCTGTTTGCTACAATATTATATAAAATTGCTCAAATTCATGGATCTAGTTATTTTATGTCAATGCTAATGTGAAGTTACGATTTCAAACGCTATACCCATTACAAATATGTTGATAATTCACCTGACACTTTAATACAGACTCAGAAAGAGCAAGGTTGCATGAATCAATGCATAAGAAATTTAGCAGCCAAAATGCGCTTCATACTTATCAATAAAATTTTACGAAAAGTTGTGTTAACATATCTTTTGACTCTCTACCTAATCTAGGGATGACTTATCATGTAAAGGAAGTACCAAAAACAGCTTGCTCATTAGAGCCAATGTACGAGGGGCTTGATGCCAACTGAAAGGCGCTGTTTATTGCTATGCAACTGCATCAGGCTGGCAAACAGACGGTATTGTGCAATACAATGATACCAGTATGGGTAATAAATTGATGACAAAGGGCATGAAAAGATATTTAAACAGTATTTTCAAATCATTTGACTCCTTAACTCAGTCACAACTATCAAAAAATGCAAGAGATTAGAACAAGAGTACTATATAAACAAAAAGTGTCCCAAAATAATGTTTCATTGGTTCATATATTCTTCATAGGAGGGTTGCCTTTCAGGAAGCTAATTTTAAAGGGCCCCTCCAACAGAGAAACTATTTACAATATAAAAATATACATAAGAAATTTATTAATCAAATTAAAAATCGTGCAATCCTATTTAAAATTCTCAAAATAAATTTACAAAAATCAAACTTCTTTAAGAAAAAGAAAAAAATGCTTGCTTAAAATAGCTTCCTTAAAACTATACAGAGAGGATCCCTGCTTAGGCTCAGCTGACAGGTCATTCTACAATTTTGCATATCTATACGAGAAACATCTCTGGCCATTTGATGAACTATTTTAATGGTAACGTAAAGTCTGTTCCCGTATTGCGAAGGCTTAAGATAAACATTGCGAATTGCGGGTGAACAAAATTTGGCATCATGTGCATGGTTCTTTCAAAACTATGTGCATGATATCTAATTTTTTAAAGATTATGCCCAATTACTCTCACCTCCACCGTTCCTTGGCTACCTCACTGCTGGAGTAAAGTCAGAAAAACTAAACTCAAAGGAGTATACCAAAAGTCTAAAGTAAATGTGGAGGCGCTCTGTGTTCTCTCATTTCATGGAAATAGCTGTCCTACCTGGTTTATAATTCATTTGTATAGCAGCAATTCTCAGCTCATTGTTCCCCTTTGGATCTTTTCCAACGACAAATATTCCAATAGGTGAAGTGCTCCTCAACATAGTTCTTTTGTCAGTGGGGTCCAGATCCATGATATCAGGAACATGGGGGATGTCATGGTATATAGGATAGTCAACCGCAAAGAGTATTCCCTTTTCCATTGCCTTTCAATAAAAAGAGGTCATTTACTAATAATATGATAATATAGTAGCGAATTTATAAGACAAACGTGAAAACTTGCATAGTGTTCAAATCGTTTGATTGGCTATTAGTGCAATCACCTATTGGGGAATTCTCTGAATTATTGACCAATCAGATAACTAAGGTCTCCAATTTTCCAACTCTTCATTTAACAAACTATAGAACCACAACTCAAAACAGTTCGTTCCTCAAGACCAAACTGCAAGGTCCTGGTGGGCCAGTATGCCTTTATTGGAGTCCATATTATCATGATCCAAAAACCATTCTTAAGAATCCTAGCACAGAGAAAGATAGAGTAAAGTTAGTGGGACCGTAAACGATGGTTTTGATGGGGGTAGGGAGGACAAATTTCCCAGAAGTAGTTAAGTTTGCTTTTTGGCAAGATTCTATAAGCCAAGCTATAATATGGATAGTTGGCAAATCCATTTTATAAATATTGGCAAATCTACGACCGATGCCTCCCCCCCTCCCCACCTCCATCTCCTCAAAGCTTACAGAAAATTCATCATTTGGAGCCAAATGTTTAGTGGTTGGGGCGCTCATCTGCTGTGCAAAAGGTATGCACCTGGTGCGCCATGATGGACACACTAAGGAGATAGAGTCGGCGAGGAAACGAATTACCCAACCTACCCCACAGAGCAGTGGCTTAAGATAAATGTCCTTCTACAAGGAACTCACCAACGTACAGAATCAGACAGCAGATATGATTTTACTTTTATTTCTTAAAATACTTATCCTATCAGAAAAGTATTTAATATCATGCCATCTTTTAACTTATTCATTTAATTTCTTAATATTTTAAAGTCTCAAATGTACTCAGAGGGTAAAACACAAAAAATTGAAACTTACACCTCCCAAAGTTTCTTCTCTCCCAATAGCGTCACTTACGGCTCTGTCCCAGTCAAATGTCCTGTTTAGTGATTCCATGAGTTTCACAAACCCTATTCCAACATTTCCTATACAAAATGTGCAATGACGTTAAAAACTTCCTTAAAAATGGTCCCATTACTTTATATGCAGTAAATCAAAGGCAAATACTTCTCCAAGCTATGATTAGTTGTGAACAACAGAGTTGGCCTAAGTAGCTAACTTGTTCAACTCATAGTCTATGATACTAGGTACTCCATGATACATTGTCTAGCAGAAGTCTCTGTCATTTCATTATCCTATATCATATTGCATTAAGTAGTCATATAATTCGCTACATTGTGACACTATGTTCTCTATAAACATTAACACTCTTATTCTTTCTGCTGCTCCTGCTTCAACTAGGTTCACCGCAGCGTATTTCCTGTCTCCATTTACCCATGCCTCCAGTATCATCTTCTTCCATTCCCGCATCTCTCAAGTCCTTTTTCATGTTTTCCACTAGTTGTTCTACCACTTACTTTCTTTCCTATGAAATTCATTCCTACTTTTCTTCTTCCCACAGACCTTTCCTCCTTTCCCTTCTCCTTTCTACAAAGCATTAGGCTACAAATAGCTTAATACGTCACAACATTTCACAGATAACAGCGAACTAGATAAGTGCTTGCGCATTCCATACCATCTCGAGTGACCTTTTGCAATGCCATCGGATTTAATCCAGCCAGCCTCTGCTCAACAAAAGTTTTATCCCAGGCCCACTTTTCATTGTATACGATACTATACTCCGGCTTTATTAAAGGCGCTTTGAAGTATGGCAATGGATTTGTCTAAAAAGTAAGTCAAAGCTCCAAAAATGTGAAATGGCTATGTTTCACATGTAAGTGAACAACAACTAGGAAATATAAAAATTTGTGAAACAATGAGTCATTTTTGTTCCAAAAATGCTTAAGGCGGGGGTTAAGGTGAAGGTTGACAAAAATCGACACTTTTTAAAAAAGCTCTAGCATCATTGGTTCTGGTGTAAACCATAATAAACTATATATCAATAGAAAGCTTATGAAACAGAGAATTAGAAAAAAGATAGTTTGTGCCACTAAAATGCAGGGAAATCTGATGCCAACATCATTATTATACCCAATGTTAAAACTGACCCATATGGGTTCCAGAAAAGATATCTGATCAGAGCTACAAGGAGCTTCTATCTCCTTGTTGTTTTTCTGCAGTAAGAACAGTCATATGTGAGTTAAGCAGATGGATTTCTTATTTCTACAACACTGAAGTCACAAGTGGCCTTTGAAATATACACTAGAGGACCACTGGACTCATACCTCTATAACATTGAAAGCTCACATCACATGAAAAAATCATCTGCTTATCCTAATCAGCTCAATAAGAGCTTACAACACTGAAAATTTCATTTAAATAGGATGAATGGCTAAAAAGTTATGATTTCTCAAAGGGTCGAAAAGTTTGTTTTCGGGAAAATGACTTTAAAGTTAATGAATAATAAAAAGGCACACATTTACAGTAAAAAAAGGAAAGGTATGGCAAATAACATTTCAAAATGTTTTCATTTAAACTGAGGGACTTTACTATTACAATTAAAAGCCTCCTGCTTCATATGTCACCCCCTCAGCCTCCCTGAGAGCTTCCTCCCTACGCATCTGCATGATTTGCTGGCCCTTTCGCTGTTTCTTTCCTCTCTCTGATGCTTGTGATTCTGCCTTTCTTACTCTTTTTCTGTCTCTTTTTGTGAAGGCAGTCCTACTATGGTGTCCTGCTGGGGTGAGTAGCCTCTCCATGACCCTCTCCCTACTTGATGCACCACTATGAAAGTGGCACACAGCAGATGCAACAGCAAAGCGGACAACTTTTGCACCATGATGTTTGTGCTTAGGGCAGCGAGCCCATATAAGAGAATTAATGCACTCATTAGGGTTCTGTGTTGTCCCACGAACACATCTTTGCAAAAGTTTTGTCTCACTCAAAAGAACAAATACAGGACGCAGTACTTCTAAAAATACTTCAGGTAGGCAGTTGTCATTCTTATAAGTTGCTGTTCCCGTAGCCAGATCCTGTTGCCACTTGCACCATGACTTTTCACCAGGAGGGCAGTAACGGTGTTGTTTCTCTGGATCAGCACAAAGGACATTGTGACACAGAGTTGCAATTATGCTCTTTTTCATTGAATACACTGCAATATCAACTTCTGTCTCAGAGGGATTTGCTTTCTTGATGGTATTCTGGCGAATAGCAAGACCATAGTACCTTTGCAATAATTTTATCTTAGCTTCTGTAAGTCGGCCATGTCCTCCAATTGACTTTCCATCAGCAAGTTTGCCTTTGGTTCTTGATTTAAGATTTATCAAGTGCTTTCCCATCCGTTTTTGGACATGGCCAACACAGTCAAGCTTGATGACTTTGCAGCCATCATATACATTCTCTACAGAGTTGAATGCCTTACTGTCTCCATCAGAAACCATCCATCTATACCTTAAATTGTGCTTCATGATAGATCTTTTCCACATGATGACTGCACCTTCTGCCTCCATTGCTGGTGAGCTTCCTGAAAAGTTAATATCACATTCACCAGCAGTAATATGTTCCATTCTCCATTTTTCTAGTCTTTCTTCATCACCTTCACATTCAGTCTTCTTCTTGGAGTATTTTTGACAGGTTTTGGATAGAACATGGTAGTCAAGTACTTCTCCAGTATCAACAGAGATTACAATTGCAACTCCAATCAAAGATGTGAACCCTCTCTTAGCCCAGGTACCATCAAAGCTGACAGCAGCATCAACAATATGACCCTCCTCTGATTGATTGCTTTCTTCACTTATTAACTGATGAAGTCTTTGACCAGCTCTTGTTATCTCTGCACATACTTCTTCTTCTTGTGCTTCAAGGATGTTTTCAACTTGTTTGGAATATGCTGGCTTTGAGATGCAAGGCATATTCATAATGCTACAAAAAGCTGATAATCCTTCATAGCCACCACCGGTTTCCAGGGAATGATAAACAGCTCGCCTGTTGACATCATATGATTTCCCTCTTTTTGTGACACTGCTGGATGTATTCAGAGGAGTAATATGTTCACACATGTTACACTCAAAAAAGAGTTCTGACATTAAACCTGCTCTTGATGATAAATTCTCCTTTAGATGTAAATTCCCTGAAAAAACAAAATAACATACAAATGTCTCACAATGATCATCGATAGATATTATGATTGAGAAAACATACGTATCTTCTGACTTTTTGACTTGTGGATTAGAATAAGAAATGCCTTACTAGTACAGTTCAGTTGATATTTCAAAAGTCTTCTGCATACAAGATCTTACAAAACATATAATAACATATAATTATCAGAAATTACATATACACAATTACAATAACTGCCATAATGGTGTATACTCAAGATGCTGTTTGAAATACACACCTTTCTCACATTGATGTAGATCAAAAAGGGTTGAAGCCAAACTATCAAGATCAATCAGTCGATATCCACTACCAATACTATCAAAACTATCTTCATTATTAGTATCAGTTTCCTCACTATGCCCACGTTCATAGAGTTCTTTCCTTGAAGCACTGGGCCTAGTCGGCATATCACCGTCTTCGAGGGTAACATTTGCAGGACTCTGAATCATTGTACTATGTACATCCGTCTTCGGTTTGTTCCACCTTGAATTTCCAGTAAATCCTTTACCTTTTCTTGTTCTTCTGTAGCAATTTTTCTTCTTGTATCCGACCATACTTATAAATAATATTTTCAAATGTCTTCAGCAGGTCGGCATAGAGAATTTAAAATAAAGTTCTCACAAATATTGCTATCCCACAATGCAATAGTCTGTTGAAGAACCGCTGGACAACGTGTGATTCACTAGATTGAACTTTTGCACCCCTTTTAGGGGTGGTCAATGGGTAGAAAACAAGACAGAAGAACAGTAAACAACTGCGCTCCCATGGAAACAAACAGTACACTAATATGTGATAGTATAAAGTGGATATTTTTTAAGAAAGCCAGTGAAAAGCTACCAATGAAACTATCTGGACATGTTTTCTAAAGCATTGAAGATTTCATTTCAAGAATAAAATAATTTTTGATATTTTGCAAAAAATTCAGGTTAACCCCCGCCTTAATATAGCCGCAAATCTCACCCTTTTATCTTAATACGCCCTCAAGTAGCATAGCTAGTAAGCTTTCAGTATTCTTAATTGCTTCCCTGGCTTTTACTTGCAAGCTTGACTCCAGTTTATACTTAAGTCCTTACTACGCAAATGAAGGTGATTAAGTAGATTATTGTACTGCCTATGGGTTACAGTAATCAAAGTTAACTGGCGACAGGAGTGGGATGCAACTAGTTAGATGCGATACAACAATTGAAGTTAACTGGCGACAGACGCCGGATGCAACTAGTTAGATGCGATACAGCAATTGAAGTTAACTGGCGACAGAAGTGGGGTGCAACTAGTTAGATGCGATGCAGCAATTGAAGTTAACTGGCGACAGAAGTGGGGTGCAACTAGTTAGATGCGATACAACAATTGAAGTTAACTGGCAACAGAAGTCGGATGCATCTAGTTATATGCATGGAGATTTTGCCTTGCTACACCTTACTAACCAGTGACTAATGAAATTTAGTTTGTAAAATTCGCATACCTCTAAGCTGGCAATGAAAAAGTTGTACACAGCGATGTAATCCTCGATTTTTGTAAATGATAACTGCTTAAAGGTCTGTTGTGCTACAGCTTGAGTGACATTGTTCCTCTTCAGCATTCCAAAAAAATACACGTTGAACCAATGCGATGTGAACTTGTCCATCATTGTCCTACTGAGGACAGTGTCAGTAGACTGATTCAAGGTGGGGAAGATTACGTCAAGGTTGGTCCTCTTTGGGTCGTTTGGACTGATTGGTGTTGTCAGCTTATAATACATACGGTTGAACATTTTGTATTTCATTCGAGCCATTTTGCATCTTTCATTGTCATTCTGAGGGAGGACCACTTCACAATGAACTCCTGAGTAAATGAATAAACACTTAAATCAGTGGTAGATATTCCGACAGGGGACAAGAATTAATAGAAAACGATCAGTGTAAAATTAAAAAGTGGGTGTTAGTTCTAAATACAATTCATGCATTAGATAGCAGTAATAATAATAATAACTAATTTATTTACAGTTGGTATTAAAGCGTAGTTAAACTAAACTAATAAAAACTAACCATTTAATCACAATCCTCTTATTTACATATATTAGATTAACATTTTTGTCCCTTCCAGTTTTTGATCAATTTTTTGAACCCCTGTATGTTTTGAGCTGATTTCATGCTGTCTGACAGAGTGTTCCAAAGAATGCTACCTCTAAACGATGGGGATCTTTGTCCATACGAAGATGTTTTGAATTTTGGTATTTAGATGTGCATATACAAGGAAAGACAGTTATCCTGCCAGGCTGTTTGCTTCGAAAAGTAGGCTGATCGATTTCTTTCACATCTTTGATTAGTTAAAAACCTTGATCACAACTTAAGCTGATCGATTTCTTTCACATCTTTGATTAGTTAAAACCTTGATCACAACTTAAGCTGATCGATTTCTTTCACATCTTTGATCAGTTAAAAAACTTGATCACAACTTAAGCCTCCCAGTCGTTTTCACCAATAGCAGGCGACCGCTGGTGGGAATGGCTGGGAGAGTTTAATGGTGAGAGTCTTCAATCAAACAAATATTTCAACGCTATGCTCTCCTTGCCTCCTTTATCACCAATCGGTACCACTTGTGAGCAAATTGAATTCACAATACCTAAAAATTGGAGCAGATATTCTTCGACCATGGGAACCCCACCAATCTTGTCGGCAAATTGTTCTACGTCCTACACTCCAAGAAAATTTATAGGAATGGTCATGTGAATGAACAGTGAGTCAGCGTTCTATGCACTCATTGGGGTACTGGCTCATACACTGTAACTCAAACACAAGCACCGTGTCCCTCGGGGGGGGGGCTGGGGCTTCAGGCACCCCACTTCTTGCCAACCAGCAATTTTTTCTAGCTTTCATCAAGCAATTTTACTGTTCGTAGCCTCCCAACTTTTATATCTAGCCCCCCAATCTCTATTTGGTGGCACCATACCTGTAACTACGTACTAAACATAGACATACAAGTTATCAAACTGTACGTACTTTTAGTGCACCCGGCGTTTATGATATAGTTTGACCATCCAGGACAGCACTTAACGACCTCGATGTTTTCAGTTTTCATCACAGGGTACCAGTATATATGCGAGTATACTCTGAAATAAACAAAGCAGTTAAGAGAAGTCAAACAGGAATATTATGTTTACACTGGTAGGACGTTGAAAATTGAGTAAATGCTATGGCAATGGAAAAACTATACCAGGATTGCAGTGTAGGGGCGCGCAAAGCAACCATCTAAGTCAATGAGGAGGTACTGCTACATGTTAACCGAACGGATTTCTTCCTCTCCTGGGGAACTGTATAAGTTTCCAGATCGTAGTGGAGGATTCTGCAGACAAAGTACGTAAGTTACCTTGTTTCCGGACACATCAATTCTGGTTGCAAAGACAATCCACATTTTTTCGTCTTGTATTCTGTTGTAGTTGTCACATTTTTTCGCAACACTCTCCTTGTCTTAGTCACATTATATTTACACATATGTTGTTCCACTCCAGGAATTGGTATTTGGCACCTGAAAATCATAAAAGTTATACTTAAACTCTTAGAGTCTCTTTACGTATAAAAATAAATAGAAATATATGCACACACACATATGTATATAAATGCCACCTTCGCTGAGCCCTCTCGCTTATCCGTTTTTCTATTTTCAATCTGGCCAGGATTGCTTCTTGCCAAGAACACCCTATCTACAGCCTTAAAGATGGTTTCTACAAGCTACCATAATTACTATTTACCTTTAAAAGACATAAATCAATAGCTATGACAAAATTTGCTGAAACTATATCGCTGCAGTAATTTTGAAACTATGTCTACTCTATAAAGCAAACACACAACCCCCCCCCCCAAATTAGTTGAGACCCTTCAGTTTATTTCGCACAGAAGAGGAACGCCATCCTTTCTACACGGCTAGGGCATCGTATACAACTTAGTCCTTTGAAGTATTAAGCCCTCCTACAAAGACCAGCCAACAACAGTTTGTTTTTATTAAATATGATTCTCAATTCTCAATTATCCTAGTGTCAGCAAGCCTTAAAGCTTAGGTTAGATTACGGTTTCTTAAACAGAGAGTTTAAAATAATATTCAGTACGTTATGATGTGTCTATTTGTACCTGGTTTTGCCAGGTATTACCGGAGGACTGCACTAATTCAAGCGTATGATGTTTGTTAATGGAATCTGTTGACATAGAGCTACCAAATCACACAGGTAAATGGAATGTTGATTAAGGCCAAAGATCACATATCAAGCTATGTTCTTTTTTATAAGAACCAGTAAAATTGAAGTTCAGGCTGGCTATTCTTAATTTTTCCAAAATTTGAGGCTGAATTGTTCTTAATTTCTTCTTAAATTATTGGGGTGAAGGCAATATAGGCATTAGACCATATACAAGAGAACATTGGATGTTTATGAAATAGGTATTATTTTTCATAATAGCAGAAGACAGAAGATATACGTTCTTACAGATGTATAATCCTTGCTAAAAGTCTTGGTACATTTATTATTTTTTACACACTGATGATTTTGATCATTCGAGGACTTTGGCAAGCATTGTAGAGCTTAAAACGCTTTATATCAGTTTCAAATCATATCACGTTGGTGCTTCAGCCCCAGCTTGTTCTTAATTTGTTCTTTTAATTTTCCATAAATTTTGAGGCTCGTGTTCCTATAAAATTGTTCTTATAAAAAAAGAGTGTAGTTAGGAGCTTCAAGTCAGCAACAGAGACTTCACAGCCTAATTCTTAAAGTATCAATGTAGTTTGTTCGTTATGTGTACCAACAAAACTAGGCTTAGGCTTAATATACACTAGCAAATTGACGATGTTAAGGTACCGTCAAATCATGCAGGTAAATGGAATGTCAAGTAAGGCCAAAGATCACATATCAAGCTAATTAGGATCTTCAAGTCAGCAAAAGAGATGTCACAGCCTAGGTCTAAAAGTATCTAAGTAGCTTTTGCCCTATGTGTACACCATAGCTCGAGGTAGACTTAACATACACAGGTGCAAAGGTAGCCTAACTTATCTTGATCTTAGTTAAACGTAGTCAGGAAAGTACGTCTACAGGCTGCTGTTTTGAACCTAACCTCCAATGACATTGAAACTGGGATATGGTTTCGACAGCGAGTTTCCTAAATAAAGCTTGATGACTTCCACTTTCTGCAAGTAATTGCGAGGGTGCTTCTGAGATTATACCTAATAATGAACCAATAACTCCATATGCTCGATAGAGGCTGCACTTGGCAATATGTTTGGACAGCACTTGATAAGATTTCTTAGTAATAGTGAAATGTCGGAGAGTAGCATTAGAACAGCAGAAACTCCTTTGACAACCTGGGGAAATGCAAAGGTTTAATTTCAGGATTTTTCGGACGAGCACGGCTGAACTTAGTGCGATGAAAATTCGGAAAGTCTGCTCTTAACCATATATAAAACGTTCTTGGTATCAAACACATAAAGAAATAATACGTAATGGAAAAATAACTGTACATGCAACCTGATATAACTCGGAATAAAATTCTTTTCATAAAGATGCCCAAATGCAGGCCTTTCAAATTGGCAAGCATTTTGTTCAATGAGGCATAGTACACCATTTTACCCGTTAACTGAAAATGCACTATGTATTCCTGTAAAGTTATCCTACGCATTTCGGAGTGACTCGAACCAGCCAATCAGAAGTAAAGCAAAAGATATGTAAAGTAAATTAGTTATTATCTAGCTAATGAAACAGCCAGGTAAATATAACCATCAACCACTACATCCACTCTAATAACAAAGGTCTGATAGTTCAAATCCGATTACCCTACGGTAAACAAATGTCAACTTTCTGCACGAGAAAGATAACTTCTTAGCTTTGGAAGAGTGATTACAGTGCAATGTGCTTTCATGAAATTTTTTATGTGGACCATACTCTCGGGCAGGAAAAAGATATTAAATATCAATAAGAAGATGTCCTGTAACTTAATGTTTCTGATTTGACTGAACCGAGGAATCATTAAGTTTATGCCTGAGCGCAGCTCTAGCGCGTTGCAAGAAGTAGGAAGTTCTCATGAGTGACGGGGGTGTGGTAGAATCTCCTATCTAAGCAAAAAATCTAAATTGTTACCTCAAATTGTTCCATGTAATGAGAAGAAACCATCCGACAAGGAAGAATTTTCTCCATAACGATGCCATGGTGTTTTCTAAAACAAGGAAACAAATTTCCCGTTTGAGTTTACACACATGCTTTCTAAGATCTGTGTAAAATGCTTATCTTTTCATAGTAAAAGAAAACCTCATGAATTGCAATTATAATCTTATCATGTCTGATAGTATTCAAACAGATGTTAGCGGACCTGCTGGGTACATAGAGTAAAAGATCAAAGCCTTTGACATGGAAAAGCACGTGCACACAGTAGAAGAAATCAAAATTCTGAACAGACCGTCAACTCGGTTAAACCCAGGTTCAATTAACCTCTTAAGTAGGATTGGCTTGACCTAGGTTCAATGCGGGTTGAAGGCATTTTTACAGTCTTACTCTTACACAGCACTGACCCAGGCTCAACCCAGTTTTATTAGTATAAGTGAAAATGCGACGGTGATTCCTGTTGTATTACACCTGTTCACTATTGATCGCGACAAACGCCAAAGCAGCTGATACTATGGTGAAGGTTACCTCTTCCCCCATGATTGCAATCATTTGCAATGCGTACATTTACTTGGCATGCAGCCAATATACCATGAATTAAGAACAGCGTTTGATAAACGCTTGATAGCTCACAAAGCAAGTCGATAGGATCTAGTGCTAAAATTAAGCACGCACTTTAACTTTCCAAGTTAGACATCTCCTTCTAGTAATTTATAAATAAATTTAGCTATTGATTAATTTCAGATATCTAAACCTCGTTCATTTTTCGTGATGGTAATTTCTCAGGTATAATCTAAAGCCAATTGCTTTCGAAGTTACCAGTGATCATTATTGAGTTCGTCTGTAGTGCAATTGTAAGCTTGACTCAAATTCAGTTAAACAGCCCAAGTGGGTTTTCAACCGGCAAATTTAAACTTGCTGGTTGCTAATTCAAATCACTTTCTAATCCATCAGTTCGGCTACTGGGGGTTCTGGTGGCAAACTTGTACATAATTTGGGTAATTATGCATTCAGTAGATAAGATAGTTCGTACCTATCTTAGCGTAAGTAATTATATGCTTTAGTCAGTAAGACACGTTAGGATTGCCTACTCCTGCGAATATCTCATTATCTCGTAAATTAATACTCTCTCACAATTCTCACAAGAGTATTAACAGTTTTACATTGCTCTATAATCAGGTAAAGGTTTGCTAAACATTAAGCAATTTCTAAAAATTTACTGTCTTAAGCAAATCATCTTTGTTAAATGAACTACTGTCCTCAAGGATATAGTATTTGTATTACAGCTATTTGCGTACTGTATCTATTAACAGATTTTAGCGGTCTCTGATCAGACGTCCATGGTGCCTACATCCAGGGATGTGCTAAAGCAGCGGATGTGGGGTTGTTATGCCCCACACTTGCAGAGGCCATCGGTAAAATCTTTTGGCTTGTTGACTAAATTTGGCATAATGATCGTAGCTTATCGGTAAGTACGATATCTTGTTCAAATCAGCCGGTAAATTTCTTTTGCTATATCCTCCCCGCTCAGAAAGTGCATATACACCAGAAAACTCACTATTCTAGACTGGCAAGATGTTGGCATTAATGGAAGGATTTTATCAGCATACAGTTTCATATCCATTACTACTCTTCAGATATCGTTCGCTCTGGCGAACAAGGGGATGCGAAGCAAGAGATATATAATCATTGCCAACCCTCTGCCTTTTCCCCTACATGCTAAGTATCAAATTACATCTGCCCGAGGCTCTAGCTTAAAAAATTCTACCAGTTTTTGTGATAGATGAAACTGAGTGAAAGTATCCAACACATGATAAGTCGAGCTCCCATGAAAAATCGAAATTTGTTTGGCTCATTGAATTCTCGAGCTATCGGACAGTATTTTTATAGGAAATCTAAAGTAAATGTTACATGGAGCAATTTGTATGGCAACTTGCATCGCAATGCTACGTAAAGGGATTGCAAAACGCTTCTTGCAAAGGGTATTACCCTTAGTAACAATATCTGCAACTTGCAACGATTGGTACCATCTTTTGTGTTGAAAATCTTAAACTGCCCTTGCGACAAATGTACGCTTGCGTTGCAAATTATAGACATCAAATGGTACACAGTGCAATGACTACAAATGTGTAAGCAATCGCTGCATAAAGTAAAACAGAATTCTACAGTAGGCAACCACTACGCTTCAGGATTCTCACTGTCCCGCGCTTTGTCTCGAGCTTTGTCTCGAGCTTTGTCTCGCGCTTTGTCTCCTACTTTGTTACTCATCATATCTAATCTCGTTTCAGCATACATATGTTTTATTCATACCTGTAGTATACTGATTAATGTGTTGCAGAGAAATTTCCAGTAATGTGCGCACCGCAACCTAGGCTGTAGAGAGAGACTATGTTTCCTGTTCATTCTATTAACCTATGTATGAGTATAGAGTAAAATGAATCATTTGACGTCTTTAAAATCCTTGAATTTGGTTGGCTAGAAAATTACAAGTGTCTTAATTAAATGTATCATTATATGAGCGTTGATTTGGATTTAGAGTAGTTAGATTTGAATACACTTGGTAGAAGGATGACGGGAATTCATATATGCTTAAAATGATGAATAGCCCTTTTCTCGACTCGATCTGCTGTCATTGAACTCCGTAGAATCAGTTATACGATTAAGAAATAGTTTCAAAAACTACGCGGGCAAGAGGCTGCGTTACAAAGGGCAATCGGTGGTCATTCTTGAAATTGCTTTAAGAAAATGCATACAAGAATTATTGACAATTTAGGTAGCATATCATTAATATTTGTCAAAGTTTCTTTTCACTTCTTAACAAATATTAATGATCCTTTAAATTTTCTTAAAACAATTGTTAATATACAGTACTATACTGTTTTTATCAAAGGAGTGTGTACTTGTTAATGACGTCCATTAATAACCTCAACGTCACTTTTCTTGATTGTTTGTAGAAGGCCAAGAAGTTCAGGAGCTTGTACAACCAAAGACAAAATCGACATTTTCACTTTCGAGTTCAGTAAATCCCAGCATATAAGAAATTACAAAAATAAGAACCTACAGGCTGTTTCTTATGTCACATGCACCTTGAAAATAAAATTCTGTTCCAGTGTGATAAACAGACAGGTTCCAAAAGTTTACTTTTGATGCTCAAGATTGCTGGAGTCTTTAAGCTAAGTTTCACTGATTATAGAAAGTTTGAGTTGGGTATGTTCAGCATATTGTGCATTTCGACAATAAAAAGCTTTCAGATCATTGTAGTAGTGAGGATTTTAGGTGTCTGCAAAAGCCACTAGAATTCATAGTTTTCTTTTTCATAACGGGGAAAAGTAAATGAACCTTGGGATAAGGGCCTTTCTACCCTAAAATAACCTACGGTCCATTTAAATACGAACCTTAGCCTGATCTTTCAAAAAGTTGGTTCTTGCATTCCGGGATTTACTTTATTTCATCACTGCAGACAATCGAGAATGAGAAGCACAGTTCACTCCCATTCGTATGAATTGCGTGTCTAATTCACTTACCCGTATTTCATAGATGAGTTTGTGTTGAAACTCTAGCATCAAAAACTTGCAATTTTTACATAGTACGAAATATGTAAATAAAATTAAGGAACTAATAATGAAATCTTAGCACCAAAATGTGACAAAAAGAGGTCCAAAAGTAAGGAACTGTAAGAACTAGGTCGTGTATGGCGCTCCTCGAGCTCCAGAAAAGTAGAGCTACAGCATGTCAAAGAACAACTCACACTAAAGTCAATAGGAAGAGAGATAGTCTTTCTCTTGGGAGTTCCGAAAATCGTGCGTTGCTGAGTTACCGCAATTGGCTTTTGTTATGATGGAACGGCCTATAATTGATAAATAACTGTTAATATCCGGCATCTTGGTGCAAAAGTCTGCGGTTACTTTAGGGCGCAAACTTATCTCACTTTAACCAACTAAACGTATGTGGCACCTAGACTCGAAGATAAGCCATGCCATCAAAGGAGGTCCAAGACCTATTATACTGCAGTGTTCTCCACAAATGAACTCGGTTATCAATTCTCAATAACGAAATACGCGCCACTCACCGTAAAATATTCTGGATTTCCTTTACTTCTTGTACTTAGTAAAGCTAGATATTGGTAACATACACAATCCAAGAGGTCTGCTTTAGCTCGATTTATCTCCTCGTTGTACTAATGCTCTTGAAGTTAAGAGATTCATCCGCAACTTTCGGATTATTTCTGATTCCCCACTGTTTAACATTCAATAAAAAATTCATCTTTATACGCTAATATTTACATATATTCGATGTACTATGCAATAGAAGTACAAACTTTGTTTACGCTCGATCTTCTCCTTACCTAAATCCAATCTCTAGCCAGTTGCTTTTCAACAATGCGTTCAAATGCAATGTCAAATTGTACGAGACGATATTCAATCAGCAACAACGGTCCGTCCGATTGTAAATCCAAATCTAAAGAAATGTTAAGATTGATCAAGGAACAAATATCGGCGAATGGAACAAGTATTTTAGGATCTTCACAGTAAAATCGTTGTCTGCTTCTTACGATTCAAACTTTTTTATCAGCTCAGGGTAGATTGCTTCTGGTGGACAATACGTCAGTTTAGATTGGAAGCAAATACAAATGCAGGGAAAAGTATGAGGAATAGCTTCGATGTCCAGGAAGGATTGGAAAAATAAAAGCACTTTAGATAAGGATATACGTTATCTTTCCTTCAATCCCATTCGCCATATCTGGGTAAAAGTCAAACTTATTCCGAGCACGTGCATCACCAGAAAACCAGTGCATGACGCATCCAGTTGATCGGCGTGTTTGGTTCTGATACAAGGGTTACAGAAACGTGGGGGCATAATATCACACCTTGGTTAACACCGTAACTTGTATAAGTAGACGGTGTCTATTCAGTTTTGCAAATAACGACGTCTAATAATATAAGAACTGCCTTGCTAACAATCACGGTGGAAAGATAGAGTGGTTTATGGTTCAAATTCATCATAAATCTTTTATACATAGTACATAAAAGTACCTAAATGCAATATAAGATAAAATAGTATAATACAAGGTAATAAAATATAATATAAAAATATAATATAAAATAATATAATATAATATTATATAATTTAATACAATATTATGTATCATATAATATAATTCACATCATACGTTGTGTATCTTGTATTTTTTCCACTATCATCCTGCACTTCTGAATTAACTAATTAATTGAGTTCTAAATCTTAAAGCTTGTACTTCCTCTGAGAAAGAACATGGAACATTTGAGTATAGGTCTAGAAATTCTTACTACTTACTTCAACTTTGACACGCAGGTTGTTCCACGCCATGCACACTCAAATGGTAATTTCGCAGACAGATGATCCAATTTAAATGAAAATTGCTAGACACGTATCTTCGACGCTGGACCACTGGAAAATTGCATTACGTGACGCGGAAAGACAGGTTGATATCGCCATTCTTCATGTCTTTGCCTATCTCCCAGCTTCTGAAACAGGATAGAAATAAATTCGATAAAACACTATTGACATTGACTCCTGATGATCTAATCTCTCTGGTTTCACAGACAGAACAGTCAATAACAAGTTAATTTGCTTTATACAAGATCCAAGGCAGATGTATGCGCTTTCTTGCAGTGTTAGGTAAGGCCAATTGTAGAAAACGAGAAAACAGTTTTTTATAAGGTGTTTGTTGAATAGGAGAGAAACATTCCCTGAAAATACTAAGCTCTGCTTGCTCTAGACAATGTTGCTCTGGAGCTGGTTGGGACAGGTTGGCAGCATGCTAGTTTGTTACGCCAACAGCAAAAAATAACAACTAATGGTCTTAAGCACTCTTTGCAACAATAGTAAGGGAAGGTGTTGACAGGTACGACAGGGCACTGAACATCAGATCACATATTAGCGAAGCGAGCCAAGAGATTGTGGCTCTCGCTTAAATTTAAGGGAAATTTCTGCTCAATTGTAATGTGTCAATATGATACAAATATAATATCTATCTTCTGTCATAAAGAAGGACACATCCGAGCTCCTTGCCCAATTAGGAAAAAGCTTGTCCCTCTGTTCCCTCCATCTCATAAACGTGTGTCTGACTCACTTAATGGAATTATAGATCAAAATCGTGGATCTGCAACCAGGGAAAACGTGGAGTAGTAAACATGCCATAACTATTTATTACGAGCAGTTCATGAAAGCTAATACATATAAGTTTGTGCGTTCATGGTATACATTAAAAGTTATTAATCTCGAGAATCATTATTCGACTGTTTACACAACTTGCTAGTTTTTACTTTCTGATATGCGCCTATCGCGTATCCCCAAAGAAAGACCACACCCAAGTGATTAAAAAATGTGGATCTGTAAGACTTACTTTAGGCTCTGCTCTCAAAGCTCAAGAGCTACCTAACACTCTAATTTAATAGAAGCAAATAGTAGATGAAGTGAGCAGAAATTTCCCATAAATATTTGTTGCTTTCAATAGGTTTGAGGTTTTGTTTGTTAGGTGCATGTCGAAAGTGACAAAGAGCCTTCTGTCGCTTTAAAGGAGCAGAGCTAGCTTGAAGGACACAAGCACATCTTTATAAGAATGCCTAGTTTTTTTTTGATTCCTAATAAACTTAAAGTATTTTCATGTAGCGGCTTAAATTATTCCTAAACTATTCTTGAGTGACAAAAGGCGCAAAATCAAAGGAAACAAATTCAAATATTTTCTGACGTGCTACTTCATTATAAAAAAAAATAATAACATATCATAACAGAACAAACAATATGGTATCTGCAGTAAAAAGATAATCTGAAGCACTATTTGTACCTTAGGCATTCAATATTTCCTATAGACAACCTGTCTACGTATGCAGTTCATACAATCTTTGTTTTCCAAAATAATTCAAATAAACAAATACATTCAAGTTACAATAAGTGCGCACAGTTTCTGCAGTATAGATAAACCGAGGGGTACATCACTCGGAAAAATCTCGTACACGATATGAAAAGTCACAAAAACTCGCAAAAAATCAATAATAAAAAATCACAAAAAATCACAAAAGTCACGGCAAATTGAAGAAAGAACAACAACATTCACATTGGAAGTCATCAAAAATAAAAAAATCACGAATCACAAAAAATCACAAAAATCACAAAAAATCACAAAAAATCACAAAAAATAACAAAAAATGACAAAAATCACAAAAGTCACAGCAGATTGAAAAAAGAATAACAAAATTCCCTTTGGAAGTCACCAAAAATGACAAAAAATCTCGGATGCTTTTCAACGAGCGATACACCCCTTAATCTGCTGTATTTTTACTTGGGTTCATTACACAGGGGTCTTATCATATTTGGAAACGTACTCCGCTCAAACTCTAAAGCTGCTAAAGATAAAACCAAAATTCAAGGACAGCACTATAACATACTTCTATGTTTTCAGTTTGCGCCTAAGCAAAGTTCAGAGCGTGAATTATAAAATGAGCTACGAAGAAGCGGCATGGTCAATGGTATACGGTCTGTCGCCAGATAGCACCTTTCAATTCTAAAATCTATAATCGATTTAAAATCAGCTGGATATTCAAGATCCACAGAGATATAAAAAAATTGAATTGTACTCCACACGCAAAATTCTTTTTAAAGACCGTAGAGTTACTTAGAAACGAGCAAAATATTATGCTGGTTATAGTGGCAGAGGTAATTGGAATATATGGGGGAATGGAGTATAATCAAAATAGCCCATTGGCACGTTGTACGTCATTCAAGAAATTTGACAAATCACAGTCGGTTTCTTTTATGTACGAGCAATACTAGCGTCAAAATAAGCGTACAATACCTAAAACGATTATTCCTGTATCACGTTTTAAAAACATACATTCAAGTTTGCCAGTTTGCTTCAACATCAACTTATGGTATATACATACGCAGTACTGTCAGCTCTACTCTGATTTTCTCTTCATAGTCTAAAATCGTAGGTCAACCAGTTTGAAGAAGTGTATGAATAATCAAAGATAACAATAATAATCGCTAATATCATATAGAATGGATAAGACTCTGACAAATAAATTTGACAATATAAAATTTACCAGTCCTTAAATTCGCACTTTTTGAGTCTTAGCTCTTCGGTCAGCTGACTTTCCTACCATGCTACAAGAGACTGGCTTTAACGAAAAACATAAATTTTATATCACAAGGATTTTAATGGGGGTAGCTCTTAGATCCACGTACAATACACTACATAAAAAAGGAAAAATGGGAAGAAATCGAACAATCCGGAGCTTTATTTATCTAATTCTATGTTTTTGTTATAACTCCTGTGATCTTTTCCTTATGCAGAAAAATATATAGACATATAAATATATAGCATTTACCAGTTTCAAACTATCTACAAATAGTGAGGCTTATGATTGTATGTAGAGAATTTTTAAAATGAAATATAGCTTTCATAATAAACCAAATGCTTAAAATCTGTAACATTGAAAGTGTGCTATGTATGAATGTCACGTATTTTTGATACTAAACTAAACAACTACAAACTATTGCCAACAATGATACAAGTAAATTAGAAGAAAATAAAATTTAACATCATGTAGATGAATAAAACAATAAAAATTTCTTGACAGAAGGATCTGACGACATAAAACATTAAATAAAAATATAACATAAGTACACTATTGGAACTATAAAAAGATCTGTTTAAATACTACTTCTTTACTTCCTTTGAGACGAGAAATGTTTTTCGTTTTTCGGCAAATCAACTAAAACAACACGCAATGAATTCAACATTTGCTGTTCCCATTCCGTGATAGGCTCCGTGTAAAACACACTAAAACGAGGTTACTGCATGCCGGCACAGCACAAACCGAATTACAATGATCACTGTACACCTCTGTTGATGTGATACTGCTTGTGACGTCTCTGCCAATCCTCAGCTGCGGAGGAAATCACCAATACAAAATATAACAACATAGCAGTACCTCATATAGCAATAGTAAGAAATATATTACCAGTTTATAGATTTAAACTTTGTTCATTTAAATATAGAAAGACTGATATAGCACCTTAAAAGAATATTGAAAATTAAAACATTCCTTATTATTACTTTAGTTCTTACATATTCTCTTTTACGGACAACAATATAAAATATCCATGTATAGTATAACGAGAAATGAAATAAAATCAGATGCAGGGTGTGGTGAGATAAGATGGAGAGATGGAGAGATGGAGAGATGGAGAGATGGAGAGATGGAGAGATGGAGAGATGGAGAGATGGAGAGATGGAGAGATGGAGAGAGGTGGTATAAGTCAACACGGACGTCAAATAGGGTGCATTTAAGCAGGAAATGTAGTGAACTAAACCAAATTTAGAATTTTGTAAAATCGAATCCTCATCTTATATAAGGATGCTAGATAAAAAGCGACAGAACGTATCCTCACAAATCCGCGAGAAAACTGCTGATGCGAGAAATCTGACATAATCACGGTCATATGTTTGAATGACTACAACCTGTCATAGCATACGCAAACCTTTTGAATGAATTCATACTTTAGGGAATGGAGGCGTTATCAAATATAAAGCAAATACCAATGAAATGCAAATAACAGGTTCAAAACTAAAAAAGAAATCTTCCTTTAGAGCTCACAGCTGTGCGTAGGCAATGCTTATTTTGCGGAAACTAATGCCTGCTTTGAGACAATAAGCACAGCAAATATTCCAATATATCTATAATCAATTGCTTCCACAATCCATCGTGTCTAGGATAACTCCTTTCGAGAAATGAAATTAAACCTGCCCATTCATCTCAGGATTTGATATTCCACCCTGTCTTTTGTGGAACAGGTCGAACGGAGAAAGTCAACTGCTTATGAAGGTAAGACGAGAAGCCTCCCTATCACCAATGATTGTGAGACGAATCCCGGTTAGCTGTAAAATTCGATATTGTTCCATTGACACTACAAACATCATAGATTATAATCTATTATGAAAATACAAATGCACTTTCATGATATTAGGAATAGGGGAAGAGAAGATGAAACTCACTCTGACAATCTTTACTGCAGTAAAAACGGGTTCCTTTACCTTTGCACCTAGAATACACAAAAAGGAAAACAAGATATTATATTAAATCGATCTGCTCTTTCATATTCAGTTTTAAGCGGAGTATTTTATACAATCGTCAACCGTCGTCTAAGGAAAAAACAGCTTATGAAGGGCAAGGCCTATCTAAAGATGCGTGCAACAGGTGAAGGAGCAGCTGTTGACTTCAACATTAAAGACGAACTTGAAGAAGTAAATACCTTGATTAAAAATCTCGAGCGCTGAATTGAATCGCAAATAGCTTAAGCATACCACGGCAGCAAAGTACTTTAAGTGAAGAATAACATCAACTCCTTTAAACACGGAATGGATTTCAAACAAGACAAGGGCTTGAAGGGATTCCGTACGCTAGGGAGTATCTGTTAAAGAGGACACCTATCTTGAGTCTTCGGCATAGTGAGGTAGGGCGGCAAGTTCCTTTTCTCACCGTCGTTATCTCCCAAGTGGTACCACATGGTACCCATTCGTTGCTGGGAGGACAGTGGGTGAGCATGCCAGTTAAGGCTTGAGGGCCCGGCGCAAGCCATGCATCTTTACGCACATCAGTCGAGCGCTCTAACTGTTTAGCCAATCGCCTCATCAAACACAAACAAGTGAGGTATCGCGCAATATAGCAACAGAGATCAAAAAGCATTTGCAATGAGTGGCTGGCAATTTCCACAACTGGTAAAGAATTACCCAATGCAAAACGAGGATCAGATCTTGTTTCATTTGACAAGCATCCGTGCCCAATTCAATTCATAATCAGATGGAAAACCAGAAGAATTGAAAGAAATCGCAGGAAAGGATAGCTACTCCTCTGCGATGGATTACGATCACATAGAATCATTGTCATAGCGAACGCAGGGGTCATGTCTAGGATCGATGTTATAGAATTCTATCTATGAATGACTTTGAAAGTAAAGTGCTTGATACAATTAAAAACATGGATGCCGAATATGGTAGGGGTAGTGGTAAGTCACACAAGTGGGCGTGTCAACATCTCAGCTTGAGCACTGGAACACTGCAAAAGAGCAACTCAATGGTCATTAAGCTCTGTTATCACCCAAGAAAAATCGAATGCAACTTACACGCTCCGACTTAAATGATCATGTATTAATTAAATAGCATGCAGAAAGAAATATCTAGATAAGCTGAAAGTCGTCCTAGCTCTTTGACTCACCATGCACATTTTTTATACAATTTTGCCCTAGGTTCAACTACTTGACACCAGCTGCAATGATGAAGTCTAGTTGTCGACCCCTTTAGATGGTAATTTCTTTCATCCTTTTTAGCTTCTTCCGTCTCTTCCTTTGATGAATCAGTGATTGCCACCCCTACTGCTGCTACCTCCTCATTTATAAGTCCAGTCTTCGTCTTTACTCCCTCATCACTCTTTCCAGTATCAGTAGAACTACTCTCGGACATATAGTCGCTTTCAGCTGCAGTCTTCCCTCCACTCAACGCATTTGATTCTGAACTCACTTTTTGAACAGAACTGTATTCCTTTTCACACTGTTCGCCTTCTTCGCTGTCTCTTTTTGAGCAATTGCTCTTCCTTGCACATTCTGGCGGTACAGAAAATCCCTCTACCCATCGTCTCAACACACGGCAAACGGAACCGCTAAATCTTGTGTAAAGAGGCATATTTGCAACAGTCTGTAGACAGAAGTAAAGATACCATTTTATGCTAAAAATGCAGGACAAAATACAAAAGTAAGCAGGAGAAAATGGATTAAATTTTTTGCATAGAAATAAATACATACACCAATACAGGTATGAACGTACAAACATACATACAAACATAAGTATGTGTGTGTGTGTGTGTGTGTACACCACACACACACACACACACACACACACACACACACACACACACACACACACACACACACACACACACACACACACACACACACACACACACACACACACACACACACACACACACACACACACACACACACACACACACACACACACACACACACACACACACACACACACACACACACATTTATATATATATATACTGCATATAAATTTTTATATATTAATAGACTTATATGCATACATATATGTATACTTAAATACACTAATCGTTATACTTGAAGATGGCTGGAAGGAGTTTATATGCCGCCAGAATTTGTAAGGAAGAGCAATTGCTCAAAAAGAGATAGCGAAGAAAGCGAACAATGTGAAAAGGAATACAGTTCTATTCAAAAAGTGAGTTCAGAATAAAGTGTGTTGAGTGAAGGTAGTACTGTGGTTGAGAGCGATTATATGTCCGAAAGTAGTTCTATTGATACAGGAAAGGGTGATGAAGGAGAAAAGATCTAAGTGTTGTGGTGCCGGAAATCGTAGCCATGAGAATGTAAATGTTGATTGGACAATAAGCATTTACCGAATAGGACAAAGAAAAATGATTTGGAAAATATGTAGAACCTTTAGACTTCTTTTCAGTGTTTGCAAACAGTCATATTATTCATCTATACTCAAATCTCAAATCAACATTAACTATACATTCATACATATATTCATTCATGCATTCATCCATACATACAAATATATGAATCAGTCAGTCACAGAACCAGGTAAATTTCCGTCAGTGATAGAAGCAACCCCTTGCTAACCATTCACACACCATTGCGAACTTGTGTAATACATACCATAGATTTGTGCAACATACTAATGTTATCATAGACTTATATATTGTATAATTCTAAAGATAAAGCCATACCAATCGAAAATTCTACTTTTTTTTATCAACATAAAAACACTAATAGATCCATAAAATGATTCTTGTTTAGTAACAATGACTTAGGCAAAATGATAATGACTTAAGTAGGAGAAAGGCTTGTGTCAAATGTAACTTGATTCACATTATATAAACCCTAAAATCTTAACTACCTTTTTCCAGGTGTCTGGATGTGCAGGCTCGCCAAAAAACGTCCGAAAGGTGTCCCTGAAAAGGGAAGATGTGCAATTATCATCCTTGATATGAGGATCTTCTTCATCGATTGAATGGTCGATCAAGAAATGAAAGTGTCTATGAAACTTAAGAAAAATTTACCATTTATCAAGCAAATATAAGGAAAAATTTTGAGGGAGGGACTTTTGACTAATTCTGATAAAACCGATAAACAAACTTTGCCAAAAGTGCTCAGCTGATATGATTTCCACCAGACATAGCAGTTAATAATTCAACCTTTTGTTGCTGTTTAAATTGCTGGAACATTTTTCATTTTATGTAAGGTTTCCATGGCTTTTAATTTAATTTAATTTTTCTCGAAACACAGGCTTTTCAGAATGGACAATTCCAAAAAAGATCAATAGTAGCTTATTCGACAGTTCTACTTTGAACTATCCTTCCCAACTCTTGCTAACGATATATCTTGATGTACTTCTGTTGAGCTGAATGACGAATGTTTTTAATCTTCTTCTACTCACAAACGCTTTTACAAAATCAAAATATCTCAGCCAAGGCAATTGCAGACTTTTATTTCGCATACTTCACAACCTCTTCTTTACATTTCATCGTATATTTTTGTGCTTTACAGAATGGCTTTGGCTAGACATGTTGTAAACATCCGTAATAGATTGGGTTACTTCTGTCATCAAACCCACAAGCAGGATCATTAGAGAAACATGATTCATCTTTCAAAGTATAAACAAAAGGTGGGATTAATAGAGAGGTGGAAGAGCTAGAGCTGGTGGACATGCAAACAATGCCCTACCAAATGAAACCTCTCTTTCATACAAAACTCAAGAAAATCCAACAAACCTTGTTTCCTTGATGTAAAAAGGATCTTTTGCTGAAAATTATGAAGAAACATTTAAGTTTCAATCTACAAAAAAGATTCATTGTACAACTTAGACATGATGCAATTCACTTTAGTATGGGAAGTGGAGATGGCACAGCTTAAATTCAAGGATAGTGCTGGCAAAGACAAATGTTCCAAAGGATGGAAGAGTGAGCAGATGGAGAAGCAAGTCAACAAGACAGAGGTTGGACGAGTATGGGACTTGAAGAAGAGGGCCAAAAATTAAAAAAGGAAAGGAAAAGGACTAGGGAATTATCATGAGGGAACCAGAGAGGAAATATGTTATTTATGGAGCATGAGCAGGACAGAGAGAATATAGCAGGGGGAATAAAAAGATGGATTGGGAAACAGAAATGATATTGGCAAGAAACAAGATCAGGGAAAAGGAAAACTAATAAGATTCGATATTTTCAGACGTATTTGGTAACAAAAAACAAAGTAAACAAAAACAAAGCATTGAGATTTGGATACCTTTGGCTACTCCACCAAGTTGTAATATTTTCTCTTTATTGCTTGCAATAATTGCAATTTGTTGAATAATATTCTTTGCAGCAGAAACCTTTGCTGAATAAGGACAGAAAGTGTACAAATAGTCTCACATACACTGAGCTCAATGGAAAGTGTCACCAATAAAAACAGCATTATTCAGATTTGCATATTCTAGGGTTACCACAAAAGAATTCAAACAGACCAACCCGGCTTAAGTTGTCATGACAAGCAGCAGCAGTTTCATGGATACTAGCATCACTCCTGCTTTGTAGATCTGAAAACGGGGATAATTGGGCCATGAAGTTCTCTGTTTACAAAGCTAAATCCCAAATATCAATTTCCTTTCATTTCAAATGCCCTTTTAGCAAACAGCATCTTGCAGATAATATTGCAGGTGTTGCTTAATCCAGACTGCTCAGGATCAAAGGGCCAGTAGTTTAATCTGTACTGAAGTGCACGCTTGACAAACAGACCTATTGCAAGAAGGGCATGGAGATATCACACCACCCCTGGAACAACATTTTATCAGTGTTGGCTGTGCTGTTAGAAACCATGCCAAAATGTCAGATATCATACCCACTTTGTTAGCAAATCACTAATTCACACCTCACCCCAGAAGCAGCATCTCCACAACAGCCTTGTTCACAAGCAAAGTCCAAAGCATTCAACAGTGAATATTATTGTTCACAAATCATCACATTGCACACATGCTCTAGGAAGCTTCTCAGTAGTATCATGAACTGTTCTATGGATATGTTCATGAAACTGCTGAGAAAGTTGGCAGCAATGACAAATCAGGCACCATAAGTAATTTATGGAAGATTAGGGAACCAAATTGATACATAATGCAACCAGTCATTACAAATAATGTGGTGTAAATGTATGGTAGTTACCTTTTGCAAAATTTTCAATTAAAAATTCTTTTGCAGCATTAAAATACTTCTTTTTAGAGACCATCTGTAGAGTCAAAAAAACAACAGTTGTTATAAAGGTATTTATAAGAGAATTGATCAATACAAAGAATGGATGAGCAATGTTCTGCACTATTGAGCTGACAAAGCAAGGCCCCCTTCATATAGCAATACAACATTACTGCATATCTTCCCCAAACATTAACAGTTTCCACATATTTGGCAACTGAGCTTCCATTGACTCAACCATCTCTTTCCATTTATCAAACAGTTCCTATAAAACTTAGTCATAAATCTACAAAGTTCCAGAAAAATACACTACAGTCATAGACAACCAAATATTTGACAGATTTTGAGGGTTATCTTCTTCTTCCAAAGATTGCTATAATCTTGAAAGACAACTCAGATGGCTCAACTTCAAAAACTTATTTCAAACTAAATATATGCATTGGTCATATTTTAATGAAGATGCAAGTTGAAATATTTTAACAGTTGAAATTTTTTCTTGAAGTCTATGGATACATATATATATATATATATATATATATATATATATATATATATATATATATATAAAGATATGTATAAATACATACATAAATACATACATACATACATACATACATACATACATATATATATATATATATATATATATATATATATATATATATATATATATATATATATATATATATATATATATATATATATATATATATATATATATATATATATATATATATATATATATATATATATATATATATATATATATATATATATATATATATACTAAGTCATGAGTGGGCTACCACAATTGGAAAATTTCTTTTGGCCCCAGTACGGATTCGAACTCACGATGTTTAGATCAGAAGACACCTGTGCTAATCAATTGCGCCATCCAGGCACAAAAGAATAGCGGTGGAATCTTAAGGTCATTCCATCGTGAGTCCCTCAACGCATCTAGGGCCTTCTCTATGTTTCGGCTATAATGCCTTCTTCAGAGCCAAGCGTACTATGTTATCTTAATTCGGCTAAGGCTGACATAGGTAAATACTAAGTCATGAGTGGGCTACCACAATTGGAAAATTTCTTTTGGCCCCAGTACGGATTCGAACTCACGATGTTTAGATCAGAAGACACCTGTGCTAATCAATTGCGCCATCCAGGCACAAAAGAATAGCGGTGGAATCTTAAGGTCATTCCATCGTGAGTCCCTCAACGCATCTAGGGCCTTCTCTATGTTTCGGCTATAATGCCTTCTTCAGAGCCAAGCGTACTATGTTATCTTAATTCGGCTAAGGCTGACATAGGTAAATACTAAGTCATGAGTGGGCTACCACAATTGGAAAATTTCTTTTGGCCCCAGTACGGATTCGAACTCACGATGTTTAGATCAGAAGACACCTGTGCTAATCAATTGCGCCATCCAGGCACAAAAGAATAGCGGTGGAATCTTAAGGTCATTCCATCGTGAGTCCCTCAACGCATCTAGGGCCTTCTCTATGTTTCGGCTATAATGCCTTCTTCAGAGCCAAGCGTACTATGTTATCTTAATTCGGCTAAGGCTGACATAGGTAAATACTAAGTCATGAGTGGGCTACCACAATTGGAAAATTTCTTTTGGCCCCAGTACGGATTCGAACTCACGATGTTTAGATCAGAAGACACCTGTGCTAATCAATTGCGCCATCCAGGCACAAAAGAATAGCGGTGGAATCTTAAGGTCATTCCATCGTGAGTCCCTCAACGCATCTAGGGCCTTCTCTATGTTTCGGCTATAATGCCTTCTTCAGAGCCAAGCGTACTATGTTATCTTAATTCGGCTAAGGCTGACATAGGTAAATACTAAGTCATGAGTGGGCTACCACAATTGGAAAATTTCTTTTGGCCCCAGTACGGATTCGAACTCACGATGTTTAGATCAGAAGACACCTGTGCTAATCAATTGCGCCATCCAGGCACAAAAGAATAGCGGTGGAATCTTAAGGTCATTCCATCGTGAGTCCCTCAACGCATCTAGGGCCTTCTCTATGTTTCGGCTATAATGCCTTCTTCAGAGCCAAGCGTACTATGTTATCTTAATTCGGCTAAGGCTGACATAGGTAAATACTAAGTCATGAGTGGGCTACCACAATTGGAAAATTTCTTTTGGCCCCAGTACGGATTCGAACTCACGATGTTTAGATCAGAAGACACCTGTGCTAATCAATTGCGCCATCCAGGCACAAAAGAATAGCGGTGGAATCTTAAGGTCATTCCATCGTGAGTCCCTCAACGCATCTAGGGCCTTCTCTATGTTTCGGCTATAATGCCTTCTTCAGAGCCAAGCGTACTATGTTATCTTAATTCGGCTAAGGCTGACATAGGTAAATACTAAGTCATGAGTGGGCTACCACAATTGGAAAATTTCTTTTGGCCCCAGTACGGATTCGAACTCACGATGTTTAGATCAGAAGACACCTGTGCTAATCAATTGCGCCATCCAGGCACAAAAGAATAGCGGTGGAATCTTAAGGTCATTCCATCGTGAGTCCCTCAACGCATCTAGGGCCTTCTCTATGTTTCGGCTATAATGCCTTCTTCAGAGCCAAGCGTACTATGTTATCTTAATTCGGCTAAGGCTGACATAGGTAAATACTAAGTCATGAGTGGGCTACCACAATTGGAAAATTTCTTTTGGCCCCAGTACGGATTCTGTCATATATATATATATATATATATACATATTTACATATTTATATAAAAGGAAACTAGAAATAGCAAAGTAGTTACTGTAGCCTGACGAGCCCGCATGAACAGGTGAAACTAGTCGCGAGAAAAATTTGGCTATCACAGAATCAGAGTCATTTCTTTGGTTTTTCCTATCTCCAACTGTGCACAGATTAAACTCCTTTTTTTACATATTTATATATATATATATATATATATATATATATATATGTATGTATGTATATATACCTCAAGTTGATAAAAATTTTAATTGAAATGTATACTCGAAAGACAAGTGTACTTTGGTTTATTCCTCCTATACAAATATTTATATGTATATATTTATATTACATAATTATAGAATTATTCAAAACATATGTCTTCCTTAATGCATTTCAGGCTTTAATAGAAATAAATCCCAAAAATCTATTTTCTTGCTGTCTTCAAAATACAAACCTTTAAAGGGAAATCCCTTATGTACCCATAATTCTCTGAGTACTGGAAAAACTCTTCAATGAAATCAATTTTATCATCAGTAGTCTGCAAATAATGATATAAAAGAATTAGAATTATATGTTGTGAAGTGAAGCTGAAATGATTAAAGTGCAAGAAAGCCAATAACTTTTTTTAACTTAAAGTAGGATGTTCTAGAGTGAAATAAAAAGTGACAAAATTATATTTAAGCTACATGAAAATGCTCAGTTGAATTTGGAGTTAGTTGGTGCTATCACACACATTATGCGCCCGCATAAAGAAATTCTCTACCTTTTCTAACCACATAGATTTAAAGGCTTGCGTGTGTTTGCAAAAATATTCAAACTCATTTGGAAACAGGTCTTGCTCGAAGAGGTCACAGTCATCTACCATGATCGGAAAAGGATTGCCATCACTCATCTCGATGATAATAATCCAAGCAAACTGCAGATCTGATGCGCTGAAAAATAAATACAGGGTAGGTGAAAAGCGCAGGGCCAAAAGTGCACCAAAACTGTCGCGCTGACAGAAGTAACTAAATTAGTACATTAGCTTCAAATAAAGTATCATGGAAGACTAAAAACCAAAGAAAATGTTGTTGTCTGGGCAAAGGTAATAAATAAACAACTGGGTGCGAGGTGTCCAATAGCACTTCCAATCGTTAGTTCTAACCATAGTTAGAAAATATAAATGAACGAAAGTAACACGAGATTTCGATTTAATATATTAGCTCTAAGTTTAGGAAGGTCTAGAGGAAGTACTTGGTATGGTTTTTCTATTCTTCCCGGCTTGTTTTTCCGTTGCTTTTTGGTAATCACGTAACTCTACTCAGTGCACTTGCCATTAGCCAGTTGTCACTGCAACAACAACATGAGAATGCGATGACAGGAAGACAACGTGACATATTGAAGTCGTTTCTTCTTATATGGTAACCAAATCTTTCGGAGTGCGAAAGGTAGATCAACACTAGAAGTCCACAGTTGAACTAGATGTGGTGAAAATATAATATTTGGAACTCGATGACTTGCTATGGTAGGACAGAAAACTTACGGAAGGATCCTACGTTATGAACACAAATCGCTTAACTTTCTTGATATTATTACCATCTGAGTTAACCAAGTGAACTACTTTATGGTGAAAGAGAAAGTCTAATATCAGGGTATAAAGTCCATTGGTAGATGAGTAATAACGAGGAAATAGCTGATGACTTAGAAGAAGAGATAAACTACAAAGACCTGCTGCCAAATATTGAAAATGGTCTTCAGAAAAATGGATCTCTGAAGAAGGTCATAGCCTATTCTTTTTTATATCCTAATGATTGTAACTGATAGTGGGTCAAAAAGGAATCTTATGACTACTGTACGTCAAATGGGCAAAATTATATGACAGTTTATTCACAGAAGAGAAATTTCAGCATACTTCTGTTTCAAGATATCGTGAAGCATTTTGTATTCCCTTTACGTGGTTTACTCTGTAGACGACACCTTACGTTTGCCAAAGTAACCATCATTGGGATGACTAAATTTCTATGCTTGTAGAACTTCAGTGTCTAGAAATTCAGGGTAATGCCCACGACTAGACAGAACAGTTAAGCAGTACCCATCCAGGAAGTATATTATCTGGAAATCTTGAGGACAAGGTGTTTCAATTTCTTTTTACAGTAATATTCAATGATAGCAATTTCAAATGCTTGAAAATATCAATTTCGACTTAAAAAATATTTTGCGAAAACGTAAGCTTCATGCCAGGGACTGAAAAATTAATGATAGCTTTGAAATTCAGTTAATGATAGTGTCTAGAAATTCAGGGTAATGTTTACAACTAGACAGAACAGTTAATCAGTGCCTTCACACTCAGGAGGTTGCTGGAGGGCAATGAAAATTTTGAGAAATCAAACAAAAATATGTAAGTGTGTCTATGACCTACCTAAATACAGTTAGTGAAGGTTATTTTTACATAGCTCTTTTAAATTTTCCTATAGGGAGAGCATGACATTGGTGAGCCACTGCTGAAGACATTGAGAAAGCCATCAAACCTCCAACTAGAATTAGGTTTGTAGTTAAAAGAATTATGTTATCTTCTATGTTTTCTAGTTGGTAAAGGTAAGTGCCTCCATGTTCTTTAGTCTTAATTTTTCTTGTTTTCCATGATAATATGGAAATACTTGGAGGTAGACAGTGAGTATATTCATATGAAAATAAAAAAGAATACTTTACTTTCCATTGCAACTTCCCTTGGAATATGTTATGAGCTTTAGGAAAATATCCAGCTGTGAACTTTTAAGGGCTCTCTTACATAATTTTTTTATTAGTTGTTTACCCAATCAATTGAGTCAATCTCTAGAATATGTGTCATCTTATATTACAAACTGTGCTAAAGTAGGAAGCTTTGGGTTACCCCAGAAAATATCTTTATTCATGTTTAATAATGATATGATTTATGTATACAGGTAGACTTTGTCACTTTGCATGGGAGCTGCTATCACTAAGGCCCCTGTTTAGCTTAAAAGTTGAAAAGAATTAAGGTTGTTAAATTCTACAAAATTAGAAAATTAAAAATCATAGTTAAGTTGATCAAATTTTATAGTATTGAAGTTCTCTATTGAATGATCTCCTTTTAACTAGTTTTGGGTGGTTTGTTGACTATTGCTGAGCTGTGATAAAGTTTTCTCCTTGTGAGGCCTTTCATATACATATTGCCATGTTGTTGGTTCAGTGTATTACCTGTAAGTAAGCTGGCCAGTGCTACATGAAGTGTTTTTCTTTTATGATCATTTACTTTGAACCATCTTAAAGTCTTCCTTTTGTTTGAACTAATATTTGATACCTGTGATCAACTCAGTTTTGATTCCTATTAATTTGGTTTGATTCTTTAGAAAAGCAGGTTGAAAAGGCAAGAAAGACCAATCAGCAAAGCAAAATGCTACCTAGGTCTAGGTGTGTATTGTTTTAATATCATGAAGTTTAGTATATTACATTATATAGTTTTGGATGGCCAATTGCTTGCCTCTTGGCAAAATGTTACATCAAGGAGCATTTATTATCAAGGCACAAAACCTGGTTCATTTTCTAGAGTAAGACTCATGATGAAACATGCCTTTCCTCATCAAGACATGTACTTAGTCACATGCACGTGATGGCATGCCTTAAATGGAGAGGCTTGTTGTCTATGGATTTGTTTAGTTCATTCATTTGCCCAACTCTTATGTAAGGAACTATTATCTAAGATTAACCCAAGAGTACTAGTTAATCTACCAAGAATCTCATATTTCTTTCATAATTATGGACACATTATTTCAATTGACATTGACCATCATTACTGAGCTTCTGTGAGCCAATGTTGCTCCAGATTGCAAGTATATTGGGCCTCCTTTATCAACTAGATATATGTAGTATATTTTGGTTCAATCCATTTTGCATTGCTATCCTGCTATATTGCATACCATTTGTCTATTATCTAATTTGTTGAAGCTGTATGACTGCATTTTGTGCAGAGTTTGTTTTATCAACTAATTTTTTATATCAGTTTTGATTGATTTCTTTTGCAGTTTAATGGTCCCAGGCAAGGGAGGTTTTACTGATCAACGACCAGAAGATCAGCCATTAGTCTCAGTCTCTCCTTCAAGGTATGCTGGAATGTATGATCTTGCTAGCCCTCTTCCTGAAGTTGGTTGAGTTTCCTTTTACATTTGCCAGTAGTATAGCCATTTTCTTACAGTAGTTTATGTCAAGTGCATGCTAATTGTGCAAAGTATTTGTAACTTTCATTGGTAGATAACAGAAAATAACTAACTAACTAAGTAAGAAAGGAAATATACATGTAAGTAAATTCATAAGTAAGTATTCACCCTTTGTGCTCCATCCTAGTGGTTACTTTTGATTACTTGTTGCCTGCTAACTACTTCAGTATATAATCATAATCTCATCATGTTCTTTTTATAACCTTGATGGCCATAATTTTGACCTCAAATTTCAGATGCATATCCCTCTACTAATTTGCATGTCAGATTTTGAATGTGAATTCATTGTTTCCAATTGACATCCAAGCATTCTGTGACTTGTGAAGGTTTGCATGTGTATCTGGAACAATGAGTTTACATCTCGAATCCAAGATCCAAATTCATGGAGATGGGTCTTAGCAGGTTGATGCAAATTCTTGTATGCATCAATACTCTCTGGGGTGCAGCCAAGTCCAATGGACATAATTGACAATTTTATGCTAATTCATTTGCAACTACAATAAACTGTCAAGTTGCCCCCTCCCATTGAATACATCCCTAGGCTACAACATCAGATTGTTAATAGCCCCCCCCTCAAATAAGCTCTCACCAAAGAAGATGATAAAGGCCTAACATAGACTGATGCTTAAACTTAACCTGCTCATTTAATATTATAGAGGAAAGGAGTGATGACATTGCACTTTTTATAGAGCATATGCCAAATTATTTATAACCCCCCTTTGAATAGGCCATTCCCTGGATTAGGGCCCCACCAAAAATTGTCAGAAATATAAAAGACTCAAGGGAGCTTGTAGTTGTACATCCCAATCATTAGTCACAAATCAGGTGGTTATTATTGCACAACAAAAGGGAATGTACAATTACTTTTCTAATGCTGATAGGTCATTCCTACTTTCATTTGTGAACTAGGAATCCTCTAGCTGAGACCTCTCATTAGTTCCTAGTGTTTGACGACCCATTCATCCCTTACCAATTTATGCAATGATGTCCATCTGTCCTACACTCAATCTCTGTCTCTGTATGATTATGTTGGTAGCTTTCTTCAGTTCATTTTCTTTGTTTGTTCACTTGTAGTTATGACGAAGACTTTGAAGATGTGGCTTTGGCGTCTCCAGATGATGTTATTTTTAAGCAACCATCAAGTCCTTACAATTATAAGGTTACTAGGTTATTTTTTATTTTATGTCGTTTATGAATCGGGTCTATGCTCGATAGTAGGATTGGCCATACCACAGCTCGCTAGCCATATGCGGCTCTTTGACACTTAACCTGCGTTTCGAGGTACAGATTTAAGCCATCAGATAGTAGGGACAATTTTTGTCAGAAATATGGATGGAACAAGTTTTTTATTTTCTAACATGTTTTACGTATATTAGACTTAAAGAAACTTTCATAGAAGTTCTCGTAGCTCATTAGGACCATGTTGAACGATGTAAGAAAAATGTTTACATTAATTTTTATCAATATTCTGCGTCTCTCAGTCTACTGAATCCTATTGCATACGGCTCTTGTACTAGAGGACCCCTAGCCGCCCTTGCTGTATAGGCGTAGAGTTTGAAGCCAAAGGATCACAGGCTTCCCCTTAAACTTGTTAGGACACTGAACTCTCCTGAAAGTTTACCCCCCCCCCCCAAAAAAAAGTACCGTTGATGTAGTCAATGTATTGTTGCTCTTTGGTTGTTTTTTGAGACTCCAAAATAATAAATGTGGAATGAATCAAAAGGCGGATCTCTTATGGAGCAGTACGACCATGATGAACCCCAGTATGAGTATAGACTCAGCCTACAGATAATTAGAGCTAGTTTCCACCACGTCCTCTTGCTTTTGCCCACTTCAGAATATGAAAACTTGATGCACATGCTGTGTTCTTTGGTGAATATATGATTCTCAATAAGTAAGTGGGGAAGTGGTTCTCCTTTTTTCCAACTACCATTGGCATCATGCTGGTCAGCTTGTAAGATCTGTTGTTGGTTAGTATTAAGGGAAAAGATTCCCTAATCAACTACTCCAATTGAAAATATCCGTTGTTTAATCTGCATTGGTCAATTTTGTATCCACCAGTGTTCAATTGTTTTTTAATAACCTCCGTCAATTGACAGTTATTTTATCTTTATTTATACTTATTTGCATTTTAAGTCACCAATGTTTTTCATCTGGATGTATCAATGTTCGCTAATATGAATGGTAATTAGGTTCATTATCCTGTTTCATACAAACGTTGCTTGTGTAACTGGTTGGCTGTTCTTGTTTTAGCAAGAATCAGATGATTGCACTAAGCAGCTCTTAAGAGATGGTTACAGGTAGGTGATTTGACTTTCGACATACCGATAGCAAACTAAATTGATTATTCTGCGTTGTTTCTTCAGAATCTGGTTGATGATGGCGCCTAAAAGAATCTAGAAATCTAACGACTGAAAGACAATGAGCGAAGGATTTGTTATCAGACAGTTATTTCCGTACAAATTTTAGCCAGGGAGCTTCTTCTTCTTCTTCTTTGAATGCCGTGTCAAAAGACGTTGGCAGCAATGAGTTGTCTTTGCGATGCTTTTCTAAAAAGTTCTGTCATGCTTTCTCAATTCATACACTTTACAAGTTAGTCTGTGAACAGCATTTTTCTTCTCCAACGTGCTCTCTTTCCTATAATTTTACCCGTAACTGCAAGGTATTAGGGAGGAAGCAAACGATTGAAAAGTTAAATCTATAATTAGCAATAATTGATGAAATCTTCCCATGAGCTGAAGCAATCGTCGTCGAAAATGGCAAATGCATGTTTACTTAGATGAACTATGCACATCTTTGTTGATTGAAGGGAAAAGAAAAGCAGAGTATCATCTTTGTGAGTTGATCTCATAATAAAAGCTTTTGTGGTATATTGATATTGTCCCCTCTGCTTCCTTTAGGCTGGATGAACTTTCGGATGATGAAGACCTGGACTTGATATTGCCGAATCGAAAAGAAACAACTTGGTGTGCCTGTGAAAATTACTGTATTCTTCAGTAACATAATTAAGATTTCATAAGTTGGGGTGAAGGCAATTCAGTTCATTCTAATGAGTCATGAAGGTTTTGCAGCTGAGCTGAAAACATCCTGGCATAGACACACATTTTCTTGCAATTTTTTCACAAAGTGCAGAGTTTTTTTCTCATCAGAACTGAACCACTTGTAACAAAAAATCTAGTATTTAAATTACCGTCTATTCCATGCATACATTATTGGAACTGTAATGTAAAATAAATCTAATTCGATTGGCAGAAACCAATTTGTATTTTTTTGGCAAAAACTTTGTCTTGATAAGCCACATATAAATTTAATTGCGAAATGCAAGTTGCGAAGATAGTATACAGACCGTAATATGTTCAAACTGTAGACTAACGAGTTGCAGGTGGAGCACATTGAGTTGGTGGTGTGCGTGTCTTTTAAAGCGAAAATTGGAGGAAAGTTGAGGTGTGTGCAATTCTAGTCCCATTCCACGGCTGTGACTTTATTTCTTACTTATTTTTGTGTATTTCGCATTCAAGTTTGTTTCTTGCAACAATTAGGCCTTAAGGAGTGATAGACATGCTCTTTTCTACATCACAATCTTTATACATATTAATTTAATTTTAGTCTCAGAGCATTTGTCTGTTTCAGCGAAAGTGCAGATGTTAAAACAGGGGTGCTAAATGATTGTATGGCTTGAGTGGCTCGTTCATTCTTCTTTTAAATGTCTTTTTAATTGTCAAGTTTTTGTAGTAGAGGCCAACTTTACTGTGGTTTTCTGACGTGTTCTCAGAATCCCCCCAAACATAGGCATACAGTACTGAACGATAATCTTTGCAGCTTTGCTATTGCTTAGAACTGTTTTGCACAATTCTTTAGTGCTTGAATAAATTCTATGTGATTTTCCCAACATGCAGCCTTCAAATAAACGCAGCTTTGTTGGGCTTTTTGTGAATGTAGTTTTAAAACCTGGCAAATAGAAAGAGAAATTATAATTAGTTTTATCAGGATAGAAAATTGTTTGGATGGAATCTAATTAGCTTCCAATAGCTAATAAATGGAACACTGGACTGTCTCCTTCGAACAGACTATTAGATTTTGCTATTCATATGATTGTAAAACTCATGTACATATAAGTGTAGAGAGTCAAATTTTATCAAGGGGGCCCCAGAGATAACTACTGTCAGTTGACATTATTTCTTTGTAATGATCCCATGAAATGACTCCCAATAATGAGTAAACACCAGTCAGAAAATAAATATATAAGCGGCATTTTCAGAAGCATTCCAGATACTTTATTAATAAACCCTTACTTTCTGGGAAGTCCTAATTCTTTTTTAAACTGTTAGCGGGCCTTGGCCCTTTTAGCCTAGGTGTATATCATGTAAAGGTTCCAAAGTACTGTGGTAACTGTACTGTAACTGCGGTGGCGTGTCCCCCAGGCTGCTTTTCGACAGTAAGACAATAGCGTTACTTCGCTGAAGCAAAGAACGGCCAGGTGGAAGTATCCTCGTTGCAGCAGTAAGAGAGAGTTGCATAGAAAGACGAATATTTTCGAGGGTAGGTATTTTATCGAAGAAGATAAAAGAGCTGTATTTTGTACAGTGATGGTATGTTGTGCAATAGAGCAGAATAATTGTCATTAGATCTCGATGAACTATGAATTCAATTGGGTTTCTATTGGGCCTAGGTGAGCATGTAGTGCAATGTGTTTGGTCAGATGTCATTGTTCATTCGTCTATGTTTCCGCCTCTGAAAGATCATGTATTGTCCCCAGGTAGATTGTTGAAGGTAGCAATGAACACTTACTCAAAGGCTTATGTGCTGGGCAACTGTAGAGAATTTACGAAAGTATTGCAATCCTCTGGCTGGAAGCTAACTGACGCGAGGATTGCGAATTAGTGCGTAGGTACCGTGACTCTGTAAGCGCCCGGATTTTAAATAAGTAGCAAATAAATATAGATCAAGAAAGTTGCATAGAATGAAGAAGAAGATTTGAAATTGTTGCTGTACTTTTATTCTCTTGGTTCAAATTTTGGTCTAGTCTAATTTATGAATTTGTGCTGATTACTTGTACAGAGACTTCACAATAGAAAAATAGAAATTTGAAATTAGCAAAATAGAATTAAATCATATTTGTGCTGATGTTGTTGCTGTTTACTATCACCTTTTCGTTTAGCTTAGTATAGTGCATGCAGGACATGTTATGAAGATAGCCATACCATAACGCAAAGCACAACAAATATCATACATACCATAAATGCATTTTCTAAGACCAAAGCCTTTTATATTTCAAACTTACTAATTACTAGTTTAGTAACATCAATAGTCTTGTCAACTCTTCAAAATAGAAATGCATGAAACTATGTTATATATTAGTGTCTTGGGGGACGGCAATATCATTGGTGCTGAGGGGTGAATTTGAGCATCAGGGTCACTAGATGTTGTTGGTTTTGTTTTCTTTATTTTGTGTTTAGGACTGAAGATTGGTGAATGTTGAAGTTGTTTCATGAGGAAGAGTTGTCTATGTTTAGACTCATTGTTTGTAGTTATTTCCACCTATTTGTTCCAGTTTATCTTTGACTCTTTGGCTTTTTACTGCAGATAGCTTAGTTGTTTAGTTCTCCTCTCCAGGCCAGCCATGCATGCTTTTTGACCTTTTGGAATAATGGTTTAGTTCTAATATACCATTGATCTCATTCTTAGCATCAGAAAGAGTTCAAAGTCATCATGCAAGGTAAATGGTTGATTTGCTATATTCCTCTACAGCTGAATACCCAGTGTTTTCTGGTCTTTTTTTCTGTATGTATTGATTGCATACAGTATATGATGTTGAATTGTATTGTAGTCTATTGCAATTGCTGGTAATTTGCAGCCCTCCTGTAGCTCTAGATAGAAGTTGATGCATTTTGGCTCCACTTTGTTTCTTGCCCCTTTATTGCCTTTCATTTTCTTGCTTGGACAGGTATCTGTACAGTTATTAGTTGGTTCTTAGTATTCTCTTTTTGAATTACAAAGAAGCCAACTTATGTGATGATTATGACATATTTGCATCATATTAAAAGTAATTAATCAGCATTACTGTCTTTCAGTCTAAAACTTTGGTGTCCAATTATTAACATATGCATGTATTACACATTATATTACCACATATATAAACTGCCAAATTTGAAAGAGATTTACGATTTGTATTGTAGTTACATATATATATTTCATAAATGTAGTTTAAGAAAATATTATTAGATTTATTTTTTAACTATGAGCACAAACATTTTAAGAAATTGTTTTACATAAAGCATGGAGATAGTGCTTTTTGTAAATGGTTTACTTTGAGATTTCATGCTACACCTGCCGCAATTTGTAAATTGTCTTCTACAACGTATGGTTGCAAGGTTATGATCTATTCTTGCTCTTCCTATTCATTCACCACAGTTTAGTCTATGTAGCATACTGTCCATATTTGAAAGTTTCCTAGATTAAAACTAATATCTTTAACTGAAATATTTCTTACATACATACATACATACATATAATTCAAACTGGGTCTCATTGGAGTATCACTCTGTCAGATAAAGACCTCTTTACCTATTACTGACTATAAACAAATATATTCCTTGATAACAAAGGTCATTAGTTTTTTTCATGTTTGTTTCTATTGTATAACTGTGTTTTGTTTTGTGAAGTTGAGCGATCTCATTCGTTATTGCCAAGATATTTTGGTTGAATTGCATTCTTTTGTGTTTTTCATGCAAATTTCTCTGGGTTGATAAAATAATGTTGGTCCAATTGGACCCAATGTTGCATATGAGTTTCTGGTACAAATATTCAGCCCTTCCCTTTTTATTTGTTGATTCCCCCTATGCCTCTGTTGGAGCATAACTGTAAATTGTAGTTTACCCAAATCATTGTTTTAACTTAATGTCATCCAGAAGTCATGAGCAAGAATTCTGCTAGAGTTAATAAAGTAAAATTGAACATGAGAAAATAACCATACTGGGTGGGATTCAAGCTTGTGACCCCTGAATTTGTATGTCTCTGCTCCACCGCTGAGCTATTGGATCACAAAGTTAATAAATTATTTTCTTTCACTCAGCATTTCAAACATAAGGAACACTATAATAGAAACACATCATAATATCAGTTTAAATATATATTGTTTAGCAATTTATTAATATATAATACTCAAGTCTTGTTATTGTTCAGGAGAGTTTTGCATTAGTGAGTAGAAAATTCCACTTATTTTATATCTAGCTTCCACTGCCTGATCTCTTGTTAGCTGTCTGAGCTGATCTGCAACAAGGTCTCCAAAAATTTGTGCAGAGTCCTTGATAACAGTCATATTTCTCATAGCTGGTGGGTACAGTGCTTTTTGATCCTCCTGTTCCCTCACAACATTGCAGCTATCTCGTATTTCATATGAAGCATGTTTGTCATCATCCTCAGAAATATATTGCCTCTTTGGCTCATTAGTGAACCTTGTATGTGGAGACACCTTAGGTAACTTTAACTGAGGTACCATAGGTGGGGACAGTTTTCTTTTTGTTTGTACCATTGTGTTAGGAACTGTAGAACTAGAGTATTCAAGCTCTGACTCTACCTCACTAGGGCAGTCACTTCCATCAAGTATCTCTATTTGACTTGAGTTGTCATCAGCTTCCATCATACTAACAAGGGCTTTTCTGTTGCCTCTTATTGGTATGACTCGTGTCCTTGGTTTAATGTGATCATCCAGCCACTGCAAATAAGTCATATTATTTAGCCTCGTTTGGATTCTAACCATAGCCACTGCCGACTTGTTTACTACCTCCTTTCTCTGTATAGTCATCTTTGCTCTCTGGTATCTGTCACGCAGAAGCCTGAATTGCTTTTCAGCATCTTGCCCTTCAAAAATAATATTACATGTTGAAGAATTTGTGCCTTGTAATTGATAAACTGAGGGTGCTTTAAGTTGTGGCAGACCCTCTGCTGTGTATTGGGGGGCATGGGGGCAAGTATATCAAAAGAATCTTTAGTAACCACACCCTAAAAGTTGCATTGCTTTACAAAATTATTAGAGGGGTGACTGCCCCAATAATTTCACAACACAATGCCCCCTTCTTGCCCCCCAGTGTCGGCCACAGTGTTCAAGTTAGACATATGATTGTATGTACATCACATACACATCAAATACAACACAGAATAGCTTACTTATCATTGTGTCGTAAGAGAAGCTTAGGTTCTCCTGCTTTGAATCAACATGATTTAATGAAATATCGAATTGACGTTGTCTTGAGTAAACATTTGCCTAGAGTAGCTTAATATTAAATGTCAGTTGAAGCACTGTTACCTGGCTTTTGATTAGTAAAAATTGAGAAATGTTAACCTGGGTTTATAATTCATCAGGTATATAGTACTTATTCATAATATCATGTACTGTCTTTTTCTACTCGCCACCCTCCCCCCCCCCCACGGTAGAGCTACTTCCCACCTCTACTACTGTAATGGCGCGCGTGTTGCGGGTAATTTCGGTTTCAAGCCCGAGCTCATCTTTACAAATATAAGACCAATAGATTATCCGCGCAGTAGTATTCCACCTATTCTTGTATTTATCAGCTCTTGCTAAGAACCCAATTAAAACTCGCACCTGATTGCAATCCCACCTCCATTGCAACTGCATGCCATGCGGTGTCCTTTACGTCCCTTTCGTGAAAATCTTTGCTCGATTTATCGTATATAACGGGATACTTTCGTACAGTTCTTGCTAAATATTCATCAAAAGTCATATTGTTTGACACAGACTCATTTCCCTCCTTGGCTTCCTCTTGCTGAACTATCTCAATCTTGTTCATGCTTTTAACGTCGGCCATTTTGCGGTTAGACGACGTCGTCGTTGCAGTTAGGCCCTCAGTGCAGTCTCGTTCTTTTCCTTCGTGGAATACCTCGAATGACGGCCCTGATTGTGGCCAGCTTTGCAACTCATGGACTACAGCTTGACTGTATATTTACTTTTAACACGATGCGTTTCGTATCTGTGTTATGTACTTGGGAAATAGTTCAAATCCTTCTATTTTCATAAACAACACGTCGTTAAGTTTTGCGGAGAACCGTCTCAAAGGGCAAATATGCGTATTTCTGCAATTGAGAGTCATCCCCCTCAAGTGATTGGTTGCCTTGAAAGGAAATGAAAATGCATTTGCGCGTTGCGTCTTTGCGTCGGAATAGATAAGAAGGGGAGTCCGCAAACTCATTTGACCGCCGCGGTTGTTTTCATTGGTGTTTCTTCAGAGATTGTTCGTCTGGCTGTTTGTCTAATGAGAGTCAACAGCCCTATTATGGAATGCATTGGAAGCGCATGTTAGACATGGACACATGGTAAACGTAGACCTAACTGAAAGTAAACACCACTTGGCCTAAGTAGTATTAAGTTCTTGTATGCTGTTGTTAATCAGAAAGTCATTACACGTTTTTATAGGAAAGTAGGAGGAGGTATTTGTGCAGCACCCCAATAATAAAAAACGTGGATTTTTCAATTTTTTTGGCTGCTCATACATTAGTTGGGCAGTTTTAGAGAATTTCATTCGTGTCGTTCTTTCATTGTTGCTTTTTTCGATACACCAGAAAATCGTGAAGTTTCTGGACAATGAGTGGAATTAGGTGCTTCATAGATTTTGCCCCATCAATTTGGCTCATTTTTTCTTTTCTCATGCACGACATGCCCTTTCATCGAATAGGCCACGCCCTTTCGTTGAGCATGTATGCTTCATACCCCCTTTTCCTACTGAAAACACTGAGGTTTCGCTCCCGACTATTGACTAAAATTTTTTATGAGGAACCTAAAGCTAAGTTTTAAAAGTTACTTATTTTTGGACCATTTTGTTTTATTATATTTTAGTGGTAAAATTTCGTTAATAGTTCCTTAGTTGCTCAGTGTTAAGAAAGAGCACCATGGATACTGCAAATTTCAACGGAATTCCGCCTATTGTATCATATCTTACAAGGATGACACACAATTTATGCGCATTGGGCCTCGTACCCCTTAATGGTTTGCAGTGATAAAATATTCGACATTGGCTTTTGTCTTTAGTAGTGCAAGTTCCTTGGAAGTGTTGGTCCCCTGCATGTAGCTTCCTTACATAGAGTACGTGTACATGATCGACGGAACGAGAGGAAAGTGCATTGTGATTTGGAATGGTATTATAGCCTGGTTGAAATCCCATTGTGGTTGGATGGCGGGAAAGGGAGACAAAGGCCATGAAGTATTTTACAGCTGAGTGTTGGTGCGTTTTAACTTAGATATAGGATTTAGGTTGCAGATCTGGTCAAAAGAGTTAAAGGATCATTCACATCGTACGCACGCAGAATTCTCTGAAAATTTTATCCTCCGTATCTGCGTGTCCTCAAGACCCCCTCGCCCTTGTACGCATACTTACGCTTTAGCCCGACCCCTTCCCTCTTAGCCTTCACGTACTGTGTGAATGACTCCCTGTTACATTCTGTCATTGATTTCGTAGCAGTATTACGAGGACGATTTTTGCTTATACAGTAGGTTTGGCTTAGATGTAAGGGCTTGGGTTTGCAAAGAGCTTGGGGGTTTAGACTTTGGATCATATTAGTTCAAGAACAGTCTTGTAAGCAGTGTGTGATTTTGATTAAACAGATCAAAGCCAGTTACGGCGACGCCCCTTAGACGGAGACGGCTGCTTGTATCAGAATTAATTGTCTTCAAAGATAACTAGGATGGACATCACAGTACCTGGCTGATAATATTATGGTCTTTTTCTTTTAGGAATGAAAAGAGAATTGGGCGGAGACGCTGGTGGATCAGGCATGGGTGGAGCAAAACGGCCTAGACAAGATAATCGGGGAAGAGATATAACGCTGAGATTTCTCTTACAAAGCAAGGTAAAATTTGAATGGCATTTAGAAAGCGAAAGACATGGATGGAAAGTTGAATTGTTCTCAGTAGTTCTAGAAGGTTTGAATGCCTCGATCTTTGAATGAAAATCAGAAATTGTCAGTGGTTCCCAAAGTTTCTTCTCACATGTGGGAAGTAAACTATTGCACGAATAGAAGATAATAGAAGATACTGATAGGCAAGGAAGCTAATAGAAGGTGCCATGTATAGGGATGGATGGCATTGTAAATTGCTAGATGTGAAGTCTCTAATCTCCTTTAATCAAGGAGTTATGACATATAAATTTCAGCATGGCCTCTGTTCTGAAAATCGTCGCCACAGACTTGTTGAAAGATCCATTGTTTCTGGCTATGGAACGAGAAATCATAGAGATCTGCAAACTTTGAAAGTTAGGTTAGAGTATGAAAAATGAAGTTCTTATTACCCTGGTGTCAAAAACTGGAATGATGGTCATGACAACATTCGAGAACAAGTGTCACTCTTTCATTTCAAAAAACGGGTTGGAAAGTACCTTTTGAACCTACAAGGCCCATGCATGACCCCTTTGTAGAACAGCAATTTTATTTGATTTATTTTCCTTTTGGTGTAATTACATATTTTTGTCTTGCTGAAAAGTTGTCGGTGTTAAAATGTTAAATGAAATAACAAATGAAAACCACGGCCTCAATTAACCCACGTACATATCTGGATAGCGTAGCTGGTATTCACATTCTTATATGCAAAATATAATCGATTGTTCTAAACCATTTTGTACCCAGAGGAAGCAGAAAAACTCAACGATGTAATTTTGATAGTAATTATATGAGTTTACTTTCTGTTTCAGAATGCTGGTGGAATAATAGGAAAGGTAAGTCTGTTTATCTGTCTTGTGCGAAACTTTCATATTTTGTATGTAATTCATGCCCGTAGCAAGAGGGCGTCGACGGCATCACATTCCCTGGAAAAAACTTCATTGGCCTTCTGTCAACAAACTTATAATTTTTCGCTAAATATTTGCAGCTTCTTGGTATATATTGCAACTTCCACAGATAGTGCAAATACCGTAAATCCTTGAATAGCCCCCTGGGGCTCATTTGCAAAAGTGAATTTTTAGGTGGGGCTTATTTCAAAGTTTGGCACTTTTCTCAAGATTGACATTTAAAAAATGAAATATTTTTCTCAATCAACAAAATGAAAATTTGCAAAAAGACTATTTCGCAGCCGAAATTTATTAGTTAGTCTGCAATTATGCTTCCCTCATATAAAGCACCATGGGGGCTTATTCGAGGGAGGGGCTTATTTGCAAAAATTATTTTTAGTTGGGGCTTGTTCGTGGATTTACTGTAGGTATCTAACATGGTGTGAGCATGCTGTCGGCTGTGCTATCAGAGCCACATCCAGTCATTGAGTGCCATGCCCATGTTTTGGGCAAAGTTTTATTTCAGACCTCGTACCTTAGTCCTCCCTAGCAGCATCATCTTCGCGATGGCTAGATATGCGTGTTTGTGATAAGCATCTTTCACTGTGTTTTGCTTTCACCTGTCATGAGCAAACGTTTCCTAGCTCTTTGTTTATCATTTTAGGGAGGTCAAAATATCAAGAAATTGAGAAGCGAGGTTAGTTCTTGTTCCTTTCCACTTATTTTAAGTTTTGTTTGAGAAACCAGTATACTTAACCTGTGACCACAAAGCTCGTCTACTAAGATCTGTTTACCGTGTTATGGTGCCTCCCCCTTCTAATTTCTGTTCACAAGTCCTCTTCTGATCTGACAGAAGATAAATAGTTTTTGTTTGCATGTCTATCCATTTTGAAAATAACTGGCCTTTAAGCGTAGTCTTATAACCTCTTGCCTCTCTTGTCCCGCTTAGGATTGTCTAACTTGTTTATTGTTTTGTAACACTCTCTATATTGGCTTTAATGGGTTTCAAGGTTAATCTTGCTAATCTTGCTTGTACTCAAAGAGGGTGCAACATTCAAGTTTGTCCGTTGTTTTCCAAGGAAAGAGAACACGTACTTGTTGTAACGTAATTGCAAGTTTATCACAAACCCTACATACTTAATGACGTGTTCTGTAAGAAAAATACGTGCTATTTGACAGAATATTATGATTTTTAGGTATTAAATCTTTATTCAATGTTCTAATTGAATGCTTATCTTTTCCTTTCCTGCACCTGTGATCAACCCCTGATTTACTTGAAACCCTGGTTGGATACCCTTCCATAACACCAATGTGTCGATGTCGCCCTGAACTTCTCTGGCCCTCCCTTACCAACCCATTAGTACAGTGCATCGGTCAGTGTTCCCGATTCCATGTCGTCAGAGCGGTAGGTCCCAGTTCCCTGGGATTTATTTCCTTTTTGCAACTTTGGAAACACCTCCGTAATCCCTTGTTATATCCTTGTGTCCTTGTCTTGTCCATATTGTGTCCCTGTTGAGTCCTTATTGTGTCCTTGTTATGTCGTTCTTGTATCCTTGTTGTATCTATTTCCTGTCGTGAGTGTATAGTATTTATCGTAAACAGAGGCGTAACAGAGGAATGGGATTGATCCGTTCAGCCAATGCTGCAGATTTGATTGAATATTTATCTTTTTTTAAGAAAATTGCCATTCATAGAGAAAGATTGACCATGTTAATTTTGTTCAGTTTTGCTAGACGCAGCTTCGTTTGTCATTTTTCTCCCTGTGACAAAATCCAGGGATTGCTTCAATAGAACCAGAGACACCTTGCTCAAACTTGCGTCTGTTGACTATTGCTTTTGATGGCCTAGTTATTTTAAAATGACGCATGTCCCAAAGCCCACGTACAATATTGATAGCAAGGTGTCTTTGAATGTTGAACTGCCATTTCTATGTTACGCCCCTGAACTAAGAAATGTAAGCACATTATTTATTTGATTTCGTGAGATTCCTTGTCCCTAATGCATGAGACTGCTTGCGTTCTCATTGCACGAAAGTCACTGGGCTTCTTTCGTGTGAATTTCACCTGAGATGTGTTTCGCGTGAATTGCACTTCGAGCATGGATTTGTCATTATAATTTATTTATCTCGAATTTTATGGAGCAAAAACTTTGATAGTTTTGTATCGTCATCTTCATTTTCTAGCCGTTAAAACTGATCAGATTTTAATTCTTGATGTTTTCTTATCCGGTCAATTGCTATGACTGACCTTTTTGCGAGAAGTTCTACAGTTGCAATAGTGCCGGTTCTATCTTTCGATTTCGCCTATTTCGGTGTTATGCTTCCCGAATCCTTTGACTAACTTTTATTGTCAATAAAGAAATTCACCCCGAAGAAGCTCAACCAGAAATAGATGTCAGCTATTACGAGTGTAATGAATGTGCTCACAATTCTTTTCAAAGTGTTTTTTCTGACAATAAACTATAACCAATAGCAATATGATATTTAGTTTAGTTTTATGTTTAATGTGAGTGTCGCTGCGATATTTCTTTGCACCGATTTTAATGTTGTTTTCGTACTAGCTCAAATGTCTCATTATTCCAATAGAGAAGGCTGTGCCTTTGGAATTATGGGATACACCATCGGAATTATGGGATATACTCTCCTTTACCAAGGACCAAAACATTTGAACCATTCCATTTTACCGGTATTTTAAAGTCAGGTATCCTCATGTCTGCTGCAGATGTTTGGCCTTAACTTCGCCTCTAAATTACAACATAGGATCAAATTCAATAAAGTTAGATCCTTTCCCGTCACAGATCAATCCTAAAGTTCTATCGCTCATTTCAATAGCCTGTGCACTTTTGTATCATTTGTAGCTATTAAGGTAGCAGATGCAAAGAGGCCTGTTTTGTTGTCCTTGTTTAAGGAAGAGTTCATGCAAAGATCTTTGATAACGCATAAACAACTGCACATCAATTTGTAGTTTTTTGTCACTTGAATCCACTAATCATATTATTCGTGTAATGATTTCTCTACTTATGTGTATGTGTGTTTTGCTGCATGTTTTCTATTTTGAATTTATTTTATGTCTATTTCGGTGTCTTCTAGTATCTTGTCGATACAAGCCTCAGAGGAAAATGCCATCAACATTCTCAAAGAATGCTTTCCACAAATGGGCGAGGTAATCTCATTCTTAGTGGCTGCTTTGTGCTAGGCACACTCACAAGAATTTCACTGAAGGAAAGTTTTATTCGCACCAATTGTGCAGCAAATTTTTCTTCCTTTTGTGATGGTAAATTCGAAAGTTTTCCTATTTTCCAAGCCGAAAATCAAGTACCTTGCATGTTTGGTAATCGTGGTCTGTGTTCTATTTTGCTTGCCGTTTGCTGTGAACAAAAGCAACATTGTTTTCTATTCTGGTGTGAATCTAATGTTTTTTGCTTTCAATACCTACTACTTTAAAGAATGACTTTACACTTCTTCCCTATATGCTGAGCTCAGAGTAAGCTTTTGGACTATAGAACTAGCGGAAGTAGGAATTTGCGTGGTACCTTTCTGCAACTTTGTGCGACGTTGATGTTTGTCACCGTAATAATCGGTGCAGTTTTTGATCGTTCGGTTTCTTAACAATTCCAGCAGTATTTACCAGTCAAAAGGGTATTTTGGTCGGTATGTCAAACTCTGCTATTTAAGCCTTTCCCATTATATACGCAGGAGCAAAGCACTGTTATAATTATTGTCTTGTGTATTTTGTAGCCCCCGTACACTGGTTTAAATAAGCAGCTGAACCAAGGACACTTTGAAATCAATTTCTTGATACATTCAAGTCAAGCAGGTAGCATTATTGGTACTGGCGGAGCAAAGATTAAAGAATTGAGAGAGGTATGTGCAATAGGTTACAGTGATTTACAGGTTTCATCCTTTACGTGTTATGGGTTTGTCATTGGAAACCTTGTATATGAAGAGTGAATGAGGAACTTAATGAAAAAATAGATATAACGGATGAATAACTTACCGAGAACATAAAGGAGATATTGAAACCTAGCTCTGCTTACTGAAGTAGCAGGCCGATTGGTTGTAACTAGCTATGGCTGGCTATGGCTGGCTATGACTGGCTATGACTGGCTATGACTGGCTATGACTGGCTATGGCTGGCTGTTTATATAACTGTTTTTCAGTTATATTGATTAGTTTTATATTAAAATTGTATTTTCTTTATCTGCAGAACACTGGATGTCAAATCAAGGTATGGATTTATGCTCATCTCTAGAGTATTGTTTACTTTTTGTCGTGCGTGTTGCAACGTCGAAACTCTTCAGAAATTTGTGATTTGTTTTTGGTGCAGTTTTTATAGTTATTACAGGTTTGTTGTTTTATATTTTTTATTCAATGCTATAGATTTTCTCAGACTGTCTACCAGGTGCCTCCGAAAGAGTTGTTGCTATTGCTGGTAAGTCCATGCCATATTTATTCTCGTCTTCACCTCAGGCCTTCTAGAGTTGATTTGGCTTGGCAACTGAGCACTTAAGCTTCTGAGCTCTTGCCACAGTAATAGTTAGTGGTTTTTTCCAGTAAGATGGATCTTAAATTGCGTGCATTTTTTCGCTGCTTTTGGTACAGTAAATGCTCGTTTATTTTGCACCCAAGGCCACAGAAAAGATCTAGAGGCCCATGGTGTAAAAAAGAATAAAAAGCCTTTTGGTCTGTAAGCCACTTGTTGAATGAAAACAATTAATATTATGAATATTGGAAACAGCATCAACATTCGCATTTGACCAGCGAGGCTGATCGTGATTGCAGTATTAGTTGCTGAAAGTCTTTTTTGATAGTTGTATTTGTCCAGATTTTGTTTAGTTCCCTCTTGTGCTTAGGACCTGTGGTAATTCACCGCTTGCTTCCTTGGCTTTGGCAGTGATTTTGAGTCTATTATTTTACAAGGTTCATCTGAAGAAATTGTCAACGCGATGGAGACTATTCTTGATACATTGTCAAAGGTAGTAATAAGACATATACTGCAAGCAACTACTCGTGTTTTTGTGATGAGAATTGAGTCTTAAGTCTGTGAATTTTTTTTACATGGAGCCTATTGTTGGAAATTATAACTAAGGCATAGAACATTGAATCAAATGGCGTGTTTGTGTTAAGAACTAAAGCATATCTCTGCGGCAAGAAACATTATTCTTGATTCTGAGTGTTTTTTCTGTTATTCTATCTTGCTGGGTGTTGTTGTTTGAAGTTCGGGATTCCAAGTGAAGTCTGTTTTGTAGTCAGCGATGGATAGAAATATATGTACAGGCATTCGGGATTCCAAGTGAAGTCTGTTTTGTAGTCAGCGATGGATAGAAATATATGTACAGGCAGTTGATAGAAGGTTTTTGCATTTTTAGACACCAATAAAGGGACCAGTGTCACTGTACGATCCTGCCGCTCAGGAAGAGTATGATGACTACGCTGGTGGACCGTACGGCGGTGGACCACCAATGGGTATGAGAGGTGCTGGAGGCATGCGTGGAGGCGGAGGCATGCGTGCTGGACGCGGTGGACCAGGAGGACGGGGAGGATATGGCGGTGGTCCGGGCTTTAATAGGGGAAGAGGACGAGGATTATTGCCAGATGATGGGGTATTCGGACAACAAATGGTTCGTTTGTAATAATTTCATTTCTAATTTAATTTCTTTTTCTATTTTCATTTGTCCATATACAACCTATTGAGAATAACATGTCATGCATATTAATTCAATGGATATTTGCACAAAAATTAACTTTATACAGAATTTAGCGGCATACTTTACCGGCGTACATCCATTTCCAGCTCAAGGTTTGATCCTGTGGTTAAAATCGGAAAGTGTTTGTTCATTTTTGACATTATCAACTAGGGTGATCCAGTGGAAACTGTCTCTAAAGGACAGTGGAGCTTCTTGTATCATTTGGGTTATACAACTATGAAACAACCCATTATCCGAAGAGTGCGATCATATGGGTACATGGCACTAGCAACAGCAACAAAAATATTTAACATCTTTGAATAACAAGTTAAATAAGAACACATTACAACCGAATTATTTCATGATATGTGGAATCTAACCTGTAGATCTTTTATCCAACGGAATCTTGGATTGTAAGTCTTAATCAGATCTTCTACTGTCAAGTTCTTGCGACAGATATGTTAATAGCCTGTTTGCTTGCACCGTAGTCCTCTTAAAATTTTTTTTTGTGATACATTGCAGCATACTAGGTGGTTAGCCAGGGATTTCAGGAGTTTGGACAACTTGGAAAACTTGGAAAGTCAGAGAATTAAATTTGATGTCATGGAAAACCCGGAGAACATGGAAAAGTCAGGGAATTTTTCAACGCTCTCCTTAATTGTCGGTACACTTGCCAAACCGCTTCCTTGTTCCGTCGGAAACTGCTGGTAAAAATGTGAAAATTACCAAGGAATGTTTCAAACTTTGATCAGGAAGGCCTGGAAAATTCAAAGAATGTTCAGAAAATTCAGAGAATAGCCCTGAGAACCTGTCGGGTTTACAGGAGAGCGGATTGCTATGCCTTTGATTTGACTTAGTGACAGTTACAAGTGCTTGAATACCTACTCACTTGTTCACCTTCTTTTACAGGGTGACGAAGGAAACTACACAGATTTTCAAGGTATTTGAATTGATTGAGAGTTCTTTATCTGGAAGTTATTGATCTTTAAGTGCTGTTTGATTTGTAGGGCATGAAATTAGGCCATAAAAACAGCCGGTCAATGTGACCGACCAGCGCAAAGCTCATTTGCCTTTTTGTTCATGTTTGTGTCTGGTGAGAGAAGTTAGTGTTGTGGTAATGTATAATTTCTGTACTCTTAAAAGTCAGCAGTTGCTGTGAACGCCAGATAGCAGGTTTGAGGCGGTCACTGGTCTGTTTTTAGCGGTAGTTTACCCATGAGCACCGCTTATTTCGAGCATTTCAGTTCCATATGTGCTATCAATATTTGAAAATTTGTAGACACTGCTGATATTTTGTTGCAAACAGCAGCTTTTATTATGTTATGGCATCATTTGCTTTCAGATCCATCTGCTCCACAGACCACTCAAGTTACTATCCCAAAAGATGTGCGTATAATAATTTGTTGTCCTTTCTCTCGAATGGTTTATTGTAGAAAAAACAGTTTTTGAATTAATCATAGGCTATTTTTACGGCTAGAGTTATAAGGTTGAAACTGAGATTGGAATGACCTACAGACGTTTTGTATGCATTATTGGAAAGATCATCACAGGGGCATACTGCCTTGTTTTCATTTTGTGTCCAGAATCTTAAATATGCTACTATTTATGCTGAAGATACACATGTAATCGGAATCCAAATATTGAAGGATCTCCGTGGAAATTCATTTGATCATGTGACGTTTCTATTTCGCAGCTTGCTGGTGCAATCATAGGACGCGGAGGAGAAAGGATTAGAAACATAAGGTGAAATTATATTTTGTATTCAAGTGCTATACTGAATTGCATTAATGATATGGTACCTTACGACCAGTGCGTTTCAGTGTGTAATGCAGTAATGGAGATGTATGTATTTATCACATCGTTGCTCATATCATGCAAAAGATTTGTATTAGATAATATTAGCATATATCCTTGTCGTATTGTATTGTACTTTTTGGTATCAGTTGCATGTATTCTATGTTGTATTATATATTGTATTCATCAGTGCTTGTCATTTAGGCATTGAAATATTGAAGTGTACAGTAGAAGATATTCATGCAACAAACAATGCAGCCTTAGATACAGCCCTGTACTTGGCCATGAACATTTAATATGATAGGAGAGACACGATTTTATATATATATATATATATATATATATATATAATATATATATATATATATATATATATATATATATATATATATATATATATATATATATATATATATATATATATATATATATATATATATATATATATATATATATATATATATATATATATATGAACTCAGTAGCTTGCGAGTACACGATATATATATATTAAGGCATTGTGAAAATCGGAAGTATGTTAGACAATGTTTTTTTATTTGCAAAGTTTACGTGGTATTCTTGTTGCTGAATTTCTTTCTCTGGATTGATCGTACAGTATTTCTTATTAGAGCAAGGTCAGGAGCAGACATAAAGATTGAAGAGCCAGACCCAAATAACAAGGACCGTATAATCACCATCAAAGGAACCGAGGATCAGATACAGTATTCACAATTCCTAATGCAGCAAAGGTAGCCGATCTCTCCTAATGGCCATATTGAGTATAATCATATATTGATTTCAAACTTTCGACCACGCCAATGCAATTTAAGTAAAGGCTTGGAAAAATATGCAGTAGCTGCAGTAGAAAGTGTGAAATTTATAAACGACTGAAGTTAGGCTTTTTTAAGCTAGTTATATCTGTTTACATAAGCCAGCTATAAAGATACTGAAAGTTTTGAAGATATTGAAAGTTGGTATGTAAGCGAGATAGTACTTGTGAATGTACACAATTTAGTAATTGGATATCTACAAAGTTAGAGTAAGGTATAGGTAGCAATAATGGTATAAGAAATGACTCTATTTTTGGTTCCAATCTAGATCTTTAAAGTTAATTTTCAATCTGCGGTTTCCTACAAATGAATGAAGTAGCAATAGTGTTAGATCTAGTTTTAGAATCAAATTACCAGTTGAAGTATTCCAACTCCTCAATTGAAGTGATTAAGTTTAGCATTGAATGGTCAAATTGCCCTGTTTCCACAGTGGAACCCATAGATGTTTGTAACCCGAAAGAAATATTGTTCGGAACTGGTTTAATTTCTTGAATTGTCATTGAAACCAATGTTAGAAATATATCTCATTGTGTATTTTTAGTCTTGTTTGTGAATATTGCTTTTTTTTATTCTTGTGTTTAAAAGTGCTTGACTTGCGTATGGATCTAGCATATTCCCTTTAAGAAGTCAAAAGTTTGCTGTCGTATTATGTCGTTCGAGCTCTCGTCGAAAAATTGGTGAGGTGTTTTGGCAGCTGTTTAATTGTTCTTTATTTTTTCATGATAGTGTCAAATTGTTCGCCAAGAAGAAGTAGTATCTCAACAGGTCACGAGGAAGGACATTTTGCATTATAAAGACTGCCAAATGGCATCTCAGAGAACTTTTTATGCTAGCTAGAGTAAAGTTCCAAGACATTTTTATGCCATCTCAATAGATCAATATCAGATGCTATTTCACTTCATCCACTATCCGTTTATCCCATGGTGTTGTTTGTAGTCTATTAGAGAAGATAGATGTAATAGAATTCTCTTAAGTTGATTAGAGGTTTTTCAAACATGTTGATGCACAGGTCAGATTTCGTTTTTTAATAGATTTTTTTGTTTATAACTTGCTACCAAATATTTGTGCCTTGCTTCTCTGCTCTTTTTATGTGACATACAAATATAAACCAAGTGACTCAGCATAGCAAAATTAAAGATGATGTCCCATACGAAATTAAAGAAGATATTCCATACGCAACCGTCAGAGACCTAGTTTTGTAACTGACATCAGCATAACCCCTTTTCCCAACCTGGAGGGATTTGACCTTGAAGGTAGGGTGTCAGGCTGCCATCATCGGTCAGAAAATGATGTATATTTATTGTAGGTCCTGACCAGCACGGAGGCCTATCTAACCAAAATACTCCGGCACTTGTTTGTTGTGATCGCATGGTTTTCCGCATTATGCTATTTATTATTTGATATACTAATAAAACGGGTGGTGTAATGGCACTTTTTGGACTGTAAGCTAACGTCCAATCATTAGACCAATGAAGTCAGCTAGTGTTGATCTAGAATGGGCTTAGTTCAACTCTGAAGAGAGGGGTGTCTTTCATTACATTTCATAGAAAGGGAACAACATGAAATAAGCATACAGACATACATTGGTACAACAGGTTCCTGGACAACATTTGGAAGGTCATTTGAGATCGATCAGAAAAAGTAAGGGACCACGTAATGAGCCTTGAGGAACACCACTTTCTAGGTCCCCAATCTCCGAACCAATGCCATTGACCCGTAGAACTCTCACTCCTAGAAAATTGAGACTTGAACCAGGAAGTGCACGTTTCAAGTTCACCCGTGATCGAGTGCTGTTGCCAGAGCTGTGTTGACAACAGCAGAATAAATGAACGCGCTTGAAACAGTCGTGTTTTTTTTATCAGGTAGGGAGCACTGCTTTAGACTGAATCTTTTGAGAACTTTTTGGACCTGAACCAGGAAACCTTTTCCATATTGTTTGGACAAGTCAAGTTACTATTGTTTTGCTACCTCATCGGAACCTTCTTAAGATCCCCTATAACACACCACACGTATGCCAACACCAGAAGTTTGTTGTTCCTGTTGTCAAGGCTTAGCTATGTTAATTAGTTTCCAAATTGTTGTTGCTGCTGTCGGACTAATGATATTAGTATTCCAATGATGGAAGGATCAATTCTGTGAAGGTTGAGGTTTAGAAGTGTATTATCCCGAATATGTCATCGCAGAGGAAGACGATTGTGTATTCAAATGTTAGGCAGTTTACTGAACAAGGCCATGGCGCTTTACGAGGTGGAGACCTGACAAATGCTGCCAAGAATTTTTCACATGCTTTGGAGAAAGCTGAACTTTATGGCGACGAGTTTTTGATTCGCGCTTGTTCGTTCAATTTGGGATCGTGTCTTGTTGCTTTTGGACAACCAAGTCGTGGTCTTGTTTACCTCACGCGTTCTATGCCACCTAAAGATCAATCAGATGGTATTCAGAACTTTGCAGATCTTGAGTACAACATTGGCGTGGCGAAGCATGCTATTGGAGATATTGCTAATGCCACTGAAGCCTATGAAAAAGCTTCAAATGCGTACAGAGAACTCCAAAATATACCTTTACAGGTAAGATATAACCTTTTAGTCTTTCACAATGTTGTATAGAAGGCTCCTTGCTTCTATTGTACTAAAGTAACGACTATCGGTAATTCCTTGTGATTCGAAAACAAGCAGAGATGTAAAACCTTTTTCGAGGGCTTAAGACAGGATTTTGATTATTCAGCTAAAATTCCGGTGTATTTTGACTATTATGCTAACATTATCTATGATTATTTTAACAAGCTTAGATACTTAATAAGTAAAAACTGCATTTGCAAGCTATGAATATTAGGATAAATTACCAATGTTATTTCATTTTCATACGGTTCCTCATTATCATAATAATCTTTTGGAACAAACTGCAGGGTAGTTGACTTCAGCTGCATCGTATAAAGGACTGTAGAAATAAGACCATTATGGCCTCTATGCAATAGCAGTTACGACTTATTGTTCATCACCTAATGATCATATCATTGCCATTTTCAAAAACTGTCTATCAAAATTCTTGTAACCTTACTTTGTGCTGTTTAACTATTTAGTATTTTTGATACTTTTCACATTGGTTTGCACAAGACTGTATCCTGCATTTATTCTTGGACCTGTTAAAAACTTTTAGTCTAATTCAGAATTAGTATTAGTAAGATGCTAGCAAGCATTGTGGCCTTGGCCACTACAGGGGGCATGCTTGTACCTGTTCTTAGCAATAGCCACTTTCTATGGCTGTACCTGTTGTGTCATGCATAATTTCCAGGATATAATGCATATTCTTTAAAATCATGGAACATAGGAAAATAGAAAAATCTCATTTTAATCACAGACCAGATGGAAATGTGGATTCAGGCATATTCCTATCATGGGGTGTTGGGGTGTCACTCACTCAGACACAGATTTTGCCTCCAAATAGCCAGAATGTGGTGTTTCTGTTAGCAAATGGCTTTACTTTTGTGTATTCTAAGATCCCAAGGAAAAAATTAGGTACTGCATTGTCATACACCTCATTAATTTGTTGCATTTTTAGATTCACACTTGCCAGCAGTTGGACACATAATAGTTAATACTTTATGCTGATAATTTTGAATCATGAGATCACACCAATTTGTTCAACAAAGTGTAGGCTCTAAACCCCAGAGAACATTTCTAGGAATAGCCCTGTGCAGGTTTTCCCATTCTTTTTGTTCTCAACATTTTGAACATATTTGTGACTTCTAGATTGAAACACTGAACAAGCTTGCAATATGTTATAAAGCACTGAAAAAACCTAAAGAGGCCTCAGAGAAAGTCAAAATTGTTGCAGAATTATATCATGAAACCAATGACATTGAAAACAGAGCTATAGCCCTTAGCCACTTGACAATGCTGTTGGCTGAGGTAAAGGAGATGGAAGAATGCAGCAAAACTCTTAGCACACTTCTTGAAGTCTGTCATGAATTAGATAACTGCAAGCTTAAAGGTTAGTAGAATATTTGTGCAAAACATTTGTGCTGCAAGTCAGTGTTTCAAGTTGTTTGATATCATAATAGTAATAGCCATCATCACCTTCATCATAATCATCATCATCGTCGTCATCTTTCCTGTACGCCCCTTACGGGGCCTAGGCTGACCCTGAGGTCAGTGTCACCTTCAAATTGTTTAGAAGAGGTGATTGAGGTGGCTACACCCAATCCACTCTATTACCCCAACAGTTACTTATCAGAGCTGCAGCCTGAAGCTGCTGTGCCTGACTTTCACTGAAGGGGCCTGGTTGGACAGTTTGCCACAGGTCGTCAACATCTGCCCAAATTCTGAATCTTCGCGAAATGAATCACTATCAACTTGAGGGCAGAGTCTCTCTGTGCCCGCTTGCAACCACAAGGAGGTCTCCAACCATGGGCTAGCCATAATCATCATCATCATCATCTCATCATCATCATCATCTCATCATCATCATCATCATCATCATCATCATCATCATCATCATCATCATCATCATCATCATCATCATCATCATCATCATCATCATCATCATCATCATCATCATCATCATCATCATCATCATCATCATCATCATCATCATCATAATATCATTGCCATCAACATCATCATCATTATCACCATCTTCTTCTTCTTTTTTATTGCCTTGTGGCATAAGATTAACTTAGGTAAACCATAGCATTACAACAAGCACACATTTGATTGATGGTGTCTGGCCATATTTGCACTTGTAACCAGTTTACCACATTTGTTACACTGCTTCCTCTCTGCTTTATATACTCTTGCTGGTAAAGTTTGCATCACATCTCAGTCAATTTGTGTCCGCTAGTTTGACAGGATATCCTGTGTCTTGCTATGTTTGCTTTAGAGATCAATTTCATACATTTCTTGCATTCCTTCTTCCCATGCACTTTTTCCTTTCTCTTCTTGATCCTACCTAGTTTCTGAGCCCCTGACCTTAGTCATGGGGTTTTCTCTATATCATACTGTTGTTTCCATTTTATTTCCATATCCTGTTGTTGCTTGTTATTGGTTTTGCAACCCAGGTTGCTCACTATGCAGTATTTTCTAGGGTCTGGGTGGTCAGATACTCCACTTAGGCCCATTAGACAAAACGGTGTCTGGAAAGGCATTGTGTAGCAACAAAATAACCTTTCTTTTGTTTCCGTCTGTTTTGGTCTTCTTTTTGTCAAGATGAGTCATAAAATGAATCATCTTGTCCACTTGGCACTAAACGTTGAAGTCGAAGACCACAGCCAAGCTATCACCGTCATTATCATAATCATCATCATCAGCATCAGGGTCATTATCTTCATCACCATAGTCATCATCATCATCATAATTCTCATCATCACGTTCATTCTCATCATCACAATCATCATTATCATCATCATCACCATCATCATAGTCATCATGTTTACAAGTGATGGTTGATTTGGCTACACTCAATCCACCCTGTTGTCCCAACAGCTACTTGGCAGAACTGCATGTGTGCCACTTAGCCTTTTTTTCACTGCGGGGTCCTGGCTGGAGATTTCCCACAAGTCATCATCATTTTCCCCAGTTCTGAATCTCTGTGAAATGAATCACTATCAACTTAAGGACAGTGTCTCTCTGTAGCTGCTCACCACCTTTGGTGATATGACCCGCAACTATGGAATTTAGTGAAGTTGTCTTCTCTTTTTTTTACCAGGCAAGATTTACCATGACATTGGGTTATTGTATAGTTCTGAGAATTGCTATAAGTCAGCAAGTGAATGTTTTGAGCATTCTTATCATGCACTGGAAGAAGTCAAAAGAGAAGATAAAGATACAATGTTAGAAGCTGTCGTCCTAATGAACTATGGAGCATCTCTTAACCATTTGGAACTGTACGAACGAGCCATTGTATTCCACAAACTGGCCATAGAAAAATTTGGTACCTCATCACTCATTTTTTGCGCTTCTACAATGCTTTCGATATCTATAGTGGTCTGCAATATTATCTGCAAGCTTCATGTTTCTTGTATTGATTAGGTCTTTGAAATTAAATGAAATGTAGTAAAAATTCCAATAAACATTGCCGGATTTTTACAATCCAATTTTCTCTTAGAATTGATAACCTCATAGATTGTTGTTTCAAACAATTGACGTTCGGATTTCTTGATTATAAATATGGGCAAAAACCAGGGCCTACAATACAGCGTGGAAGTGACTCGCAGTGTGGGATTGAAGTCGAAACCTTGGATCTGCAATTATGGGGTGTGTGGATTATTAAATAAGTATTGAAACTGTGTCAGGGATTCCCAACCACGGGTGCAAGAAGTACCCGTCTTGCTGAACGATTCACTATACTCCAGCAGCCTTAGGCATAATATCTGTTGCAGAGGGTGCGAGGTTAGAGCAAAATTTTTTAGGGATGCAGGAGTGAAAAGGTTGGGAACCACAGCTCTAGGTAGTACTAAGCATAATTATTTTGTTTTTTAGATAGCTTGCTAGTTTTAATGTCTGCTACGCCCCTTGTGAAAGTCCAAGGAAAGACTGCACGCACTTTGGTTTTAAAACTGAGCATCTGTAAAAATGCCTTAGTTTAGGCTTTGGGTAATACACATCCCCGTTTACTTTTCAGGTGAAGCAAGGGATAAGCATTCCAAAAGCCAAGCATTCTGTAATTTGGCATTCGCGCATTCGAAAACAGAAGAGTACAAAGAAGCAAAGGCCGCATTCATGGATGCAATTAAATGCTGCACTGAGTGCAATGAACATGTTGAAGCTTGCTTAGCAACAGAGGGCCTAGCTGCTATCTACTTCAGAGAAAGTGATTATGAAAATGCCATCAAATATTACAAAGAGGCCCTCGCGATCCTTACTAAGTCTGATGATACAAACAGCGCTCACAGCGAGCGAATTGTGAACAAATTGGCCGAAGCTGTACAGTATCAGATGAGGGTTAAAGAGGAAGGAGACGAAGTTGGTGCACTGACTGGAGATGGAGCACGACGTTATGGTCGACGCAGAGGTAAACTTAGGTATGGAACTGTTAACTCACTTGTCGCAAAAGGTTTAGAAGAGACGAATGATGAACTGGACGAACCTTCGTCTTTAGTGGATAGCACCGACTCAAACGACGAAATGGACTCGTCATCAGAACCACGGGTATTGGATCAACATGGAAAGCCGCCAGGATTTTACGAAGTATCGTCCGATGATACAAGCGAGAGAAGATCGAAAGTTAATGAAGATTTCGTAGATAGCCGGCGAAACTACAGTACTCACAGGTATGATGGAGGGAATGGTAAATTTAATTTACTGGATAGTGGCAGTGATGACGAACCGGATACAAGGAGGCAGCGAAAAAGGACGAGAGAAATAGAACGCGCAAAGAACTCAAGAACTTGTAGTATACAGTGAGCTAGGTATAATATCAAGTAGCGGCATATACAGAAGTACTTCGGGCTTGTACTGTGAGTGATGGACAACTGTGAAAGTATCAAATATGGGCAGTTTGCAGGAAGAATTTCCTAGACATAATGTTGTGCCAGATGGTTTACTGTAGTTAGAGATAGAGAATGGCTACAGAGTGGCTTTAAATTGAACAGCAAGGGTTACATGTAGGGTTGGGATACTTGTTTTGTCGTGCATTCACGGTGCCATGGCATTTCTCGATTTGTTTTCTATCATTCTTAATATCATGCTTAGACAATCCGTTTGATATCTACTAACTATGAGATAATTGGGGTTAATATATATATATATATATATATATATATATATATATATATATATATATATATATATATATATATATATATATATATATATATATATATATATATATATATATATATATATATATATATATATATATATATATATATCAATAATTGTATCAAGACTTTGAAACAAAGAAACTCATTGTTTGTTGCTACAAATTTGTTTCGTATGATCATAACATGATCACACTCATCAGGCAAGTTACAATGAACATGCTAACTTTAGTTTTCATTGTAACTTGCCTGATGAGTGTGATCATGTTATGATCATACGAAACAAATTTGTAGCAACAAACAATGAGTTTCTTTGTTTCAAAGTCTTGATACAATTATTGATATATTGCTCCTTAATGTCGAGCACTCTGAAAAGGATATTCTTATCACAAATCAAGAATTATATATATATATATATATATATATATATATATATATATATATATAGTGTATGCATAGAAGATGTTTTTCCTACTTAACTAAAAGTGCTGAACACGGTAGTGGAGCAAAATACATATAAAGAAATTGAAGGAAACTAAAATGCAACATACTCAGTTACGCGATCATCGGTTTCATGTGATTTGCGCAATCATCCAAATCATCATTCATTCAATCATCCATCATCATTTGATGATTGTGCAAATCACATGAAACCGATGATCGCGTAACTGAGTATGTTGCATTTTAGTTTCCTTTAATCTCTTCATATATATATGCATATATATATATATATATATATATATATATTATATATATTCATATCTTCTTCAATTTATATATATATATATATATGTATATATATATATATATATATATATATATATATATATATATATATATATATATATATATATATATATATATATATATATATATATATATATATATATAAATATTTATATTTATATATATTTATACTTTTATTTACCTTAGATATGGGTATAATGAAGTTTAATGCTTATTTATAGATTGTAATGTATTACTGCTTTAAGCATACTAGTGTATTCGCCATTTTTATTAAATAGAAGCTAACACCCTCTCAACTATAATTGTGCCTTAAGGCTTCCCGATGCTTTTCAGTTGTATAGTCCAAGTTCGTCTGTTTGGAATGTCAGCATAGTTTTCTCAGAACGGTTAGTCCTTTATTCTATGTGTGCTGCCCAGATGATGCAATAAACAATAAAAGATAATCTATTTACTCTGGAAAGCCTCCTAGGATAATGCAGGTTTTTTTAAGAAATGGTTTGCAAAAATGTAGTGCTCGGCTGCTCAAAAGTTAGGAGAGTTAAGTACTGCATTTTTGAGACCTAAGAGAGTTGATAAGTGGATACACATTTGAAACTCCAATTTCACGCAAGTCCACATTCTCTTTTGTCAAATTTGCATAGATATCTTGTGATAATTTACTTATTTCAGTGCCATCCCTCTGTAGTGGCCGTCTGTCTGTCTGTGTAGCACTGTAGTGTTACACAAATTCAAAAGTTCTGACAAAGAAAGTCTTGAGATAATTTTAGTACTGATATCATGCAAAAATAAGAAACTTTCAGTGCTGGGTGATAAAGATTTCTGTCACAAATAAATTGCTTACTCACACGTTTTTCAAGATCCGTTAGGTTGCTGCAAAGGGTGGTTTGCTGAGGAGGTCTAGTCTATTTATCAAGCAACCAAATATAACCTTTAAATTTTGTATAAAAACAATAGATATGAAACTACATGATGAAATTACCATATTACTATCTGAACTAATAAGAAGTTAATATTTTATATAATTACGCTATGGACTCATTCATTTAGTACGTACGCACCAAAATGGCAAAAATCTGACCCCTCCCCCCTCGTACGCATATGCACGCTTATTAGGAACCTCCTTTTCGTGCGTGCGCACTGCTATCCATCTGACCACCTTATCTCCAAAGGGAATTTTTGATATACAGTCCATACAAATATGCTATTCATTTGTTTATGCCTGGCAGATGTTACCAAATGGTATGCCAATAAATAGGTTTAGTGCAAACTGTGAATTGTTTTCCTAGTACCACTAGTGATCTGTGGAAACACTTTTGTTGATGGGAAATATGCTAACATTACAGAGTAGATGCACAAAAAGCGGTTAGTTTTTCATCATGCTTACGTACTTGGATATTTAGACCTCTCCACACAGTACGCAAACGTACACTTGTTTGGTCCCCTTCCCCTTTGTGCATAAGTACTAAATGACTGACCCCTATATGGAACCAAATCGATCATCAGAGACGCTCGCAATACGAAATGCAACGTAGCGATCAAAGTTATAACGAACATTTACTGGCAGCTATCTTGTTCTATGCAGCCCGTGGAATGGTTTGCTGCTTTGCAGAGATAAGCATTTCCATGGAAGAGTTCGCTATGATATTTCAGTTTTGGGGATCTTTGCTGCAATAGATAAATCTCCTTCTACAAACTTTCTTATCAAAACTTGAACAAAAAAATTAAATCCTCTAAGATGATGGGTGATTATCTCCGTTTTCTTGTACTGCAAGCGCCCTTGTTCCCTAATATTACAAAGACTTTCAGGTTGAAGACTTCTTCAGAGTCAAATATCGATTGACCTATCTGGACTGCACGTCTAAATGAAGATGAAAAGATAAAGTTTATTCGAAAATCTCTGTGTTAATAATCGCTCAAGTTTCAACAAACTGCTTTAATTTCTTCTGATCATCATTTTCCTCAAACTGAAGTCAATAAAGTCATTGCGTCCTGCACAAACAGATCCAGTCAGGAATTTTCACGGAATGAAAGCGTTGAAATTCTCTCGATCCCCAAACAGCTCTCCTTGAGACTGTTGCAATACAATATGTCTGTCCGCTATGCCCAAATCTGTTGATAATAGTTAAGTATATTACTAAATTGTTTAAATGGTAGGCCATATGTTTTAACAGCTATATCCTTCTCTGAGTGATATACATACTACACTGATTTACATACAACAACTTAGCAATCACTTATGAAGGCCATCATTACCATTCCATATTAACAAAATTATGAAATTCAAGCTTCACGGACCTTTATATTTGTATCCCAGCTACCAGTCGCTGTTGCTGTCCCATCCGGTGACACTTGCAGCGTGCTTACACGATTCTCATGTCCGTACAAAACGGCAACCTCGCATATCTACGATAACGCATAAATAAATAGGTTTTTGACGAAAAAGAAAGTCACAAGAATAACAGTAGGCATTAAGGGTTTTAGTTTCCTAATGTGCATAATGATAGGGACAGGAATACATTGCTTTTTCAGGTCCAGATAAAAGATGAGAGACAGCAGGTGCTGGCAAAAACTGTAGACAAAGTGCGAGCAACAGCAAAGCAATGGTGGCGAGAAAATGCAAAGGTGCAGGTTCACTTCATTTTGAGGATGCATGATCAGCTATTCAGAAAATGGAATTAAAACTGCGTCAAAACAAATGAAAAGCACTACACAGAACGAGACGGAATCAAAGAACTGATTACTACTTTTGGGGAGGCACTGGTGTGGTACACGCTATTTCTATGAAGTCAACGGAGGAGCACTACCTTCAGTGTGTCCCAGACCCTGACAAGGTAGTCATTGTAGCCTGCCATCAATAATCTCCCTAGAAGAAAACAGAAGAAATTCTTCACTTGCTAAGTTCTTTGGAACATTTCCGCACAGCTTCGTTTACAATGCAAGATTGGACAACTGGAAAAGATGAAGGTGTCGAAGATTAAAATTGGCATGCAGACTCCTACTGATATCCTTTCATTCCCATGATCTCAAAATTGCTCTCCTTTTTCCAATGGGATAGAGCCATATGTAAGTGATTATTAGATTCCTACTATTTACAAAATTTTATGTCATATCTAATAACCTGAATGTTAGAAGAAGGCCACGACGAAAAACATTGCAATTCTTTTCAGTTCTTTAATTCGACATAACCAGAAATTAAGACATATCCATACTATTCAGAATGCAAGACATACCGTTTTAATTTAGACATTTCCATATTAGACATAAACTTGAAGAACGTTTCGAGATAACGCGTCTCATCATCAGCTACTTGATTATAAGTATCTGGGGCTTATATAGATCTAATAAACCTGAATGTAATGTAATAGCAATTCAAAGCAGTGCAAACAATAGAGAACATAGGGAAACTTCCCATCCATCTGTAATTGCAGATTTCATTTTTAAGTCTGCCTCCAATTCGCTAAAAAGTCCCCACATCACTCTGTTTATCTTTGAGTCTTCTAACTTACAAATCTTCTTCGATCCTACTGTCAGGTATGAACGATTAAGCATCACTATTATGCTACCTACCGCTAAGTGAAAAATCAATTGATGATGCTCCAAAGATAATGCTCTCTTTGCCATAAACAGCCATCTCTCGATCTGCTCTCAGATCAAACAAGCGAAGCTATCAAAAAATTGAAATGAGTTATGCAGAGATACATCTGTGCTTCTAGAGCTTATTCACACAAAATGCAGAACACAATCATAAAGATTGCAAAATCAGGTGAATGTTCAGATCGTGACGAGCTCATAAAATATGCAAGGCTAATCCAATACTTTGCTTCATACCACCAACACAACATTTGTGATTTAGACCATGTAGATATCATGCCTAAGTATAAAGACCAACTTTTAAAGACTAGTTCAGTGTTGGAGTTTCCTTGCCGGATGATGTGAGGTATGTTAATGCAGTTGGTATGCCTTCTTAAACGAGCAACAGCATGTTTATCCTCTCTAGGAGACGGCCTGCTCAAATACCCTTTAACAAGCATCTTCAGTAGCAAACTTGCTAACATCAGAGGGGCAATTCGCTTGTAAATAAAATATATATTAGAAATTATACTCATTGTTTACAAAATGCGAACTAAGGATCAAAATGAAAGCAGCAAGCGACAATCACCGTTGCATCATCAGACGCTGAAGCTACTGCGTCTCCGTTTGGGAAAAACCTACAAAAGACATACAAAATAATGATGCAATGAGATGGTATGATAGGAAAGCAAAATTGAGCACTTCAGCAAAAGAGATAATAAATATGAGATATTTTTACATCAAGTACAAATTACAAACCTAACACTGTTTACGTCTGCTTGGTGAGCCTCAAAACATTGTACGCACTGTCCATTTCTTAAATCCCAAATACGCACACTTTCATCACATCCCTCAAAACAAAAAGTTGCAAGAAGAAGATATAAATATAGGTACTAATGAAATACTAAGGCAATAAAAAACATCAAAGATACAACTTTCCCTAGAGTCAAAATTTCCAGAAAGTTGAAATCGAATAGGTTTGAATTGTAAGCGTAACAAACAGTAACATAGAAAACATTGCACGTCATGAATAACTGAATTGGCATAGAGTAAAAACAACCAACCATAAACATCTATGACATTTAGAGCTCCAAACTACTTCTACGCACTAAAAAATGTACAACGGTACTATATTCATAGAAAGAAGTTGAAACCTACCCCAGATACAAACGTCGTACCACCAGCCCGTGACGAAAAATGAAGACTAAAGGAAAAGAAGAAAACTCAAGCATTATCATCAAACGCTAGGCATTTAAATAGACCTATTCCATATTGATAATATTTTACTCAAAAACAATCGTTGCAAATATCACAGATGAAACTAAAAAACACAGACACCACATCATATACAATGACACCAAACCAAAACACCAGTTGTTTCGTTTCACAGGCATACTTGTGGCATCTGAGCAGAGATCGACAGTAGTTTTTAATTTTTGTGTTCAAATGGCCCCGGGGTAGTCATAGTCGTTTGCTCCCTGGGGTATCGTTCTAGTAGTATTGTAGTGTGTAATTTTTGCCAGTATTGTAAATTTGTATCGTAACTTTTATGGATATATAAAAAAAATATATACAATGACACAAAATATAAAGTCTTAAACCATGATCATCTCCAACAGTGGAAAATTTAAACAATGAGGCCATCTACCTTAAAACGTCGGCATTGTGTCCTTTAAACGCTCGAATGATTGTGGATGACTCAACATCCCATAATGCACAAGTGGTATCCCCGCTTCCTGTCAGTATCTATGAAAAAAATTGCAAACGTTTCATTTCCAACTATTTAACAAACCAATGCAATGATTTTAAGCTGCAGTAAAGAGAGCAGCAGTTACGAAAGCCCCAGTTAAATGGGCGTCAAGCATCTACTTTACAATACACCAACTGACATCTTTGTTCGTCACACTTAATCACTCCCATCAATTTGAATCAGTCAGTCTTGTGTCGAATCTTCTGTGCCATGTACTACATGTAGGATTATATCAAATCGTATCATATCATGAATCATATCATATCACATCGTATCATATCATGAATCATATCATATCACATCGTATCACATCATAACGTACTAGGGATTCATTTAAAAAGTACGAGCAGTTGATAGAAGAGGAATAACTTCATGAATGCTTTGCCATGCGAAAAATACATGTCAGTTTGCTTACGAAAAGAAGTTAGGATAAATGAAATTTGCATTAGACTGTTTGACTACGACAAGTAAATATGAAAGAACCACCAAAATCGAATATTCTTTTTCTCCAATCGAGCGATTGATTCTACATGATTACGAGATTGATTCAGTATCGCCTTGATAAAATATCTTTGAGGAGACTTTATTTGAAACATTACACTGCCAGAAAAGCGAAATTCAGTATTCAAATACCACAATAAAATGAAGATAAAGTCGTGCTTTCTTGATATCATGCATTTGCAAAAGACGTACTGTTTACTTCCAGGAAGAAATGTGAAACTTCTGTACGAGCTATTTCAACTATTGGATGTTCACAACGAGCAATGTTTAAACGATATTCAGTTCCATGTCCTGATGAAAAGATTCACTGATCTTGATGAGAACCGAATTTACAAAGTTTTTGATATGCTTGATACAGATAGCTCAGGTACAATTGATTTTAATGAGTTCTACCTACTGGTCTGTATCCTGATAGCGGTCAAAGATAACATGATTAAAACGTTTATATACAGGCATTCCCGAACTGTCTTCGATCTTTTGGATGAAGATCAAAGTGGCACTATTTCTGCACACGAATTCAAAGTATTCGGTTTTCTGTTCAGTATGGACAACGATTGTATCCAAGATATTTTGGCAGAATTCGACGTATCCGGGGACCAGAATTTGGACTATTCTGAGTTCAAGATGTTTGCTATGGAATGTATTGACAGACAATATGATAAAACTCCCCCCAAAAAAGGGACATTCTTTTCTGGAAATTGTCAAATACTATAACTTTTATTAGCACGTACTTCAGTCACGTCTAGAATACTCCAGTTTACGTGGAGAATATAATAGAATGCCATACTCTCAGAAAACCAAGAGAGAATTTGCTTCCTGACGTTTCCTATAGTAAATTTGACATTCCCCGTGATGGTTTTAAATTGTTCATGAATCATTCCTGACAGTTTACATATGTGTTTTCTATTAGAATTTGATACTATCATTTAAAATTTCAAACACAATTGTTCAGAATCGTATTTTAACGAGTTGATTCTAGGCGGTATTTTCAGGCATATCCAATCTGGCTTTGTCATGATGACCGGTTGAGGAAAACTGGACGTGGACCGAGTACCCTGGACGCTTAAAAGACCCTGCTCTGTTCTTGACAAACAACCTATGTCACCCTGAGACGTTAGCTTCTAAAATAATGGTCAATCATAGAAATTATTAAAATATACTTCTGGTTATATTAACACTAGATTTTTCCTCGTGTCACTCACTTAGATGTAATAAAGGGAGCCTGTCCAGCCAGTTGTGAACAAAGTCAACTGATTTAGCTACAAAATCTAAGTGATTTCACAAGTATGGTGGTATCCCTTGATAATGAAGATAATATTCTATATAGTATATACCATTACAGAATGCATTTGAATTATACACTGTACTGAACATAGATAGAAACTCCAAAGCAAAGTGGAAAATGATCATCAAGAGGAGTGTATATTCAAAATGAAGCAAATAGTGTGGATATATTGGCAGAGGTTTGTACCTGGTGATCTGACTTTGTGAAGGAGCAGCATGTCACATGACTGGTGTGAGTTGCAACAGTATGAGGCTTTCCAGATTCATTCTCAATAAGGCTAACATTGTACAGAGTACATCTATTGTCAAGTCCTCTGAATGAAGGAATATGATAAATAAATTACATCAAGGAGAAGTCAGAATCATGGTGCTCAATCAATCAGTAATGCGGTTACTAACATCTTGCAATGGCAATCAATATCAGCAACATTACCATAATCATAATCATCATAACTGTCACCATTATTATTATCACCATCATCAACACCATCAGATTCATCATTCTTATGACTTCTATCATGCTGAAACTTCAATTAAACTCACCCACAAGCAATAAATTTCTGAGATGGTGCATAGGCAACAGCCATTGCCCAACTTGAATTAGTGTCTATCATGTCCTCCTGCAAAAATGACAGGCATAAATAGTCAGTACTAAGACCAGATAATTTAAAGGTGGCACACAGGATGCAAATAGCGCAGAAACAAAAACTATATTAGCTTGTTTTCAACTTCTTGCTATTTATACCTTGTTTGTTGTGTATGCATCCCATATTACAACTTTTCCATCCTACAACAGAAGTGAGCAAAATATAAACATTGGGCAGTCTACAGAATTCTACAGCAATTAGCTTTTCAGGCTGAAACAGTTCTATAAGCAAATCTACAAAGTCAAATAAGCAACTCTTACCTGAGAGCTGCTCACTAAGTGTTGTCCATCACTAGCCCAATCTAAGCACAAGATTTTTGTCAAATGTCCTTTCAATGTTCTTCTTGTCTTTAACTGCAAGGGTGGTACATCTTGAGTTTTTGTGGACACTGTCTCCACTGGGAATAGATAAACACTGTTATCATTATCTGAACTTAAGCCTTTCACAGTTATTTATCTGTGCTATTTTCTTAAGCAGCAATGGGCTCAAAATGTATGGTCAATGAAACATAGAAGACAAAACAGAAAAGAAATGGGACAATCATATTTTCAAAGAGAAATTTGGTCTTGGTGCTTCAACATCCCTAATAAGAGTTATGGCATTCAATGATCTACCTTTTCAATATGATAAAGAATTTCCTATCATGTAATAAGTAAACTGTGATGCAATCAAAAGCAAACAAAACTAGGCGTAAAATAAAACCAGGAGCAGGCAAGAATATCTCATAATTGTAAGAAGAGTCAAGCTATGATGTTACAAAATGCTCTTCAGGCGTCTAAAATTTGACCATATGGACTGAAAGAACATAAAACAGGCCTGTGTTTATACCTGTAGTTAATTGGTCTAAAATGCAAGGAAATGACCATTTGATGACAGGAAATTTACCATAGAAACTATTGTGAGCCTGACTGTATCATAACATATAGAACTTATCTGAACATGAAATACGGAAAATCAATGAAGTTGAAACTGAAACAAGGAATTGAGGATAAATCGATATACAGTTGCCAACACCTCCACAAATATCTGTATGCTCCAGTCTAGCTTTATACTTTATCCCTCTATATAACGCCCTTTACGATTCCAAAGCCAAAATCTACATATTCTGCAAATTGACCTTTCGTAATTTCAAATTCCCTTTCATAATAGCAATATCATTCTAGTATGGCAAAAAACAATACGTTACGTTAAAGTTTTACTACACATTTCGATTTAATAGATCACTGAATATCACATACTTTTAACAACAAACTGCCTAGTCAGAAGATGTTGTTCCAACTACAACCAAATAGCTTATCCATATTTCAAGCCGGAACGCCAAGAGACTTTAAAGGTGAAGCCTGGACTCTTCGGCAGAGTTTACATAGACTTGGTACAAGTCACCAAACAATAAAAATAGACTTACAATCTGCATCATATAGCTTTCTCTTCTCCTCTTCCAATTTTGCCTTCAAGTGCTGTGCTTCTTTTGTCAATGAAGCAAGCAGGTCTCCTCCAGATTCTGTTCTCTCTCTTCGCATTGGATCAAGGGGATCACTGGCCATCCTGCATCCGGAAGCAGTGGCCGGTGCTGTTACTTCGTAGAAATATCTTCACCGGTGATTATAGTGCAGCATTTCCTATCTCTATGAGCATTTGTGATTGAATAGAATTGAGTTAAGTGGACTGGCATAGAAAAGAGGCAGTTAGGAAAGAGCCCCCATTCCAACTCTTACATCACCTTCTGCCACAGTATAGTGTAAGAGGCATCAATGCTTGAGGATTGATAACAAACCATAAGGGACTGAATATGGCATCAATGTTTCTGAGAAGGTCTGCAAATGCACTGAAACAAGATGCATTACTTGAAGGAAAGGTATTAACATCTTTATCGTAGACAATATTTAAATGGCTTCAAAATATAGTTTCTATGACATGGTAGAACGCTTCCCTATGTATTGCTCTGTTCCCAGGTTATATTGTATGAGTTGCAATGGAAATAATAGTGTGGCCCTCAGTATCATTAGTACATTCTTTTTCGGCATTTCACTATCCCATTTTACTAGGACTTGAGATTAACATGCTCACTCCAGGTAGCAGTACTTTTAGATTTGCTCTATCGCCATACTTAGGTAGCTAGCCCCAAGTCATAGGTGAACTTTCTTGCAGTTGCAAGAAATAAACTCCTATTGGAAGGTCTCTACATTTGGACTTAAATGCAACTTTTTCACAGAAATCGAATAAGTAGTTGAAATGTTATATAGGCTTTTTAGCGTATAAAAAGACGGGAAATTTCTGACAGTTTTTAATAAGCAAAACAACAGGCTTAATTCCACCAACAAAAGTGCTTTGAAACGAGGGTGACTTTCATGATCTGTAACTAGAAATATTGACACTATGACACCATTACCAGTACTTGAATCAATTTTAAACATTGATTCAAATGTCATATCATCATGAATTTTTGGGATAATATCACGAAAGTATTGGTCTGCATCCATTTAAAGGTTAGTTGTAAGTACTGAACCATTTTCGAAACAAACCCAATATGACATTTGAAAGTTAAGTACTTTTTCTCCCCTTTACAAATTCAGAAGTAACATAAACCAAAGCAACGAGCAGAATCAGTTCCATTTGTATGCCAAATTTCAATTTTGTACCTGACATGCATCCAGTTGTAAATGATGCTCAAAACTTAGGCTATTCCTTGCTACTCACATCTACGATAGTGGTAGCTGCTTGAAAATTGGAAAGGTAATGCAGAATTCATGGCTTGTAATGCTTGATGCAGTTATGAAACTAGTAGAATGTTATATCAAATGATTGAGCATGAGTTAAAATATACATTTATTTCAATTTCATGTTCTGCATGGAAAAGTAACACAGATCCATGAAAAATACAACAGTTTTTGTGAAATTGGGTGTTTGTCAGGATTTGGCTATGCAGTGTCATGGGATTTTCTAACTCTAGGAGTATGGCAACTTTGAATGAGATCTCACTGTAGCAATCAGGCTGTTAGGCATAGTGCTATGCAGATATGAGCTTGCATGCATACCTTTACATGTGCAGATGATGTTCAAAAGCAGCAATCTCATGCATGCATCTGCCATGCAACTCAGTTTGGCTCCAACTATGTTGGCATATAATATTTTCACAACTATATTATTTAGAATTATTTTTCATTTGTCTGAAGGGTATCAGAAATTTACAGAAATCCCTAACTGCCAATTATATGTCAGGAACTGGAAAGAGAAGAACTATGCCAGTTAATACTGTAAGTGAATGATTTCCATGATATTCCCCAGATTCTTGTGCATGTTTTACACCTATGGATAGTTTTTGCTAGCATTCAATCAATTACCAGACAACTCTGCAAATTTTATTAATGAACTGATAGGTAACAAACTTAAGTTTAGATGCATGGCAACTAAGTTAAAGGGTAGCCAAGATATAATGCTTGTTTATTGTGGAGCCAGTTTGGTAGAACCTTAGTTGCCCAGTATGTTTAACATAGTGAAGCTGCCAAAATAGGCACATTGGATAGTTATTATCAATTGGAAACCCTAATGAACTAAAGCAATTCATCTTTATCTAGTAAGTTGTAACTGAAACAATTTGGAATGGTTTCCAGAATATGGTGTTGGATGATATGAAATAAGAACTTTGATTTGGAAACACAAAGCACTTTATGGCAAGTCATAAGGGCCTAGGCTCTGAAAAGCATGGAGCAAAACAACTCTGAGTTATTACAAGTTGTGGTATAGATCATAAGTATGTCCCTAACAATGTAGCAACTATATCGTGATCCATATCGTGATCCATAAACCCAGACAACCTGGAGGCGCGGTGTCATGGGCAGTGGGAACTCCGGGGGGAGGCAGGAACAGCAGCAATTATTGCTGTTGTTGGTTGCTCTCTCGGCCGGAGTTTCTAATGTTCAGCATCAGGAGCCTCCGTCGCTGGTCTGGTGCCGGGTGTGGAACAGACTCCAGGATCTGTCAGTATCGTATAGTGTGTGTATCGTTCTGTGGGTGTGTATTTAGTTGAATTGTATGTCTTAATGTGTTGCCATGGGGTAGACATCGTCTTTTGCTCCCCATGGTATAGTTCCTTGTAGTATTGTATAGTAATTAGAGTATAGTAGAATGTAGCATTATATTGTAACTTTTTATATTGATATAAAAAAAAAAAAAAAAAAAAAAATGTAGCAACATAATGGCTATATTGTCTGAATTAGTATTGACTGCTCTTTTAACACACATACATGCTTCTATCATGACCAGAACAACAATGAGCAGTCCCTGGTACCATCTACATGGTGCATAATCACAGTGCATCATAGCCATCTACATGGTGCATAATCACAGTGCATCATAGTCATGGTACATAGTGTACACTATCATTCAAAAAGTGTTTGGACGATTCAAAGTTTCAAAGGACATTTATGTTAAAAGCTTTAAACAATGTGCATTTGATCCTCTCCTATCAAATAAGACAACCAACTATTACCATGAAATTTTATGTCTTAGAAAGTATAAGGTGAAAGTTGCAGTGCTTCAAAATTCATTGGCATTTTTTATAATGTTTACATATGCAGTAGTCAAAGATAAGGCCATGCATATCACAATAACTTTTCGTTGCCACATGAAAACAAAATTGACATGACCATTCTTTTATTGAATCATCCCAAAAGTTTTTGAATGGTAATGTAGAATATAGTTCTTTCTTTGTAGGCCATTAAATTCGTGCCACAACAAGAAGCATGGATCATAGAGAGATTTGGAAAATATCATAAGACTTTAATGCCAGTTTGTATTTATTAATTTCACTAGTTTATGTGCTTTTATAGAAGTCTAGAATATGTTTCAAACCTCCTTCTTATAAGAAATTTTCTTTTTGTTTTGTTACCTGGTTTATGAAACACAATGGCCTAGAGTCTGGGCACAATCAAAAGTATATGCTTTTAATCTATATAAATTTAAATATATTAGTATATGTAATATCTAGTGTTGACATGCTCATTTAAGTTAACTTTTGCAAACCACCAAATCTTTTTTAAGAAGGTCCTCACAAAGCCTACAAATTAAACTTCAAAGATCCAGAGTTTTGATATTGATTTTTATTTCATAGGGTTTAAATATTCTGATCCCAATTATTGATGAAATTAAATATTTGCAAAGTTTAAAGGAAATAGCAATTGAAATTCCACAACAATCAGCTATCACTAGAGGTAATCAAAATTTTATTTATTTCTGGAATGAACAAAAGCAGCCAATGGCATATTAATTAATTATTTGATCATCCGATGATCTTGTAAGTCATTGAATCATTCATACCTTCTTTGACTACCCACTTTTTGTGCCTGTTTGCTCAAGCATTCAGTCAATCAATCAGCAAGTCAATCAATCAATCAACCAATAAATAAATAAATCAATCAATCAATCAGTCATTCAAACTGCTTGATAATCTAATCTTTGTGTGTGTTGATCATGCATTTATTTAATCAATCAATTAGCCCTTGATACTCTTACAGATGTTCATACAGCCACTCCATTAGTCGATCACCCATTTAGATCAATAAATCAGTCACCAATATATCAAGGGATCACTGATAGTCATCTCTAGCAAATCAACTAATATTTCAATCAATCAAAGCCATTATGCGGAGGCTCTTCCTAGTCCTTAAATTAACTTTCCTTTTGTTTTGCGTTCAATTCTCAGACAACGTAACATTGCACCTTGATGGCGTGCTTTACTTTCGAGTTGTTGATCCATACAAGGTAATTTGTTATTATAATTGCCTTCTGCAGTTTTGATCTTCTTGTCATTTACTTAACTTGACTCAATTTATTGTACATTTCACAACTGCCTGTCATTCATCCATATGGATTTAGTTTCTAGTGATTAGAACTGTAGTGAGCATAACGAATGGCTCCAGGTACATAATGATTACAATGTATGAACTTATTTCAGATGTATCTCCTATCTATTCCATTCATATGCTGTTGTACATGCTATTCCCCATCCAACTGATGGCAACGTGTAGTAATCTTCTATGGCATTTTGTCTTTACCCTTGCATTTCAGGCTTCGTATGGTGTGGAAGATCCTCAGTTTGCAATTACTCAACTTGCACAAACAACTATGAGATCAGAATTGGGTAATTATGAACTGAATGGAATTACTTTTTGCTAGCTTCGAATCTCGAGACCATTGTGGGGGGCAGTGATTGCGTATTTGTTTTTTGTATTAGGAAATTACTGTTTTATGATCTGCTGTAAAGTATTTGGTGCAACGAAGGAAGTAGATAACGTCACATTATTTTTAATACAGATAACCTTTGTTAACAGTTAGTTTCTCTGAAGATTAAGGAGTCAATCTTTTCCCTTCGATCTCCTCTCTGTTCAAACAAAAGAGTAGCCTTGTAGTTATTAGTGAATGCTTATTTGTTGTCTTCACTTTTCAATCCAACGTTTCGTTATGTTTTCTTGTACGTTGTTCGTTCCAGTAAAAGTAGCACGGTAACCTAATTTTGCTTTTTCAAGCATTTGTTTTTTCCTCAGGTAAAATTAGCTTGGACGATGTTTTCAAAGAGAGAGATACCCTTAATCACAGCATTGTTGGTATGTATGCTTTTGTCACCCAGGAAGTTGCCATCTGTAGGTATCAGGAATTTTTTAGTTCCTAAGGCTTAAGTAAAGCAGTATTTGATGTAAGAAATCTCAGAATATTAGAATAAGTAATTTAAAGACTATATTGCATATTGCCACATGTTTTAAATATTATAAAAGAATTTAATCATAGTTTTCCCCCTCTGTTTTACATTTTCTAATTTACCTTTCAGATAGATTTTTCAGATTTGTTTATACATAGCATTAGTATTGTTCTTACGTTGTTTTATATTTTTAAGTCTCATAAGTTATTGATTGTTAAGTCAAACCCAGTCGTTAATTTTTGACCAACGACCAATTTACAATACTTTTATTTCACATTACAGAGGCAATTAACAGTGCTGCTCAAGTCTGGGGGATCAAATGTCTGCGATATGAAATTCGTAAGTCATTCTACTCCTGTTGAAACTTCTAGGATTTGGATGTTAAGCACCACCCTTTTTTTATAGATATTTGGGTGCGTTGCGTTCAATTTTAAGCTCTTTCAGACAATAATTTATTAGTTTTCCTCGGGGTTATTCTTTTTCACAACTGTGTACCTTATTACTCAAAATGATATTTTTCCCTAGGTGATATTCAGTTGCCAACAAAAGTGAAAGAATCTATGCAAATGCAGGTAATGTGTATATCATATTCGTCGATCAAACTCACTGTGCCTGTGTGACTGGGATAATAAATTCTCATCCCGAATCTGAATTAGGTAAATACGGGCCTTGATCATGTCAGTGGTGCTAGGAGTATGGGACAAGAGGGGGGGGCAATTGCTCCTCTAACATCAGAAAGATGACTCAATATGTTCAATGGGGGTATTGGCCCAATAGGGAGTAAGGAGCGTGTATACAGAGCATCTATGGAGGACTTATATTTTTAGAAGATGAACATGGTATTAATGAACTCAAGTGACATGTCCTTTTATTGTATTTAATGTCAATTAGGAGTAAGTTAGACGTAGAACACTGTGCTTTAAGGAGGACAGTCAGCAATATGGCTGATATTTAGAAAATCAACATTTATAAGTATATTTTTACATTTTATGCAACTTTTTTATATTTCATCTCCTCATTAGATATGCTTAATTTGGACTGATAGGAAGCGCCGGCAAAATCAAGGAAAAGCAACCTTCTTTGAGAACCCGCCTTTGCTGATATCTTTATATGCGCTTTGGAAAAGGATTTTCTGTCCAATTGCCCTTCTGACTTTAAACCCTTCTTTGAGAAATTTGCAAAATGGCATACTAGCTAGAGGTATCATTTCAGGTGAAATTCCAACCTGCATTCATGACTGCATTGTGTTTACAATATTCTATTTCAGGTGGAAGCTGAGAGAAAGAAGCGTGCAAGTATTCTTGAATCAGAAGGTAATGAAACATATTTTCCAACTAGTGCACCAAAGAGGTGATGTCATATCAGCTTTTGAGCCATCACATTGAACAGCTTATTTGCATTACTATATGATATCATTTACGCATGAGCTCGAAAGTAATTGTTCTTTCAGGCCAAAGAGAGGCTGCTATAAATCGTGCAACTGGGGAAGCTAATGCAATATTAGCAAAAGCTAGAGCAAGGGCTGAAGCCATTAACCTGATATCAAAGGCCCTCTCAGAAAAAGTAAGATTTATGTATTCGTAGCAAGATGTTTCTGTTGCGTCTAATAGTCTAATATGCAATCAGTTATCGAAGGAGTATTATCCCCGATATCAGGAATTTCACTCTTAATAATGACAGGAGATCTTGAAGGATTTTGCACTACCCAGTCCCGATAACTGATGTTTTTCTCTCGGTCAGGTCTGTTCGCAGAGCATTTCATTCGCTTTAGAGTCCAGTTTGTGCCCATTTGGTACCACATCATCTCATTGCAGCATTGTCACGACTGCATAATCTTCCCATTGTAGTTGTTACTTGAATGCGCTATTAGAAGTTTGTTGATGCTGGCTACTTTTTTGATAGGGAGCTTTACTTTACTTGTTTTACCTATAAATTGATATCTATCGATCTCATGATGGATGTTTTCATCATCATGATTTTGACATGGTTTTGCAATTTTTCCAGTCTGGCAACCAAGCTGCATCACTGTCCATTGCTGAACAGGTATGACCGTGTGATGCTAAAACATGGATTTTTGTTTTATGCGTTCAATGTTTGCATATCTTTTTAATGAATGGTGGATGCTTAGACGTGAAAAGGAACCTGTGATTGTCAGGCCATTGAACTCTGCGCTTGTTATTAGGATAAGTTGCTTCATAGTCCTTATTCCGTATGAAGATGCTAAGGTGTAGAAGGTGAAAAGGGGCCAAGCTAATACCTTCAAATTAGACCGCTTGTAGCTGCTGTTTCTCTGTATTTTAGAACTGATACAGGCTTTTTGATAGCAGGATGAAGTTTTTTTTATCTAATGGGCATTCAGTTCTATTCAGTTTTATATTATGACAAATGACAAATGCTTTGCTTAAATATGGACTACTTATTCTTAATACGGAAAGCTCTGTGATTATTTTATGTCCTTTGAAGTTAATTTTTCACGTGCAAGATGTCACTCAGTATGAATTTAGAAGTCAGCAATTAGTACAACAGTATAAATGCCTTTTGATTATTTTGAAATTTTTATTTCCTTCAACAGTACGTACAGGCCTTCTCAAACTTAGCCAAGACAAACAACACAATATTACTTCCATCAAACACTGGCGATGTTGCCGGAATGGTTGCTCAGGTAACGCCCATCCCAATCTTCTCATGAATCATTTTTCGATACATTGAAGAGTGTTTAAATAAAACAGGGACTAGTATACTACCTAATGTGGGGATGTTGATAGTGCTATCGCCAGAGAGCAGGTTTTTCTTCAATCCATCAAGTTTTTTATGCTCTACAACTATCCTGTGCTTTTGAAAACAAATTTTTGATTAACTACGTAATAAATACAGCTAATGGCTTCAAAACTTAACCTTCATAAACTTATATCTTAGATGTTTTCGCATTTGAAATAGTATGAGTTTAAGGTACCAAGTCCCTAATTTCAATATTCCAAGGTTGCATGATAAAGTGGAGACATTTTTAGGACAAGGAAGATTCGTTTTCTTTTGGTAATCATTGTAATCAGTAATAATCATCGGATCATGACAGTAAGGTGATAGGGACTAGTGATTAGCTGATTTTTTCTCAAGTATGCCAAATTGTTTGTATTGGTAATAGTAAGAATAATTCGCATAAACTACTTAAAGTGACACACCACAGCCAATATTAGTCTTATATTAAGTAGTAAATAAGTAAGTAACGGAAGTAAGTAAACAAATAACGGAAGTAAGTAAGTAGGGGAAGTTTATTGTCCTTGGCCTGCTAATGACTGGCTATTCTTTACTCGCCTACAGTCAACCGAAGTTAACTTACTGCTAGATTGCAAGTAGCATTCTGTCTTGCCTGTCTGCTACCGAGGCCATTGTGCAGTTGGTCAATAGTCCCTAAGGAGCTAATACGTTGCTTTGAGATTCGAACTATGAACACACTGGTTGTAAAGCAGAGATGGACACCTCTAAGCCGTCACTGTTGTGTATCTTAACCGTCAGTATCTGTTCTAGGCTATGGCTGTTTATGGTAAGATTTCTAAGGTGCCACCATCCGATGATCCGCCAACAGATGACGATACTCCTCCTTCATCTGGCCAGAAGAGAAGTGAGAAAGAAGATACAGAATCAGCTCCCCCCAAATCAAGAAGCTCTGTATCAAAGCATGGATCAGCCGCTGGATTAGGCGCAACTGGTCTTCTTGGCAACAAGGACGATTTTCTCTTTAGCGTAGCCAACTCGCCGACACGAAAACGCGATTTTGATATTAGCGAGTATAACATGTAGCCTTATCAGTACAAGGTATGCAATTTTGTGGATTATTTATAAGTAATTTTTGAGGAATTTGGTATATATATAAGATGCTATTCAGAAACTAGATTACACTGTTTCATCTTCATAGATCATACTTTCGGCTGCCAAGTAGAAGGGGAACTTTAATGATTTAAGAGTCAGATTGTTCTTTAGAATCTAGCCAGTAGGGTGTTCTGTCAAACGATGGAATGAGAATTTTACCAACCCAGTATTTTACTAATGAGGTTCAAGGGATCCAGAAATATCCTAAGTTACCCACTGGTTTAGTAAGCACCCAAGACTAAGGACATGGGCAAGTTTTTGCCATAAATCACAGTCTTTGTAATATGAGGCGTGCGATCGCACGCGCACGCCTCCACACACGCCTAAATTTCCCAAGGCGTGCAAACCATCGCACGCGCAAAAATAAATATGTGCGAAAAAAAATTCAACAGCCTTGCAGCTCAAAGATGTGTTTCGCCGTTTTCTAAAGTTGCGGGAAGTTGAAGTCGGCGAATTCAAAGGCAGCTTTGTCGCTTTTGCAAGGTACTAAGTTTTCCATACGGGGCAATCTGTAATACTCACAGGATGCTACTGTCAGATCGAAGACTATGAATGTCACACAGTGCTATGGAGATGCGACTTCGTATTGCTATCAATGACAATATATGGACTGGAGGAGAAAGAGCTGATATCTTGGAAAGGGCCAGGGAACTCTATCTTTCGAAGAGCAGAAAGATAAAGCTTGATGACGACAACGGTACATCAAAGAAACCCAGGCTAGAAAAACAGTATGGAAATGAAGAAAGTTCTGACGAAGGAGAAAGTGACGATGGCTATGATATTTTGGAATGATGTGATAACCGTTTTTATTCATTTGTTCATATCAAGAACTGTAACAACTAGTTTAAGTGGGTTTTAAGTTTAGAGAAAGTGTGTTCACTTCTACTTTTCGTGTCATTTCTCGCTTATTCCTTCTTATTTTGATGTGTTTGCAGATTTCCATATCATCGTGAAAGGTAGCCTGATCAAACGAGAAAATATTTTTTCGTGGAATATCCGCTACCTGAACGATGATCTGGAAATCTAGGACCTTGCATAGCAATATTTCAATGGACTTTTGGGTCTGCAAGGGCCAGGCGACTATGGAAAATATGGCGGTAGGGGGCATTTGACAAAGTTGCATTGCGTTCTGTTATGCAATCAGCTTTGATTCTATAGAAATTCGATCATCAAACGCAATGCATCTTGGTCAAAAGCACCCTGGCGTCGTCCTTTCCATAATCGTCTGTTAAAGATTTTTCTGTCCAGATAGGTTCCGATCATTGCAGAAAGATTCCAAGATCATTTCTTGGAGATTTGATTACCTAATTAAATTTAACGTCTTTATTGTAGACCAAGTCTTACACGAATTGTTTATAGACGCTTCTTCTAAAGATATGGCCCGCTTTGTTCACAGTTTTTAGATCAATTTCTTATTTCATTTCAATGTAAAAGGTCTTCTTGAAAGCTACATGTCTTAATAACGGGAATAAAAACGACGGATAATCGCGATGAAAAGTAGATAGTTGTATCGCACGCCTTCGCACGCGCAAAGAAATCAAGACGTGCGAAACACAGCACGCGGCCTATTTTCATATTACAAAGACTGAAATCATCTTACTTTTGGGGATTCAAAGTGATTCAGTAGTATAGAAGATACACAAAAAAAATTTTTAGTGACTGTTTGGTTTTTTCCCTCTTATAGAACACAGTGTATTGCTTTCTATTATACTTCAAAGATTTATAGACAGAAATATTCGTAAACTGCTTTTTCTTGTAGTAAGGATGTTTGTAGTATGCAGTGAGTAATTTCAGTTGCTCATTTTGCCTGCAAACCACTTTTCCACTTTCTTATTAACATTGGCAAAATTTCACAGAAGCTAAGATACCCACATTCTTGTCATTTTTTTACTATCTGACATTTTCCAATGTTGTGATCAAGGATATTATGCATCCAGTAGCATTATACATAGCTTGGGTTTATGACTTGCAAACCAAAAGCCAGATTTTGATGAACAACCCAAGGTTCAAGCTTTGGGTTTCCAAAAAAGACAGTCAACAAAAGAAGAAACAAATTAATAAGTTCATTTCCATGTTATTCAATAGGATTTCATCACATTGATTTTTGTGTAAGATACCATAAGTTGAAATATGACACAATCTACTCTGTCTCTACAACTGTGAATGAATACAACTTTTGTACAAAACAGAGCAGTATAGCATGATGAAGGTGACATTTGACTTTACTACAAAGCATATTTTGACATAAAATATCATTGATTTCCCATCTTGTGGCCTATTGAATAATGTGGCCTGGCAGTCTCATTTTGAAATGCTGTTCATTGTATACAGTGATGTCTCTATTCAAAACTGGGGCATAAAAATTACTGATAATTAATCATTCCTAGGAACAACTTTCTGTCTCATATCATCAACTAAACTAGTTTGAGTTTACTATAAAACAATATACCCTCACCTAGTAATGAAAGACCGACTAAATTTTCAGACATGTAAGGGTATCAATTACCTTTGCCACAGTGATTTTACAGAACACTCTAGTGTGTTCGTGTGTTCTGGAAGGAATAAACCATTTACTTCAACTGATGGATTTATAAAACATCTAATGAAAAAGCCCATTAATTTTGATTACTGTCCATTATGCCTTCTTTGTTTTCTCAGTGCAATATTTTGAATGGCTTCTGTACCAGAGGAAGAATGGAATTAGAATGGATGGAGTGCACATGACTGCAAAAATTGCCCATTCCACCTGGAAATTGAAAAACAATGAATTCACCAAAGTACACATTGCAATTAAATTGATATAAGATTGCTGACATGGGCAAGACAAAAGAACTAACAAAGATGATTATATGTGTAATTTGCGATAAATGATTAAAGGGATAAATACTCCTATCACAATATATTGAATTAAGAAAACACAGATCTTGACTTTTAGTAAATCTATCATTCAGCAAAAATGTTCATAAGCACATATCTCCCATCTAAATTGATTTTCACAATATTTTGATGGACTACTACCACATATTTATCAGGTATTCAATTGATAACATAGAATGCTTTTTAGAAGTTAGGCCAAAACCCTGTGGACTTGATTATCCTACTTCTGCAGAGTTTCTGGCTGTTGAGTCATAACAATCACCTTATTTTTGTTGCAAAACAGCTGGGCAAGCCATTCATAGAAAATTAGACAGGCTGACTATATGTGCTATCAGTCATTCTACTAATGTTTCATTGATCCTAAATGCCTACATGTTCATCCCAAATAATCTGTCATTACTAACAAAACAGAAATCAAAATGTGATAGTATAGAATAAGCATTTTCAAGTTAAAGACTTTATTCTCTGAATAAAACCCTTGATGACAAAACAAAGGAATAATACTGAAGTTGAAAATGATTAATGACACAAACAATATACCTACCAAATGAGGGGAGTGTTTTCTGTTGAAATCAACCTCAGTCATTATTCCACCTTCCCCAGGTGCAGAAGTGAAAGCAGCCTAAAGTAAATAGATAAATATGGATGCTATATATATATAAGATTATTTCAATTTGACAGTTGATACCATCTATAAAAATGTCCTAAAGAGTATTGCATTACCACAATGGGCTTTCACCACCTGAACTGATAAAAAAATCTAGTCATGTGGCAACTAAAGTAGCCCTATATTTCAAACTAAGAAAACTAGCTATATGCCACTGCATGACTTTGACTATGTTGGTCTGACACATGGTTCCATGTGTTGGGGAGTGTCTGCTTGAGAGAACACTTAACTTGGACTGTCATCATCATGAGGTACAATGGTTGATTCCTGTCCTTGTCCCTTTTGTCTTCTACTACTTGTTGGGTAGTCTGCAACCATCAAAATTATGACCAGAGGTGCTATTGGAGTCAACTATCTTCCACAAAAGGCTAACCACTTGTCCACTCATTTTAGTGCCTTATAATACATGACATACAAGAGATAGGAAGGACCCTACAAGAATGTTCATCAACTTGCAATACATTCATCTATATCTGTCTATATCTATATCCAGTTAATTAGTAAAGCCAATAATGGGCATCACACTGATGAATGTGACATAAATCAAGTTGTGTAAGTCATACAAACCTGCTTTTCTCCACCATCTGAGACATCATAAGACAACTGGGCAGCAGTAAAATTGACATAGCCAGATTTGATAGGTTGCAGAATCAGCACATGAGTTACATTTCCATTTGGTGGTATACTGCTCCATTGAACTGAGCTTTGTCCCTTGACCACTTTGAAATCCGAGGTTGGAAATGAGATATCATTCAAAGCAACATTATAAGCCGAACTAGAACCTACATTATAAATCTTATATACAACTGTAAGGTCCTTATTTTCAACAATGACTTGGTTGAGGATTGTCTTTGATGCAAGCAATTTTGCCCGTGCTTCCAGATCCGCACCACATGCAAATCCAACGAGGGCAACTAACAGAATGTACCGCTAAAAAAGATCAAAACAATATATTCATATATTTTCCTGCTTATAAAGTGAAAGCTGTAAATAATGTCCATGCTGCCCTATATATACGGGAAGTTAGAATTTTCACCAAAAGATCCATAGCTTGCCATTTTACATGTTTTGATGAGTACATCCTAACGAATTTTTCTATAAGAGCTCTTCGATCCACTAGATAGAAAACTCAGAAAAACTTGAATACTGAAGAAAACACACAATAAATCCTAAAGAATGAGTGATATGGTTGACTAAGTCCCATCTAATATTACATTTGTGGATTAAAAGTAGCATGAATATCGACATTACTATTAGATGTGAATGGAAATAACAATATTAATAGGCCTAAGCTTTATTTAGGCCCTCGATCTACGACGGTGCATATCACAACAGTACTCTGGTACGAGACATGTACACGAATTCACTGTTGTCAAAAATTTGCTATATAGCATAATCAACATAGGTAAGACAATGAATTATTCGCCTACCATCACCATTTTCTCTGAAAATATGAACTACTGCTACTCCGATTCCAACTCTGGTCAAACAGACAGACAAAGGAAAGCAACGTTTCATTCCAGCCTCCTTCGGAAGAACCTCGTGTGGTCTCTCTCCCGTAAACTCGATTTCAAATCCTATGACTTGAACGAGGCTGCTTGTTCAAGTTTTCTTAGTGAGGAAAACCCTTCTTGGAATATGCTGTATAGTCAAAACAAGGCGGTAATAACGTTCAGGTCGTGAGATTAGAAATGGCTGCATTTGTATTTTATACAGTAGTGCTCTGCAGTTTCATCGCTGAAAATCCGGCAAGTACTTTTCTTGTTGATGTTAATACAACAGTCAAAGTTGCGGAAGTGGACACAACTTTCCTTTCTGTTGCCCTGGACGCAGAAGAGATAGCTAAGGATCTAAAGCAAGTGCCGTTTAATTCTCCAAAATTCATTGCATTGTGCGAAGGGCTTTCCAAGATTAACTTCAATAGACCAATGCTGTACTTGAGAGTTGGCGGTACCAAAGGGGATGACATAGTCTTTGACTGGACTGGATTGGACGTCAGCTCAGAGAAATATGTGATGAACAGTACAGAATGGGATCAGATCAACTCATTCGCAATGAAAATGCAGTGGAAATTTATATTTGGATTAAACTCATTGGAGCGAAAGAGCGATGGATCGTGGGACCCAACAAATTTCATTATGTTAATGAGATACACATCAGCCAAAGGCTATCTTGTCAATTATGAACTTGGAAATGGTAAGAAATATTCATCTCTATATAGAACTGAATCCGCACCTGCAGTCGTAGCTGATACCAGACAGACTTGGGACAACATTAATTGTAGAAATATATATCATCTGCCTATCTGTGTCATGTGTAATGATGTTGACAATCATGGTGCCCCAAAGTTCTGTCTTTTGTACTGTGCACATTTAACGTAAAAATCTTCATCTTACACTGGTTTATCTCCCATCTCATGGGTCACTGGTGCAGACCAATCTTCTCCACCCTGCCCAGTCCTGTACATCCTCATCTGTCACCCCCAACTGCTGTCATATCCTCTCTAGTGCAATTCTCCCACCCTCTTCCTTCATCCTAATAATCCTTCTCACTCTCTTACCAATGTATCCATCCTCTCTACATTCCACATCTCCCAACCACTCAAGCCTGTACTCTTTCAGCTTATTCGCAATTTCATCCTCTCAAATAGTCTCTTTGGTGATTTCATTCTGTATCTTGTCAATCCTGTTCTTTCCCAGAGTGAATCATAGCATCCTCATTTCCATCACATCCATCTTTCTCTCTTGTCCCTTTGTCACTGCTACCACTTCCATGCTGCATAACATTGCTGATCTTACCATGATCTTATATATCCTGCCTTTCAGCTCTGCTGGTACTTTCCTGTCACATAACAATCCTATGATCTTCTGCCAAGAATTCCACCCTACTTGAATTCTCTTACCAACCTCCTTGTTTGATGCTCCATCACTCTGCACTGTGGAATCAAGATACTTGAACTCCTGTACTTGATAAAATTTTACACCTTGTATTTTCACTTCTCTCTCTAGTTGTTTTTCTCTCATACATAGATACTCTTTTTTCTGCCAGCTCACCTTCATCCCTCTATCTTCCACTGCACTCCCCCATTGCTCTCCTCCATCTTCCACTGTACTCCTAGCCTTTCTTCAACTTCCTCATTTGTCTCCCCATCCAGTGCTACATCATCAGCAAACAACATGCCCCAAGTGGCTGCATTTGCCAGACTATCATACAGATCTTTGCATGCTTCTGCTTTTGCCTTTGCTACTGCTCTCTTAGTTTATCTATTTGCCACTGTATCCTTCCACTGTCTACTCACACCTGTTTTGATCCCTTAGCTTTTTTATCCTTCTTCACACTCACTGCTTCTTGTACTTCCTTGCACCACTACCATGTCTCCTCCTTTCTCCCTGGTTTACCTGGTGTTATTCACTTTTTCTGTGGATGACGTAGTCCACCTGGGTGTTCAAATCGCCACTGGTGTAGGTGATTCTTCTTGACTCTCTCTTTTTGAAATAGGTGTTTGTGACAGCTAGAATATTTGTCACAATGAATTCCAGGATTTTCTCCCCTTCCTCATTCCACACTCCAACCCCAAACTTCATAATGTTGTTACCATATCCATCTGCCCCCTCTCCAATATGTCCATTCAAATCAGCTCCTAACCACACCCTCTCTGTCCCTGGGATCTTTAGACTTCACCGATCAACTTCAAGAAATTTTCCTTTTCTTTCTCATCATATCTAACCTGTGCTGCAGGGCATACACACATACAGTGTTGACTACTTCCTTCTCCAGTTACATCTTTAGCAACATTACTCTTTCTGATTCCCTATGCACCTGCAGTACTCCTTCCTTCATTCCTAGCTCTAGCATGATTCCTACCCCATTTCTCTTTGTCTTGTTCCTGATATAGTACATCTTGTATCCTTTTCCTATTTCTCTTGCTTTTTGCCATTTTGCATAAATATACCTCAACAAAATACCATAAGATTCTTTTTCATGTTTTATGGTGTGACATTCTTTTCTAGAACCAGATTTATATCCTGGTCACCGTAACATCACAATTCCACCTGAACAACTAGCAAGGGATTTTGCTTTGCTTAAGGTGGTAATTGAAGATGAAGCAGCAGCCATTCCAAGTGTGTTTGGACCAGATGTTGCTACACTTAATAGAGACAACTTCTTTGCAAAGTACTTGAACTCTTCATTTATTCCAATGGTCAAATTGTCTTGTTGTGAAAACATCCATTTTTATTTCCATATTTTTGCTATTGTTTGCATAAGTTTACTTGGCAATATGATTTGTACTTCATCCTTTTCTATGCAAATCATCAGTAGTCACTGAAAACTATGCTTGTAAATTAGAATCTGAGACATCCTAGTTTTATGAAATATGGCAATGATAAACATTAATTTGCATTTGTCATCTTTATGCAAATTAGGTTTCTGGCAAATATTGAAAGTGGTATTCTGAATGGAGTAACTTTCCACCAGTAAGTCAACCTTCTGCTTCCTTTTATATACAAACATGAGGAACTTTATAAGAAAAAGAATAGTAGGAAGTGTTTTCTTTTTTGTATCAAAACCCATTGATAAATATTAGCTTAGCAATGTTTTGCCATACATCCATAAGGCACCATGAGCAAAGATGTGGCCACAGGGAGGTTGTGGGGCAATTAACCTCCCACTTATGGAGAAAGGTGGTCATTGGGATTCTTTTAAACTTGAACTGAAGGATGCCTCTTCAAAACATTTTCCACCTAATCCTCTTTTTTGTGGAATAATTTTCACAAAATTGTGGAGTTCCTTATTACTAGTGGCAAGCATGATATTTGGAAGATGAACCTTAAGTCAAAGTAAAAGACTGAAGAAGTTACCTGGAGCTACACCCCTAAGCCCCCTCCATTATTGTTCTCATTTCTTATACCCTAATCACACCCCTTATCATCAGGTAGGTTCATGAGTAACCTACAGGTACCACATACCTCTTTGTCAGCATTTTAGCATATATGTAACCAATGACACATCTCATGGCAAAATTTTGCATTGAGGCACACAATTTATGTCCTAATATCAGGCTGATTTTCAAGATTCAGGCCCATGATGAAACATGCACCTCATCTGATTGAGCTGTGTAAATGGATAGGCCTGGTACTGTTATACTTTGAAGTCAAAGCATGAAGTATACTTTTTGGGTTTCTCCATGGATGCAGAATAAGTGAACTAGGTGGTTTAATGAAGAGATATACTAGGATCATGATCATAAGATTTTTAGGGCCAAAGAAGCAGCTATAATCCTGTTTAATCATCCATTCAAAGCACTGGGTGCTAATGATTGGAGTATTGACTGGATCCTATCTTAGTCGTTTAATATATTTGCCTTCGCTTTATTATAGGCCTAATCAAGTGTAGTCAGTTCTAGAGAAAAATTCTGCCTAAATTCATTGATGTTATTTTTCATCCATACCTGGTAGCTACTATGGTGCAAGTGAAAATGCTACAGCTGCTGATTTTATTAATCCAGCATACTTGGATAAATTCTTAACATATGCAGAAACAGCAAAGGCAATGATTAGACAGGGTGCAACAAGAGATACTCCAATCTTGATTGGAGAGACAGGGAGCACTTATGGTGGAGGTGCTAAAGGACTTTCAGATAGATTTGTTGCTGGCTTTTTGTAAGTTTTTTATTTGTAGTGTAGGCTTACCCTGACTTCTGTCTCATAACTCTCCCAATAAAATACCTGTTAGATATATTTTTATTGTTGTTTTTAGTGTTTTTGTCATAATTACTTAATGTATGTGTTTGTTTTTGTGAGTTTCATTGTTAACTTACTGCTGATATCTGAGTTCCCTGTTGCAAACAATGGTTTTTGATCTATTTTTGCAGATGGCTAGACAAACTTGGCCTTGCTGCACGACTCAACATATCTGTTGTTGTCAGACAAAGCCTTCTTGGTGGCAATTATGCATTAATTGATCAAGACCTTAATCCAAACCCAGTAACTATGACTTAAACATTTATTTTGCTGAAGTCTTCTGCCCAATATATATTTGGTAATTATCATAAGAAGAGTTCTGATGAATTGTTAAAAATGTTACGTTGGTTGAAACAATAGTGGGCAGTATTTAGGCAGCATTTTGCTTTTTCTCAGGTAATACACAATTTGAAAGTGAAAGTGTGAGAAACTAACCAACCCGAGCAGGATTCGAAGTCACGACCCCTGACTTTGTACGTCAAATGCTCCACCAACTGAGCTATTGGGCAACTTTTTCAAATCGTTGCTCCAGCTCATTTGCTCACACTGCCCAAAAATCTACTATTTGCCAGTGTTTCATTTCACTTACTTCTTAAATCATCTTGCTTTCTAAACTGTTATCTGAAGCCTCTTAAGTTTTCTTAACCACAATGAAGTCAATAGTTTTACTACCATGGAAGACCTGCACCAACATTGCTGGATTTTGATAAATCTTTTAGGGAGGGTACTGGTGGTAGATTTACCAACTTTTGTAGAATAGATTTGCAGACTATGCAAATATCCTAGAATCCTCTTACTTTATACCAGAACTAGCTACTACCTTAGGCCGTCGTTTAATTTTTGCGCCATGCTATTTTAGCAATTTTAGCAAAAGGGTATATTTTCGTTAATTTAAAATTGTGCTAAAATTAAGTTTATCTAACTTATGTATTGATTTTAAGTAATTTAGGCTGCCATTTGCTAAATTAATGTTGCGCTAAATCTTGTTCATTCTTTTTCGCTAAATTTGGCAAACGCAGAAAATTAGACGGCTTAAAGTAATCCACTTCATGGGAGCAGTTGTGCCCCTGCCATCTCTATAGACATTATTTTGCAGCAGTCATATGATACCATTTCTTCATCTTTGAAATATTTATTCATACCATTTATTCGGGAAATTGTTTTTCCTGGACATCTAGCATGTCATTTTATCAAATAATTGTTAATCATGGGACATCTGATGTGAGATGACCTTTTCTTATTTTGATGTAAATATGCTAAATAGTAAGCACCATATGCAGTTGGGACCAGATGACTCAGAGTCCTTTCCGGCTGTATGTGGTGCAAACAAAGTATTATATTGTATTTTTATTTTATTTTAATATTTAAAAAAAAAAATTTCTTCCTCTGTGTTCCTACATTTGTAGAGGTTTTTCTCAACAAAACCACTTTTTTTCTGTAGGATTATTGGGTGTCTGTTTTGTACAAGCAGTTGGTTGGATATCGTGTTCTAAATGTAACTGGATCCCTAGAACCCAAGAGACAAGCTAGAATTTATTCACATTGCATCAATGAATATGGAAGGTACGTTTATAATCAGATTTTGTTGATTTACCTTTTGATGAAAAGCCCTATGATAAATTTGCACGGGAAAATTCTATACTGCAGACGGTGTTGTAATGAAATAATTTCTGGATGGCACTACATGACCCCAAACGACCCCCTGCTCAGGACAGTCGAGAGTTGTTTTAGGGCCTGGGACATTTGATAAGAATGGGCCCATCATGACATCAGTATCCTCTTTCATAACTTTCCGGGGCCCCTTTCTGGTTCGCAGCTCGGGAAAATTTTCTCACTTACGTTCTGAGCTGTCTGCTGAGCTATTCGGTTTTCAAATATATATTTCGACAGTGTGCATGTTGAATAGAATGCGTTTGCAGAAGGTGTCCATGATTTAAATGCGTGTGGTAAGTTTAAACGTAAGCTGCTCGCAATGATAAGACCAGATATGAAATCTATCACTGAACTTCCCATCATTTGCTGTTTTAGTTGCCTAACTAAGCTTCGTGTTCGATTCAACCCCTCAAACGAGCGTAAATTTCGGCATAACTGACGTCATGTTAGTCCAATCTGCACATGTAATGCTGGCATTGAGGCTAATGAGCATTTCCTCTTCCACCACCCTTTTTGTGAGCCAATGAATACTGCTAGCAAATTAATTTTGGAGGCAGCACTATCATTTATCTTGTTGACTGGCTGGTTGAAGAAAGCTGATCAAAACACCAGCAACACTTCACCCTTTCTCCCTTCCCGAATAAACTTCATCTGTAGTCCTCTCTAATGTCATTTAAGGTTTCTTTTCTCACTATTCATAAATTTCTTTAATTTTTTGCAGCCACAAGTATGCTGCTGGAGACATTGTCATGATTGCAATTAACCTCGATCCACGAACCAACCTCATGTTCAATTTACAAGACCCTTTATCAAAGCTCACAGCAGATGCTTTTGTTTTGGAACCTGTTGGTGATATTACATCCAAGTGAGAGTTACTTTAAATATCTATGTGATGGTCTTATGTGGAAAGTTCTATGCCTTATTAGAGCCCTTTCTCATTTCAATTGTTTATTTTACTTTTTACTCATTTTTCGTTTATATGCACTTTCGAATGAGTATACACTCTCACTAGACCTTTGATTTATCATTTTTGTATCGTGGAAAAATGAGGTTTGAGTTTTTTGTGTGCCTCATTTTGATACAGCCATGCTATACAACTCAAAGCCATTACAACAACATATGGTCTCAATATCATGAAATATAGAGGTTGTACCTTTTCGTGTACACCACCTACTGAAATAAACATGTGTATATCGCTGAAAATTATTTAAAGTGATGCAATCATGGAAGGGTACCTCATTCACTTTCAGATTGTGGAAGGTGTTTATCCATAGTTTATATTTATATCCAACTATTAATATATTACTCATCATATGTCATGTGTCATATCATATTTGATAAAAGGATCAAATTGTGATATTGAGACCTCCTGGGGCACATTCTTTATCTACAAATATTCATTGTACGTGTATGGCTTGTACTTATGGTGCAAACGGATTCGCTACGTCGATATCTTTCCCATTTTGCCGTCTACTTCCTCTCGAACATTATAGATTCGTTTGTCATATTGAAAATTCTATCTGCTGGCTTTGTTGTTTGTGAAGGCATTTTTTTTGTTTATGTATATAAGACTGCTGTAACTTGTGCCTAAATGACTTGAAAAAGTTGCAGACCACTGATAGGATATAGCAAGTTTTTGATTAGATCTATAGGGAAACGAGGCGTGAGAAAGTCATTTGCGAATGACCAAGACGTATTGCATATATCTATCCTTTATTATGAAACGGAGTGAAATCTGTGTAATAAGGGCAGTTCCCAAGATTATTTTTCCACTTCCGGTCAAGCGAAGCTTTAAGACGCTTCCGATTACTTTTACTCTTTGTTGCTGTTTCCTTCATTTTGCATGTTGACTGCAGTTATATCTATCATCATTAAATTTCTCTTATACAGTGTTTGATTTTCTCCCACAGGGAAATGTTATTGAATGGTCAAATTCTTGAAATGATTGACGACAAAACTCTGCCTGCATTTACGGCGAAAGAAGTTCAGCAGCCATTCTCTTTGCCACCACTTACGTATGGATTTTTTGTGGTAAAGCAGGCTAAGGCATTTGCTTGCATGTAATGTTGGATGATAGCCAATATATGCCATTATGGTAGCGAAGCTTAAAAGGGTAATTTAAATTATTTCAGCCTGTCATTAAATTTGCCTTTTCTTGCCATTGATTGTATAAGCTCCAATTCTTTGATTGGCTGAGACCTCTGATCACGTGTAAATTCTCCATACTTTTTCACCTATTTAGAGCATGCGATTCTATAAACAAATTTTGAATCGCAACAAATTTTAAGCCAATTTTCTGATTGCTTGTGGCACCTTTTAATACCCACTCATAGATGTGATACTATCTTTTTGTTAGCCTACAAAGGGCTCTCAAGTTTCATAAACAGCTCAGTGTCTGAATCTAGAATTGCCATTTATTATCAATAGATACACTAGAGAACAGATTGTTTTCATCCCCTGGCTTTGTCTGCCATTTTAACGTCAACCCCTATCTCCTCTTACATAATAGGATGGACATTTAAACCTGTCAATTTACTGTGCAGACGAGCAAAAAACTTAGATGTAAAGCAACAGTATGGTTAAATTACCTTCAAAACTGACTTTGCTACTTCCACTACCCCCCCTCCACATTGATTTGCAATCCCCCTTTTATTACTTTTCCAGACTTATTGCCCCTCGATTACCTAGAGAGTATTGTTCTGAATCTTTGAAATTGTACGCACATCATTCATGCTTTATACTAAGTATTTTGTAAATTTTTTGTATTTAAAATAGAACCCCTTGGACGCCCGCAGTTGCAGACCACAAATACTGTACATGTGATTTTATATACTTCTGCACTCCACAACGGTCACAACAGATTCACGTCATCGTTTGTTAAGATTAATTTTTCAGCCAATTTAAAAATGCCTTGTTATTTCATCAAAATGGTACATAGAATTATTTTTATCAATTGCAAGCATTGCAAAGTATAATATTTTTTCTTTATTATGCTTACTTTGATTTGTATATATTATCGTCATTAATTTTAAAATGCAGCTTTCATCTCAAATTTTTGATGTCTTATTCTACCATTGTTCCTTCCACTAGAAACAGTTCATCTTTAGGCATGCATTTTACTCTCAGGGATCAAAGAAGAGCCCAATTTCTTACCAGATTTTGAGGTAAGCGAAAGCTGATCATAACTTATCAATTTACATCTTTTGCAATGCATACTAATATCTTTTAGCCACGTGGCATTAATTACAAAACCATCGAAAACCATAGAAAAGTAGTTCCTATCATGAAAAGTAGTATGATGTATTGACCTACAGTGGGCAAGTTATTTTTCTTACATTTATTTGCGTCATCTTCAACTTTTTCAACGACATGAAGAGTGTCCCTGTCATGTCACAGCCTGTGCTTCTATGTCCATTTACAAAAATGAACTATGAGCCGGCCTATTCACCAATTTCTTATCAGCCCATGTATCAATACTTTCACTACAGCGTACCTTCCTATCTCTTTATTCGAATCAGTGGTAGCTTTACTTTCTCAGTCACCAAGCTCCTTTGTATCGTGGTACCAGTACACTCCACCCCGTCAGTTTTGCCTTGCCATGCGTATCAAAACACATATCCTTTGCTCACATGACATCATTCCATTAGGTCAGTAGGGAATATTCTAAGATATGTTGATCTAAACTACATTGCTTTGCTATCACATTTCCTGCACCTAGCAATCTCTGTTATCGCATGTCCATATCTTTATTCCATTGCTTTTCTGAGCATGATGCATATTATTCCATGGAAGCACCAACCATCAGCTACCATAGTTACTTTCCGCCAAAATAACACGTTTATAGCATCACCTAATAGTAATACTCTGCAATCAAATTAGTCAACTTTACATCCAACTACCGAGGCTATGTTTACCTTTTGGCCAAAATTGGCTCATTTTCATCATTTTGCAATCTGCAAGTAGAATCTCCACTCAAATCATTCCGTTTCAATATAGATCACTATGTACAAAACTACGATGAGCCTTCCTTTTGGGACAAAGTAAGCTCATTTTACCACTTTTCAATCTCAAAGCATAATCTTCCATTTTCGACTCCAGTAATTTTATTTCACGGTACTAAGGCTAAAACCTTACTTTTTGTTCACATTTGCCATATATTCAAAACTTTACAATCTCCAACAAAATAGGTGAGTATGACTTTCAAGCATCAACACGAGATGGCAATGAGTCAATTTTGGGCAAAACGGAATAACTAGAATTGACTGATTTTGCTTGGAGTTCAAGCAGTGGTGTCAGTCAGCCGACTATAGCCAAAAAGGTAGGACAGTAACATTTGCATTTAGCTGACAAGTGGCCAGAACTGAAATTTACCGATTTTGATTGGTAGTTGACCAGTAATCAACCACAGTCAACTTTGATCGACAGGTACCGCTATTAGATCCTTTATATTTTCCTCAAAAATAGGCACAATTGACCCTGACCTATGTTGTTTGCGTATGAACACCCGTTGACACTGAGCCAATTGTAGCAAACAAGTAAGGCCTTGGCATTTTCCCCAAACCTACCGAATCTTGAAGTTCATTCATTTTAATTTAAGATTGACAAATAATGAACATGAGTCATTTTTGCCAAATTACAAGCCTATAGCGTTGGTATTTCGCCCACTCATAACCAAATTTGAAATTCATTCATTTTGATTACCCATCGACAAATGATGACAATGAGCCACTTTTGGCTAGACAGTAAGGCTATAGCCTTGGTATATTGCCCAAAAACGACCAAAAGTTCAAATTCATTGACTTTCATTGGAAAGGGATGATACTTAGCTATTTTTGGCAACAAAGAAAGCCTGTAGCTTTTGTATTTTGCTGACACATGACAAATTCATTGGTTTTGATTACAGATTGACAAGTGATGAAAACAAACCATTTTTGGCCAGACAGTCAGGCTATAGCCTTGGTATTTTCCAGAGCGGTGACCAAAATGACACTTGATTGATTTTGATTGAACATTGAAAAGTAATGAAAATGAGGCATTTTTGGGCAAACAGTAAGGCTATAGCCTTGGTATTTTGCTCAAAAATGACCAAATTTGAAATTGATTGATTTTGATTGAACATTGAAAAGTGATGAAAATGAGGCATTTTTGGGCAAAAAGTAAGGCTATAGCCTTGGTATTTTGCTCAAAAATGACCAAATTTGACATTGATTGATTTTGATTGAACAATGAAAAGTGATGAAAATGAGGCATTTTTGGGCAAAAAGTAAGGCTATAGCCTTGGTATTTTGCTCAAAAATGACCAAATTTGAAATTGATTGATTTTGATTGAACATTGAAAAGTGATGAAAATGAGGCATTTATGGGCAAAAAGTAAGGCTATAGCCTTGGTATTTTGCTCAAAAATGACCATATTTGAAATTGATTGATTTTGATTGAACATTGAAAAGTGATGAAAATGAGGCATTTTTGGGCACAAAGTAAGGCTATAGCCTTGGTATTTTGCTCAAAAATGACCAAATTTGAAATTGATTGATTTTGATTGAACATTGAAAAGTGATGAAAATGAGGCATTTTTGGGCAAAAAGTAAGGCTATAGCCTTGGTACTTTGCTCAAAAATGACCAAATTTGAAATTGATTGATTTTGATTGACCAATGAACAGTGATGAAAATGAGGCATTTTTGGCCAAAAAGTAAGGCTATAGCCTTGGTATTTTGCTCAAAAATGACCAAATTTGAAATTGATTGATTTTGATTGACCATTGACAAGTGATCAAAATGAGGCATTTTTGGGCAAAAAGTAAGGCTATAGCCTTGGTATTTTGCTCAAAAATGACCAAATTTGAAATTGATTGATTTTGATTGAACATTGAAAAGTGATGAAAATGAGGCATTTTTGGGCAAAAAGTAAGGCTATAGCCTTGGTATTTTGCTCAAAAATGACCAAATTTGAAATTGATTGATTTTGATTGAACATTGAAAAGTGATGAAAATGAGGCATTTTTGGGCAAAAAGTAAGGCTATAGCCTTGGTATTTTGCTTAAAAATGACCAAATTTGAAATTGATTGATTTTGATTGAACATTGAAAAGTGATGAAAATGAGGCATTTTTGGGCAAAAAGTAAGGGTATAGCCTTGGTATTTTGCTCAAAAATGACCAAATTTGAAATTGATTGATTTTGATTGAACATTGAAAAGTGATGAAAATGAGGCATTTTTGGGCAAAAAGTAAGGCTATAGCCTTGGTATTTTGCTCAAAAATGACCAAATTTGAAATTGATTGATTTTGATTGAACATTGAAAAGTGATGAAACTGAGGCATTTTTGGGCAAAAAGTAGGGCTATAGCCTTGGTATTTTGCTCAAAAATCACCAAATTTGACATTGATTGATTTTGATTGAACATTGAAAAGTGATGAAAATGAGTCATTTTTGGGCAAAAAGTAAGGCTATAGCCTTGGTATTTTGCTCAAAAATGACCAAATTTGAAATTGAGTGATTTTGATTGAACATTGAAAAGTGATGAAAATGAGGCATTTTTGGGCAAAAAGTAAGGCTATAGCCTTGGTATTTTGCTCAAAAATGACCAAATTTGAAATTGATTGATTTTGATTGAACATTGAAAAGTGATGAAAATGAGGCATTTTTGGGCAAAAAGTAAGGCTATAGCCTTGGTATTTTGCTCAAAAATGACCAAATTTGAAATTGATTGATTTTGATTGAACATTGAAAAGTGATGAAAATGAGGCATTTTTGGGCAAAAAGTAAGGCTATAGCCTTGGTATTTTGCTCAAAAATGACCAAATTTGAAATTGATTGATTTTGATTGAGCATTGAAAAGTGATGAAAATGAGGCATTTTTGGGCAAAAAGTAAGGCTATAGCCTTGGTATTTTGCTCAAAAATGACCAAATTTGAAATTGATTGATTTTGATTGAACATTGAAAAGTGATGAAAATGAGGCATTTTTGGGCAAAAAGTAAGGCTATAGCCTTGGTATCTTGCTCAAAAATGACCAAATTTGAAATTGATTGATTTTGATTGAACATTGAAAAGTGATGAAAATGAGGCATTTTTGGGCAAAAAGTAAGGCTATAGCCTTGGTATTTTGCTCAAAAATGACCAAATTTGAAATTGATTGATTTTGATTGAACATTGAAAAGTGATGAAAATGAGGCATTTTTGGGCAAAAAGTAAGGCTATAGCCTTGGTATTTTGCTCAAAAATGACCAAATTTGAAATTGATTGATTTTGATTGAACATTGAAAAGTGATGAAAATGAGGCACTTTTGGGCAAAAAGTAAGGCTATAGCCTTGGTATTTTGCTTAAAAATGACCAAATTTGAAATTGATTGATTTTGATTGAACATTGAAAAGTGATGAAAATGAGGCATTTTTGGGCAAAAAGTAAGGGTATAGCCTTGGTATTTTGCTCAAAAATGACCAAATTTGAAATTGATTGATTTTGATTGAACATTGAAAAGTGATGAAAATGAGGCATTTTTGGGCAAACAGTAAGGCTATAGCCTTGGTATTTTGCTCAAAAATGACCAAATTTGAAATTGATTGATTTTGATTGAACATTGAAAAGTGATGAAACTGAGGCATTTTTGGGCAAAAAGTAGGGCTATAGCCTTGGTATTTTGCTCAAAAATGACCAAATTTGAAATTGATTGATTTTGATTGAACATTGAAAAGTGATGAAAATGAGTCATTTTTGGGCAAAAAGTAAGGCTATAGCCTTGGTATTTTGCTCAAAAATGACCAAATTTGAAATTGAGTGATTTTGATTGAACATTGAAAAGTGATGAAAATGAGGCATTTTTGGGCAAAAAGTAAGGCTATAGCCTTGGTATTGTGCTCAAAAATGACCAAATTTGAAATTGATTGATTTTGATTGAACATTGAAAAGTGATGAAAATGAGGCATTTTTGGGCAAAAAGTAAGGCTATAGCCTTGGTATTTTGCTCAAAAATGACCAAATTTGAAATTGATTGATTTTGATTGAACATTGAAAAGTGATGAAAATGAGGCATTTTTGGGCAAAAAGTAAGGCTATAGCCTTGGTATTTTGCTCAAAAATGACCAAATTTGAAATTGATTGATTTTGATTGAGCATTGAAAAGTGATGAAAATGAGGCATTTTTGGGCAAAAAGTAAGGCTATAGCCTTGGTATTTTGCTCAAAAATGACCAAATTTGAAATTGATTGATTTTGATTGAACATTGAAAAGTGATGAAAATGAGGCATTTTTGGGCAAAAAGTAAGGCTATAGCCTTGGTATTTTGCTCAAAAATGACCAAATTTAAAATTGATTGATTTTGATTGAACATTGAAAAGTGATGAAAATGAGGCATTTTTGGGCAAAAAGTAAGGCTATAGCCTTGGTATTTTGCTCACAAATGACCAAATTTGAAATTGATTGATTTTGATTGAACATTGAAAAGTGATGAAAATGAGGCATTTTTGGGCAAAAAGTAAGGCTATAGCCTTGGTACTTTGCTCAAAAATGACCAAATTTGAAATTGATTGATTTTGATTGACCAATGAACAGTGATGAAAATGAGGCATTTTTGGGCAAAAAGTAAGGCTATAGCCTTGGTATTTTGCTCAAAAATGACCAAATTTGAAATTGATTGAGTTTGATTGACCATTGAAAAGTGATGAAAATGAGGCATTTTTGGGCAAACAGTAAGGCTATAGCCTTGGTATTTTGCTCAAAAATGACCAAATTTGAAATTGATTGATTTTGATTGAACATTGAAAAGTGATGAAACTGAGGCATTTTTGGGCAAAAAGTAGGGCTATAGCCTTGGTATTTTGCTCAAAAATGACCAAATTTGAAATTGATTGATTTTGATTGAACATTGAAAAGTGATGAAAATGAGTCATTTTTGGGCAAAAAGTAAGGCTATAGCCTTGGTATTTTGCTCAAACATGACCAAATTTGAAATTGAGTGATTTTGATTGAACATTGAAAAGTGATGAAAATGAGGCATTTTTGGGCAAAAAGTAAGGCTATAGCCTTGGTATTGTGCTCAAAAATGACCAAATTTGAAATTGATTGATTTTGATTGAACATTGAAAAGTGATGAAAATGAGGCATTTTTGGGCAAAAAGTAAGGCTATAGCCTTGGTATTTTGCTCAAAAATGACCAAATTTGAAATTGATTGATTTTGATTGAACATTGAAAAGTGATGAAAATGAGGCATTTTTGGGCAAAAAGTAAGGCTATAGCCTTGGTATTTTGCTCAAAAATGACCAAATTTGAAATTGATTGATTTTGATTGAGCATTGAAAAGTGATGAAAATGAGGCATTTTTGGGCAAAAAGTAAGGCTATAGCCTTGGTATTTTGCTCAAAAATGACCAAATTTGAAATTGATTGATTTTGATTGAACATTGAAAAGTGATGAAAATGAGGCATTTTTGGGCAAAAAGTAAGGCTATAGCCTTGGTATTTTGCTCAAAAATGACCAAATTTGAAATTGATTGATTTTGATTGAACATTGAAAAGTGATGAAAATGAGGCATTTTTGGGCAAAAAGTAAGGCTATAGCCTTGGTATTTTGCTCACAAATGACCAAATTTGAAATTGATTGATTTTGATTGAACATTGAAAAGTGATGAAAATGAGGCATTTTTGGGCAAAAAGAAAGGCTATAGCCTTGGTACTTTGCTCAAAAATGACCAAATTTGAAATTGATTGATTTTGATTGACCAATGAACAGTGATGAAAATGAGGCATTTTTGGGCAAAAAGTAAGGCTATAGCCTTGGTATTTTGCTCAAAAATGACCAAATTTGAAATTGATTGATTTTGATTGAACATTGAAAAGTGATGAAAATGAGGCATTTTTGGGCAAAAAGTAAGGCTATAGCCTTGGTATTTTGCTCACAAATGACCAAATTTGAAATTGATTGATTTTGATTGAACATTGAAAAGTGATGAAAATGAGGCATTTTTGGGCAAAAAGTAAGGCTATAGCCTTGGTACTTTGCTCAAAAATGACCAAATTTGAAATTGATTGATTTTGATTGACCAATGAACAGTGATGAAAATGAGGCATTTTTGGGCAAAAAGTAAGGCTATAGCCTTGGTATTTTGCTCAAAAATGACCAAATTTGAAATTGATTGAGTTTGATTGACCATTGAAAAGTGATGAAAATGAGGCATTTTTGGGCGAAAAGTAAGGCTATAGCCTTGGTATTTTGCTCAAAAATGACCAAATTTGAAATTGATTGATTTTGATTGAACATTGAAAAGTGATGAAACTGAGGCATTTTGGGCAAAAAGTAAGGCTATAGCCTTGGTATTTTGCTCAAAAATGACCAAATTTGAAATTGATTGATTTTGATTGAACATTGAAAAGTGATGAAAATGAGGCAAGTTTGGGCAAAAAGTAAGGCTATAGCCTTGGTATTTTGCTTAAAAATGACCAAATTTGAAATTGATTGATTTTGATTGAACATTGAAAAGTGATGAAAATGAGGCATTTTTGGGCAAAAAGTAAGGGTATAGCCTTGGTATTTTGCTCAAAAATGACCAAATTTGAAATTGATTGATTTTGATTGAACATTGAAAAGTGATGAAAATGAGGCATTTTTGGGCAAAAAGTAAGGGTATAGCCTTGGTATTTTGCTCAAAAATGACCAAATTTGAAATTGATTGATTTTGATTGAACATTGAAAAGTGATGAAACTGAGGCATTTTTGGGCAAAAAGTAGGGCTATAGCCTTGGTATTTTGCTCAAAAATCACCAAATTTGACATTGATTGATTTTGATTGAACATTGAAAAGTGATGAAAATGAGGCATTTTTGGGCAAAAAGTAAGGCTATAGCCTTGGTATTTTGCTCAAAAATGACCAAATTTGAAATTGATTGATTTTGATTGAACATTGAAAAGTGATGAAAATGAGGCATTTTTGGGCAAAAAGTAAGGCTATAGCCTTGGTATTTTGCTCAAAAATGACCAAATTTGAAATTGATTGATTTTGATTGAGCATTGAAAAGTGATGAAAATGAGGCATTTTTGGGCAAAAAGTAAGGCTATAGCCTTGGTATTTTGCTCAAAAATGACCAAATTTGAAATTGATTGATTTTGATTGAACATTGAAAAGTGATGAAAATGAGGCATTTTTGGGCAAAAAGTAAGGCTATAGCCTTGGTATTTTGCTCAAAATTGACCAAATTTGAAATTGATTGATTTTGATTGAACATTGAAAAGTGATGAAAATGAGGCATTTTTGGGCAAAAAGTAAGGCTATAGCCTTGGTATTTTGCTCAAAAATGACCAAATTTGAAATTGATTGATTTTGATTGAACATTGAAAAGTGATGAAAATGAGGCATTTTTGGGCAAAAAGTAAGGCTATAGCCTTGGTATTTTGCTCAAAAATGACCAAATTTGACATTGATTGATTTTGATTGAACATTGAAAAGTGATGAAAATGAGTCATTTTTGGGCAAACAGTAAGGCTATAGCCTTGGTATTTTGCTCAAAAATGACCAAATTTGAAATTGAGTGATTTTGATTGAACATTGAAAAGTGATGAAAATGAGGCATTTTTGGGCAAAAAGTAAGGCTATAGCCTTGGTATTTTGCTCAAAAATGACCAAATTTGAAATTGATTGATTTTGATTGAACATTGAAAAGTGATGAAAATGAGGCATGTTTGGGCAAAAAGTAAGGCTATAGCCTTGGTATTTTGCTCAAAAATGACCAAATTTGAAATTGATTGATTTTGATTGAACATTGAAAAGTGATGAAAATGAGGCATTTTTGGGCAAAAAGTAAGGCTATAGCCTTGGTATTTTGCTCAAAAATGACCACATTTGAAATTGATTGATTTTGATTGAGCATTGAAAAGTGATGAAAATGAGGCATTTTTGGGCAAAAAGTAAGGCTATAGCCTTGGTATTTTGCTCAAAAATGACCAAATTTGAAATTGATTGATTTTGATTGAACATTGAAAAGTGATGAAACTGAGGCATTTTTGGGCAAAAAGTAAGGCTATAGCCTTGGTATTTTGCTCAAAAATGACCAAATTTGAAATTGATTGATTTTGATTGAACATTGAAAAGTGATGAAAATGAGGCATTTTTGGGCAAAAAGTAAGGCTATAGCCTTGGTATTTTGCTCAAAAATGACCAAATTTGACATTGATTGATTTTGATTGAACATTGAAAAGTGATGAAAATGAGTCATTTTTGGGCAAAAGGTAAGGCTATAGCCTTGGTATTTTGCTCAAAAATGACCAAATTTGAAATTGAGTGATTTTGATTGAACATTGAAAAGTGATGTAAATGAGGCATTTTTGGGCAAAAAATAAGGCTATAGCCTTGGTATTTTGCTCAAAAATGACCAAATTTGAAATTGATTGATTTTGATTGAACATTGAAAAGTGATGAAAATGATGCATTTTTGGGCAAAAAGTAAGGCTATAGCCTTGGTATTTTGCTCAAAAATGACCAAATTTGAAATTGATTGATTTTGATTGAACATTGAAAAGTGATGAAAATGAGGCATTTTTAGGCAAAAAGTAAGGCTATAGCCTTGGTATTTTGCTCAAAAATGACCAAATTTGAAATTGATTGATTTTGATTGAGCATTGAAAAGTGATGAAAATGAGGCATTTTTGGGCAAAAAGTAAGGCTATAGCCTTGGTATTTTGCTCAAAAATGACCAAATTTGAAATTGATTGATTTTGATTGAACATTGAAAAGTGATGAAAATGAGTCATTTGTGGGCAAAAAGTAAGGCTATAGCCTTGGTATTTTGCTCAAAAATGACCAAATTTGAAATTGATTGATTTTGATTGAACATTGAAAAGTGATGAAAATGAGGCATTTTTAGGCAAAAAGAAAGGCTATAGCCTTGGTATTTTGCTCAAAAATGACCAAATTTGAAATTGATTGATTTTGATTGAACATTGAAAAGTGATGAAAATGAGGCATTTTTGGGCAAAAAGTAAGGCTATAGCCTTGGTATTTTGCTCAAAAATGACCAAATTTGAAATTGATTGATTTTGATTGAACATTGAAAAGTGATGAAAATGAGGCATATTTGGGCAAAAAGTAAGGCTATAGCCTTGGTATTTTGCTCAAAAATGACCAAATGTGAAATTGATTGATTTTGATTGAGCATTGAAAAGTGATGAAAATGAGGCATTTTTGGGCAAAAAGTAAGGCTATAGCCTTGGTATTTTGCTCAAAAATGACCAAATTTGAAATTGATTGATTTTGATTGAACAATGAGAAGTGATGAAAATGAGGCATTTTTGGGCAAAAAGTAAGGCTATAGCCTTGGTATTTTGCTCAAAAATGACCAAATTTGAAATTGATTGATTTTGATTGAACATTGAAAAGTGATGAAAATGAGGCATTTATGGGCAAAAAGTAGGGCTATAGCCTTGGTATTTTGCTCAAAAATGACCAAATTTGAAATTGATTGATTTTGATTGAACATTGAAAAGTGATGAAAATGAGGCATGTTTGGGCAAAAAGTAAGGCTATAGCCTTGGTATTTTGCTCAAAAATGACCAAATTTGAAATTGATTGATTTTGATTGAACATTGAAAAGTGATGAAAATGAGGCATGTTTGGGCAAAAAGTAAGGCTATAGCCTTGGTATTTTGCTCAAAAATGACCAAATTTGAAATTGATTGATTTTGATTGAACATTGAAAAGTGATGAAAATGAGGCATTTTTGGGCAAAAAGTAAGGCTATAGCCTTGGTATTTTGCTCAAAAATGACCACATTTGAAATTGATTGATTTTGATTGAGCATTGAAAAGTGATGAAAATGAGGCATTTTTGGGCAAAAAGTAAGGCTATAGCCTTGGTATTTTGCTCAAAAATGACCAAATTTGAAATTGATTGATTTTGATTGAACATTGAAAAGTGATGAAAATGAGGCATTTTTGGGCAAAAAGTAAGGCTATAGCCTTGGTATTTTGCTCAAAAATGACCAAATTTGAAATTGATTGATTTTGATTGAACATTGAAAAGTGATGAAAATGAGGCATTTTTGGGCAAAAAGTAAGGCTATAGCCTTGGTATTTTGCTCAAAAATGACCACATTTGAAATTGATTGATTTTGATTGAACATTAAAAAGTGATGAAAATGAGGCATTTTTGGGCAAAAAGTAGGGCTATAGCCTTGGTATTTTGCTCAAAAATGACCAAATTTGAAATTGATTGATTTTGATTGAGCATTGAAAAGTGATGAAAATGAGGCATTTTTGGGCAAAAAGTAAGGCTATAGCCTTGGTATTTTGCTCAAAAATGACCAAATTTGAAATTGATTGATTTTGATTGAACATTGAAAAGTGATGAAAATGAGGCATGTTTCGGCAAAAAGTAAGGCTATAGCCTTGGTATTTTGCTCAAAAATGACCAAATTTGAAATTGATTGATTTTGATTGAACATTGAAAAGTGATGAAAATGAGGCATTTTTGGGCAAAAAGTAAGGCTATAGCCTTGGTATTTTGCTCAAAAATGACCACATTTGAAATTGATTGATTTTGATTGAGCATTGAAAAGTGATGAAAATGAGGCATTTTTGGGCAAAAAGTAAGGCTATAGCCTTGGTATTTTGCTCAAAAATGACCAAATTTGAAATTGATTGATTTTGATTGAACATTGAAAAGTGATGAAACTGAGGCATTTTTGGGCAAAAAGTAAGGCTATAGCCTTGGTATTTTGCTCAAAAATGACCACATTTGAAATTGATTGATTTTGATTGAACATTGAAAAGTGATGAAAATGAGGCATTTTTGGGCAAAAAGTAAGGCTATAGCCTTGGTATTTTGCTCAAAAATGACCAAATTTGAAATTGATTGATTTTGATTGAACATTGAAAAGTGATGAAAATGAGGCATATTTGGGCAAAAAGTAAGGCTATAGCCTTGGTATTTTGCTCAAAAATGACCAAATGTGAAATTGATTGATTTTGATTGAGCATTGAAAAGTGATGAAAATGAGGCATTTTTGGGCAAAAAGTAAGGCTATAGCCTTGGTATTTTGCTCAAAAATGACCAAATTTGAAATTGATTGATTTTGATTGAACAATGAGAAGTGATGAAAATGAGGCATTTTTGGGCAAAAAGTAAGGCTATAGCCTTGGTATTTTGCTCAAAAATGACCAAATTTGAAATTGATTGATTTTGATTGAACATTGAAAAGTGATGAAAATGAGGCATTTATGGGCAAAAAGTAGGGCTATAGCCTTGGTATTTTGCTCAAAAATGACCAAATTTGAAATTGATTGATTTTGATTGAACATTGAAAAGTGATGAAAATGAGGCATGTTTGGGCAAAAAGTAAGGCTATAGCCTTGGTATTTTGCTCAAAAATGACCAAATTTGAAATTGATTGATTTTGATTGAACATTGAAAAGTGATGAAAATGAGGCATGTTTGGGCAAAAAGTAAGGCTATAGCCTTGGTATTTTGCTCAAAAATGACCAAATTTGAAATTGATTGATTTTGATTGAACATTGAAAAGTGATGAAAATGAGGCATTTTTGGGCAAAAAGTAAGGCTATAGCCTTGGTATTTTGCTCAAAAATGACCACATTTGAAATTGATTGATTTTGATTGAGCATTGAAAAGTGATGAAAATGAGGCATTTTTGGGCAAAAAGTAAGGCTATAGCCTTGGTATTTTGCTCAAAAATGACCAAATTTGAAATTGATTGATTTTGATTGAACATTGAAAAGTGATGAAACTGAGGCATTTTTGGGCAAACAGTAAGGCTATAGCCTTGGTATTTTGCTCAAAAATGACCAAATTTGAAATTGATTGATTTTGATTGAACATTGAAAAGTGATGAAAATGAGGCATTTTTGGGCAAAAAGTAAGGCTATAGCCTTGGTATTTTGCTCAAAAATGACCACATTTGAAATTGATTGATTTTGATTGAACATTAAAAAGTGATGAAAATGAGGCATTTTTGGGCAAAAAGTAGGGCTATAGCCTTGGTATTTTGCTCAAAAATGACCAAATTTGAAATTGATTGATTTTGATTGAGCATTGAAAAGTGATGAAAATGAGGCATTTTTGGGCAAAAAGTAAGGCTATAGCCTTGGTATTTTGCTCAAAAATGACCAAATTTGAAATTGATTGATTTTGATTGAACATTGAAAAGTGATGAAAATGAGGCATGTTTGGGCAAAAAGTAAGGCTATAGCCTTGGTATTTTGCTCAAAAATGACCAAATTTGAAATTGATTGATTTTGATTGAACATTGAAAAGTGATGAAAATGAGGCATTTTTGGGCAAAAAGTAAGGCTATAGCCTTGGTATTTTGCTCAAAAATGACCACATTTGAAATTGATTGATTTTGATTGAGCATTGAAAAGTGATGAAAATGAGGCATTTTTGGGCAAAAAGTAAGGCTATAGCCTTGGTATTTTGCTCAAAAATGACCAAATTTGAAATTGATTGATTTTGATTGAACATTGAAAAGTGATGAAACTGAGGCATTTTTGGGCAAAAAGTAAGGCTATAGCCTTGGTATTTTGCTCAAAAATGACCACATTTGAAATTGATTGATTTTGATTGAACATTGAAAAGTGATGAAAATGAGGCATTTTTGGGCAAAAAGTAGGGCAATAGCCTTGGTATTTTGCTCAAAAATGACCAAATTTGAAATTGATTGATTTTGATTGAGCATTGAAAAGTGATGAAAATGAGGCATTTTTGGGCAAAAAGTAAGGCTATAGCCTTGGTATTTTGCTCAAAAATGACCAAATTTGAAATTGATTGATTTTGATTGAACATTGAAAAGTGATGAAAATGAGTCATTTGTGGGCAAAAAGTAAGGCTATAGCCTTGGTATTTTGCTCAAAAATGACCAAATTTGAAATTGATTGATTTTGATTGAACATTGAAAAGTGATGAAAATGAGGCATTTTTAGGCAAACAGAAAGGCTATAGCCTTAGTATTTTGCTCAAAAATGACCAAATTTGAAATTGATTGATTTTGATTGAACATTGAAAAGTGATGAAAATGAGGCATTTTTGGGCAAAAAGTAAGGCTATAGCCTTGGTATTTTGCTCAAAAATGACCAAATTTGAAATTGATTGATTTTGATTGAACATTGAAAAGTGATGAAAATGAGGCATATTTGGGCAAAAAGTAAGGCTATAGCCTTGGTATTTTGCTCAAAAATGGCCAAATGTGAAATTGATTGATTTTGATTGAGCATTGAAAAGTGATGAAAATGAGGCATTTTTGGGCAAAAAGTAAGGCTATAGCCTTGGTATTTTGCTCAAAAATGACCAAATTTGAAATTGATTGATTTTGATTGAACAATGAGAAGTGATGAAAATGAGGCATTTTTGGGCAAAAAGTAAGGCTATAGCCTTGGTATTTTGCTCAAAAATGACCAAATTTGAAATTGATTGATTTTGATTGAACATTGAAAAGTGATGAAAATGAGGCATTTATGGGCAAAAAGTAGGGCTATAGCCTTGGTATTTTGCTCAAAAATGACCAAATTTGAAATTGATTGATTTTGATTGAACATTGAAAAGTGATGAAAATGAGGCATGTTTGGGCAAAAAGTAAGGCTATAGCCTTGGTATTTTGCTCAAAAATGACCAAATTTGAAATTGATTGATTTTGATTGAACATTGAAAAGTGATGAAAATGAGGCATTTTTGGGCAAAAAGTAAGGCTATAGCCTTGGTATTTTGCTCAAAAATGACCACATTTGAAATTGATTGATTTTGATTGAGCATTGAAAAGTGATGAAAATGAGGCATTTTTGGGCAAAAAGTAAGGCTATAGCCTTGGTATTTTGCTCAAAAATGACCAAATTTGAAATTGATTGATTTTGATTGAACATTGAAAAGTGATGAAACTGAGGCATTTTTGGGCAAAAAGTAAGGCTATAGCCTTGGTATTTTGCTCAAAAATGACCACATTTGAAATTGATTGATTTTGATTGAACATTAAAAAGTGATGAAAATGAGGCATTTTTGGGCAAAAAGTAGGGCAATAGCCTTGGTATTTTGCTCAAAAATGACCAAATTTGAAATTGATTGATTTTGATTGAGCATTGAAAAGTGATGAAAATGAGGCATTTTTGGGCAAAAAGTAAGGCTATAGCCTTGGTATTTTGCTCAAAAATGACCAAATTTGAAATTGATTGATTTTGATTGAACATTGAAAAGTGATGAAAATGAGTCATTTGTGGGCAAAAAGTAAGGCTATAGCCTTGGTATTTTGCTCAAAAATGACCAAATTTGAAATTGATTGATTTTGATTGAACATTGAAAAGTGATGAAAATGAGGCATTTTTAGGCAAACAGAAAGGCTATAGCCTTAGTATTTTGCTCAAAAATGACCAAATTTGAAATTGATTGATTTTGATTGAACATTGAAAAGTGATGAAAATGAGGCATTTTTGGGCAAAAAGTAAGGCTATAGCCTTGGTATTTTGCTCAAAAATGACCAAATTTGAAATTGATTGATTTTGATTGAACATTGAAAAGTGATGAAAATGAGGCATATTTGGGCAAAAAGTAAGGCTATAGCCTTGGTATTTTGCTCAAAAATGGCCAAATGTGAAATTGATTGATTTTGATTGAGCATTGAAAAGTGATGAAAATGAGGCATTTTTGGGCAAAAAGTAAGGCTATAGCCTTGGTATTTTGCTCAAAAATGACCAAATTTGAAATTGATTGATTTTGATTGAACAATGAGAAGTGATGAAAATGAGGCATTTTTGGGCAAAAAGTAAGGCTATAGCCTTGGTATTTTGCTCAAAAATGACCAAATTTGAAATTGATTGATTTTGATTGAACATTGAAAAGTGATGAAAATGAGGCATTTTTGGGCAAAAAGAAAGGCTATAGCCTTGGTACTTTGCTCAAAAATGACCAAATTTGAAATTGATTGATTTTGATTGACCAATGAACAGTGATGAAAATGAGGCATTTTTGGGCAAAAAGTAAGGCTATAGCCTTGGTATTTTGCTCAAAAATGACCAAATTTAAAATTGATTGATTTTGATTGAACATTGAAAAGTGATGAAAATGAGGCATTTTTGGGCAAAAAGTAAGGCTATAGCCTTGGTATTTTGCTCAAAAATGACCAAATTTGAAATTGATTGATTTTGATTGAACATTGAAAAGTGATGAAAATGAGGCATTTTTGGGCAAAAAGTAAGGCTATAGCCTTGGTACTTTGCTCAAAAATGACCAAATTTGAAATTGATTGATTTTGATTGACCAATGAACAGTGATGAAAATGAGGCATTTTTGGGCAAAAAGTAAGGCTATAGCCTTGGTATTTTGCTCAAAAATGACCAAATTTGAAATTGATTGAGTTTGATTGACCATTGAAAAGTGATGAAAATGAGGCATTTTTGGGCGAAAAGTAAGGCTATAGCCTTGGTATTTTGCTCAAAAATGACCAAATTTGAAATTGATTGATTTTGATTGAACATTGAAAAGTGATGAAACTGAGGCATTTTGGGCAAAAAGTAAGGCTATAGCCTTGGTATTTTGCTCAAAAATGACCAAATTTGAAATTGATTGATTTTGATTGAACATTGAAAAGTGATGAAAATGAGGCATGTTTGGGCAAAAAGTAAGGCTATAGCCTTGGTATTTTGCTTAAAAATGACCAAATTTGAAATTGATTGATTTTGATTGAACATTGAAAAGTGATGAAAATGAGGCATTTTTGGGCAAAAAGTAAGGGTATAGCCTTGGTATTTTGCTCAAAAATGACCAAATTTGAAATTGATTGATTTTGATTGAACATTGAAAAGTGATGAAAATGAGGCATTTTTGGGCAAAAAGTAAGGCTATAGCCTTGGTATTTTGCTCAAAAATGACCAAATTTGAAATTGATTGATTTTGATTGAACATTGAAAAGTGATGAAACTGAGGCATTTTTGGGCAAAAAGTAGGGCTATAGCCTTGGTATTTTGCTCAAAAATCACCAAATTTGACATTGATTGATTTTGATTGAACATTGAAAAGTGATGAAAATGAGGCATTTTTGGGCAAAAAGTAAGGCTATAGCCTTGGTATTTTGCTCAAAAATGACCAAATTTGAAATTGATTGATTTTGATTGAACATTGAAAAGTGATGAAAATGAGGCATTTTTGGGCAAAAAGTAAGGCTATAGCCTTGGTATTTTGCTCAAAAATGACCAAATTTGAAATTGATTGATTTTGATTGAGCATTGAAAAGTGATGAAAATGAGGCATTTTTGGGCAAAAAGTAAGGCTATAGCCTTGGTATTTTGCTCACAAATGACCAAATTTGAAATTGATTGATTTTGATTGAACATTGAAAAGTGATGAAAATGAGGCATTTTTGGGCAAAAAGTAAGGCTATAGCCTTGGTATTTTGCTCAAAATTGACCAAATTTGAAATTGATTGATTTTGATTGAACATTGAAAAGTGATGAAAATGAGGCATTTTTGGGCAAAAAGTAAGGCTATAGCCTTGGTATTTTGCTCAAAAATGACCAAATTTGAAATTGATTGATTTTGATTGAACATTGAAAAGTGATGAAAATGAGGCATTTTTGGGCAAAAAGTAAGGCTATAGCCTTGGTATTTTGCTCAAAAATGACCAAATTTGACATTGATTGATTTTGATTGAACATTGAAAAGTGATGAAAATGAGTCATTTTTGGGCAAAAAGTAAGGCTATAGCCTTGGTATTTTGCTCGAAAATGACCAAATTTGAAATTGAGTGATTTTGATTGAACATTGAAAAGTGATGAAAATGAGGCATTTTTGGGCAAAAAGTAAGGCTATAGCCTTGGTATTTTGCTCAAAAATGACCAAATTTGAAATTGATTGATTTTGATTGAACATTGAAAAGTGATGAAAATGAGGCATGTTTGGGCAAAAAGTAAGGCTATAGCCTTGGTATTTTGCTCAAAAATGACCAAATTTGAAATTGATTGATTTTGATTGAACATTGAAAAGTGATGAAAATGAGGCATTTTTGGGCAAAAAGTAAGGCTATAGCCTTGGTATTTTGCTCAAAAATGACCACATTTGAAATTGATTGATTTTGATTGAGCATTGAAAAGTGATGAAAATGAGGCATTTTTGGGCAAAAAGTAAGGCTATAGCCTTGGTATTTTGCTCAAAAATGACCAAATTTGAAATTGATTGATTTTGATTGAACATTGAAAAGTGATGAAACTGAGGCATTTTTGGGCAAAAAGTAAGGCTATAGCCTTGGTATTTTGCTCAAAAATGACCAAATTTGAAATTGATTGATTTTGATTGAACATTGAAAAGTGATGAAAATGAGGCATTTTTGGGCAAAAAGTAAGGCTATAGCCTTGGTATTTTGCTCAAAAATGACCAAATTTGACATTGATTGATTTTGATTGAACATTGAAAAGTGATGAAAATGAGTCATTTTTGGGCAAAAAGTAAGGCTATAGCCTTGGTATTTTGCTCAAAAATGACCAAATTTGAAATTGAGTGATTTTGATTGAACATTGAAAAGTGATGTAAATGAGGCATTTTTGGGCAAAAAATAAGGCTATAGCCTTGGTATTTTGCTCAAAAATGACCAAATTTGAAATTGATTGATTTTGATTGAACATTGAAAAGTGATGAAAATGAGGCATTTTTGGGCAAAAAGTAAGGCTATAGCCTTGGTATTTTGCTCAAAAATGACCAAATTTGAAATTGATTGATTTTGATTGAACATTGAAAAGTGATGAAAATGAGGCATTTTTAGGCAAAAAGTAAGGCTATAGCCTTGGTATTTTGCTCAAAAATGACCAAATTTGAAATTGATTGATTTTGATTGAGCATTGAAAAGTGATGAAAATGAGGCATTTTTGGGCAAAAAGTAAGGCTATAGCCTTGGTATTTTGCTCAAAAATGACCAAATTTGAAATTGATTGATTTTGATTGAACATTGAAAAGTGATGAAAATGAGTCATTTGTGGGCAAAAAGTAAGGCTATAGCCTTGGTATTTTGCTCAAAAATGACCAAATTTGAAATTGATTGATTTTGATTGAACATTGAAAAGTGATGAAAATGAGGCATTTTTAGGCAAAAAGAAAGGCTATAGCCTTGGTATTTTGCTCAAAAATGACCAAATTTGAAATTGATTGATTTTGATTGAACATTGAAAAGTGATGAAAATGAGGCATTTTTGGGCAAAAAGTAAGGCTATAGCCTTGGTATTTTGCTCAAAAATGACCAAATTTGAAATTGATTGATTTTGATTGAACATTGAAAAGTGATGAAAATGAGGCATATTTGGGCAAAAAGTAAGGCTATAGCCTTGGTATTTTGCTCAAAAATGACCAAATGTGAAATTGATTGATTTTGATTGAGCATTGAAAAGTGATGAAAATGAGGCATTTTTGGGCAAAAAGTAAGGCTATAGCCTTGGTATTTTGCTCAAAAATGACCAAATTTGAAATTGATTGATTTTGATTGAACAATGAGAAGTGATGAAAATGAGGCATTTTTGGGCAAAAAGTAAGGCTATAGCCTTGGTATTTTGCTCAAAAATGACCAAATTTGAAATTGATTGATTTTGATTGAACATTGAAAAGTGATGAAAATGAGGCATTTATGGGCAAAAAGTAGGGCTATAGCCTTGGTATTTTGCTCAAAAATGACCAAATTTGAAATTGATTGATTTTGATTGAACATTGAAAAGTGATGAAAATGAGGCATGTTTTGGGCAAAAAGTAAGGCTATAGCCTTGGTATTTGCTCAAAAATGACCAAATTTGAAATTGATTGATTTTGATTGAACATTGAAAAGTGATGAAAATGAGGCATGTTTGGGCAAAAAGTAAGGCTATAGCCTTGGTATTTTGCTCAAAAATGACCAAATTTGAAATTGATTGATTTTGATTGAACATTGAAAAGTGATGAAAATGAGGCATTTTTGGGCAAAAAGTAAGGCTATAGCCTTGGTATTTTGCTCAAAAATGACCACATTTGAAATTGATTGATTTTGATTGAGCATTGAAAAGTGATGAAAATGAGGCATTTTTGGGCAAAAAGTAAGGCTATAGCCTTGGTATTTTGCTCAAAAATGACCAAATTTGAAATTGATTGATTTTGATTGAACATTGAAAAGTGATGAAACTGAGGCATTTTTGGGCAAAAAGTAAGGCTATAGCCTTGGTATTTTGCTCAAAAATGACCAAATTTGAAATTGATTGATTTTGATTGAACATTGAAAAGTGATGAAAATGAGGCATTTTTGGGCAAAAAGTAAGGCTATAGCCTTGGTATTTTGCTCAAAAATGACCACATTTGAAATTGATTGATTTTGATTGAACATTAAAAAGTGATGAAAATGAGGCATTTTTGGGCAAAAAGTAGGGCTATAGCCTTGGTATTTTGCTCAAAAATGACCAAATTTGAAATTGATTGATTTTGATTGAGCATTGAAAAGTGATGAAAATGAGGCATTTTTGGGCAAAAAGTAAGGCTATAGCCTTGGTATTTTGCTCAAAAATGACCAAATTTGAAATTGATTGATTTTGATTGAACATTGAAAAGTGATGAAAATGAGGCATGTTTGGGCAAAAAGTAAGGCTATAGCCTTGGTATTTTGCTCAAAAATGACCAAATTTGAAATTGATTGATTTTGATTGAACATTGAAAAGTGATGAAAATGAGGCATTTTTGGGCAAAAAGTAAGGCTATAGCCTTGGTATTTTGCTCAAAAATGACCACATTTGAAATTGATTGATTTTGATTGAGCATTGAAAAGTGATGAAAATGAGGCATTTTTGGGCAAAAAGTAAGGCTATAGCCTTGGTATTTTGCTCAAAAATGACCAAATTTGAAATTGATTGATTTTGATTGAACATTGAAAAGTGATGAAACTGAGGCATTTTTGGGCAAAAAGTAAGGCTATAGCCTTGGTATTTTGCTCAAAAATGACCACATTTGAAATTGATTGATTTTGATTGAACATTAAAAAGTGATGAAAATGAGGCATTTTTGGGCAAAAAGTAGGGCAATAGCCTTGGTATTTTGCTCAAAAATGACCAAATTTGAAATTGATTGATTTTGATTGAGCATTGAAAAGTGATGAAAATGAGGCATTTTTGGGCAAAAAGTAAGGCTATAGCCTTGGTATTTTGCTCAAAAATGACCAAATTTGAAATTGATTGATTTTGATTGAACATTGAAAAGTGATGAAAATGAGTCATTTGTGGGCAAAAAGTAAGGCTATAGCCTTGGTATTTTGCTCAAAAATGACCAAATTTGAAATTGATTGATTTTGATTGAACATTGAAAAGTGATGAAAATGAGGCATTTTTAGGCAAACAGAAAGGCTATAGCCTTAGTATTTTGCTCAAAAATGACCAAATTTGAAATTGATTGATTTTGATTGAACATTGAAAAGTGATGAAAATGAGGCATTTTTGGGCAAAAAGTAAGGCTATAGCCTTGGTATTTTGCTCAAAAATGACCAAATTTGAAATTGATTGATTTTGATTGAACATTGAAAAGTGATGAAAATGAGGCATATTTGGGCAAAAAGTAAGGCTATAGCCTTGGTATTTTGCTCAAAAATGGCCAAATGTGAAATTGATTGATTTTGATTGAGCATTGAAAAGTGATGAAAATGAGGCATTTTTGGGCAAAAAGTAAGGCTATAGCCTTGGTATTTTGCTCAAAAATGACCAAATTTGAAATTGATTGATTTTGATTGAACAATGAGAAGTGATGAAAATGAGGCATTTTTGGGCAAAAAGTAAGGCTATAGCCTTGGTATTTTGCTCAAAAATGACCAAATTTGAAATTGATTGATTTTGATTGAACATTGAAAAGTGATGAAAATGAGGCATTTATGGGCAAAAAGTAGGGCTATAGCCTTGGTATTTTGCTCAAAAATGACCAAATTTGAAATTGATTGATTTTGATTGAACATTGAAAAGTGATGAAAATGAGGCATGTTTGGGCAAAAAGTAAGGCTATAGCCTTGGTATTTTGCTCAAAAATGACCAAATTTGAAATTGATTGATTTTGATTGAACATTGAAAAGTGATGAAAATGAGGCATTTTTGGGCAAAAAGTAAGGCTATAGCCTTGGTATTTTGCTCAAAAATGACCACATTTGAAATTGATTGATTTTGATTGAGCATTGAAAAGTGATGAAAATGAGGCATTTTTGGGCAAAAAGTAAGGCTATAGCCTTGGTATTTTGCTCAAAAATGACCAAATTTGAAATTGATTGATTTTGATTGAACATTGAAAAGTGATGAAACTGAGGCATTTTTGGGCAAAAAGTAAGGCTATAGCCTTGGTATTTTGCTCAAAAATGACCACATTTGAAATTGATTGATTTTGATTGAACATTAAAAAGTGATGAAAATGAGGCATTTTTGGGCAAAAAGTAGGGCAATAGCCTTGGTATTTTGCTCAAAAATGACCAAATTTGAAATTGATTGATTTTGATTGAGCATTGAAAAGTGATGAAAATGAGGCATTTTTGGGCAAAAAGTAAGGCTATAGCCTTGGTATTTTGCTCAAAAATGACCAAATTTGAAATTGATTGATTTTGATTGAACATTGAAAAGTGATGAAAATGAGTCATTTGTGGGCAAAAAGTAAGGCTATAGCCTTGGTATTTTGCTCAAAAATGACCAAATTTGAAATTGATTGATTTTGATTGAACATTGAAAAGTGATGAAAATGAGGCATTTTTAGGCAAACAGAAAGGCTATAGCCTTAGTATTTTGCTCAAAAATGACCAAATTTGAAATTGATTGATTTTGATTGAACATTGAAAAGTGATGAAAATGAGGCATTTTTGGGCAAAAAGTAAGGCTATAGCCTTGGTATTTTGCTGAAAAATGACCAAATTTGAAATTGATTGATTTTGATTGAACATTGAAAAGTGATGAAAATGAGGCATATTTGGGCAAAAAGTAAGGCTATAGCCTTGGTATTTTGCTCAAAAATGGCCAAATGTGAAATTGATTGATTTTGATTGAGCATTGAAAAGTGATGAAAATGAGGCATTTTTGGGCAAAAAGTAAGGCTATAGCCTTGGTATTTTGCTCAAAAATGACCAAATTTGAAATTGATTGATTTTGATTGAACAATGAGAAGTGATGAAAATGAGGCATTTTTGGGCAAAAAGTAAGGCTATAGCCTTGGTATTTTGCTCAAAAATGACCAAATTTGAAATTGATTGATTTTGATTGAACAATGAGAAGTGATGAAAATGAGGCATTTTTGGGCAAAAAGTAAGGCTATAGCCTTGGTATTTTGCTCAAAAATGACCAAATTTGAAATTGATTGATTTTGATTGAACATTGAAAAGTGATGAAAATGAGGCATTTATGGGCAAAAAGTAGGGCTATAGCCTTGGTATTTTGCTCAAAAATGACCAAATTTGAAATTGATTGATTTTGATTGAACATTGAAAAGTGATGAAAATGAGGCATGTTTGGGCAAAAAGTAAGGCTATAGCCTTGGTATTTTGCTCAAAAATGACCAAATTTGAAATTGATTGATTTTGATTGAACATTGAAAAGTGATGAAAATGAGGCATGTTTGGGCAAAAAGTAAGGCTATAGCCTTGGTATTTTGCTCAAAAATGACAAAATTTGAAATTGATTGATTTTGATTGAACATTGAAAAGTGATGAAAATGAGGCATTTTTGGGCAAAAAGTAAGGCTATAGCCTTGGTATTTTGCTCAAAAATGACCACATTTGAAATTGATTGATTTTGATTGAGCATTGAAAAGTGATGAAAATGAGGCATTTTTGGGCAAAAAGTAAGGCTATAGCCTTGGTATTTTGCTCAAAAATGACCAAATTTGAAATTGATTGATGTTGATTGAACATTGAAAAGTGATGAAACTGAGGCATTTTTGGGCAAAAAGTAAGGCTATAGCCTTGGTATTTTGCTCAAAAATGACCAAATTTGAAATTGATTGATTTTGATTGAACATTGAAAAGTGATGAAAATGAGGCATTTTTGGGCAAAAAGTAAGGCTATAGCCTTGGTATTTTGCTCAAAAATGACCAAATTTGACATTGATTGATTTTGATTGAACATTGAAAAGTGATGAAAATGAGTCACTTTTGGGCAAAAAGTAAGGCTATAGCCTTGGTATTTTGCTCAAAAATGACCAAATTTGAAATTGAGTGATTTTGATTGAACATTGAAAAGTGATGAAAATGAGGCATTTGTGGGCAAAAAATAAGGCTATAGCCTTGGTATTTTGCTCAAAAATGACCAAATTTGAAATTGATTGATTTTGATTGAACATTGAAAAGTGATGAAAATGAGGCATTTTTGGGCAAAAAGTAAGGCTATAGCCTTGGTATTTTGCTCAAAAATGACCAAATTTGAAATTGATTGATTTTGATTGAACATTGAAAAGTGATGAAAATGAGGCATTTTTAGGCAAAAAGTAAGGCTATAGCCTTGGTATTTTGCTCAAAAATGACCACATTTGAAATTGATTGATTTTGATTGAGCATTGAAAAGTGATGAAAATGAGGCATTTTTGGGCAAAAAGTAAGGCTATAGCCTTGGTATTTTGCTCAAAAATGACCAAATTTGAAATTGATTGATTTTGATTGAACATTGAAAAGTGATGAAAATGAGGCATTTTTGGGCAAAAAGTAAGGCTATAGCCTTGGTATTTTGCTCAAAAATGACCAAATTTGAAATTGATTGATTTTGATTGAACATTGAAAAGTGATGAAAATGAGGCATTTTTGGGCAAAAAGTAAGGCTATAGCCTTGGTATTTTGCTCAAAAATAACCACATTTGAAATTGATTGATTTTGATTGAACATTAAAAAGTGATGAAAATGAGGCATTTTTGGGCAAAAAGTAGGGCTATAGCCTTGGTATTTTGCTCAAAAATGACCAAATTTGAAATTGATTGATTTTGATTGAGCATTGAAAAGTGATGAAAATGAGGCATTTTTGGGCAAAAAGTAAGGCTATAGCCTTGGTATTTTGCTCAAAAATGACCAAATTTGAAATTGATTGATTTTGATTGAACATTGAAAAGTGATGAAAATGAGTCATTTGTGGGCAAAAAGTAAGGCTATAGCCTTGGTATTTTGCTCAAAAATGACCAAATTTGAAATTGATTGATTTTGATTGAACATTGAAAAGTGATGAAAATGAGGCATTTTTAGGCAAAATGAAAGGCTATAGCCTTGGTATTTTGCTCAAAAATGACCAAATTTGAAATTGATTGATTTTGATTGAACATTGAAAAGTGATGAAAATGAGGCATTTTTGGGCAAAAAGTAAGGCTATAGCCTTGGTATTTTGCTCAAAATTGACCAAATTTGAAATTGATTGATTTTGATTGAACATTGAAAAGTGATGAAAATGAGGCATTTTTGGGCAAAAAGTAAGGCTATAGCCTTGGTATTTTGCTCAAAAATGACCAAATTTGAAATTGATTGATTTTGATTGAACATTGAAAAGTGATGAAAATGAGGCATTTTTGGGCAAAAAGTAAGGCTATAGCCTTGGTATTTTGCTCAAAAATGACCAAATTTGAAATTGATTGATTTTGATTGAACATTGAAAAGTGATGAAAATGAGGCATTTTTGGGCAAAAAGTAAGGCTATAGCCTTGGTATTTTGCTCAAAATTGACCAAATTTGAAATTGATTGATTGTGATTGAACATTGAAAAGTGATGAAAATGAGGCATTTTTGGGCAAAAAGTAAGGCTATAGCCTTGGTATTTTGCTCAAAAATGACCAAATTTGAAATTGATTGATTTTGATTGAACATTGAAAAGTGATGAAAATGAGGCATTTTTGGGCAAAAAGTAAGGCTATAGCCTTGGTATTTTGCTCAAAAATGACCAAATTTGACATTGATTGATTTTGATTGAACATTGAAAAGTGATGAAAATGAGTCATTTTTGGGCAAAAAGTAAGGCTATAGCCTTGGTATTTTGCTCAAAAATGACCAAATTTGAAATTGAGTGATTTTGATTGAACATTGAAAAGTGATGAAAATGAGGCATTTTTGGGCAAAAAGTAAGGCTATAGCCTTGGTATTTTGCTCAAAAATGACCAAATTTGAAATTGATTGATTTTGATTGAACATTGAAAAGTGATGAAAATGAGGCATGTTTGGGCAAAAAGTAAGGCTATAGCCTTGGTATTTTGCTCAAAAATGACCAAATTTGAAATTGATTGATTTTGATTGAACATTGAAAAGTGATGAAAATGAGCCATTTTTGGGCAAAAAGTAAGGCTATAGCCTTGGTATTTTGCTCAAAAATGACCACATTTGAAATTGATTGATTTTGATTGAGCATTGAAAAGTGATGAAAATGAGGCATTTTTGGGCAAAAAGTAAGGCTATAGCCTTGGTATTTTGCTCAAAAATGACCAAATTTGAAATTGATTGATTTTGATTGAACATTGAAAAGTGATGAAAATGAGGCATTTTTGGGCAAAAAATAAGGCTATAGCCTTGGTATTTTGCTCAAAAATGACCAAATTTGAAATTGATTGATTTTGATTGAACATTGAAAAGTGATGAAAATGAGGCATGTTTGGGCAAAAAGTAAGGCTATAGCCTTGGTATTTTGCTCAAAAATGACCAAATTTGAAATTGATTGATTTTGATTGAACATTGAAAAGTGATGAAAATGAGTCATTTTTGGGCAAAAAGTAAGGCTATAGCCTTGGTATTTTGCTCAAAAATGACCAAATTTGAAATTGAGTGATTTTGATTGAACATTGAAAAGTGATGAAAATGAGGCATTGTTGGGCAAAAAGTAGGGCTATAGCCTTGGTATTTTGCTCAAAAATGACCAAATTTGAAATTGATTGATTTTGATTGAGCATTGAAAAGTGATGAAAATGAGGCATTTTTGGGCAAAAAGTAAGGCTATAGCCTTGGTATTTTGCTCAAAAATGACCAAATTTGAAATTGATTGATTTTGATTGAACATTGAAAAGTGATGAAAATGAGTCATTTGTGGGCAAAAAGTAAGGCTATAGCCTTGGTATTTTGCTCAAAAATGACCAAATTTGAAATTGATTGATTTTGATTGAACATTGAAAAGTGATGAAAATGAGGCATTTTTAGGCAAAATGAAAGGCTATAGCCTTGGTATTTTGCTCAAAAATGACCAAATTTGAAATTGATTGATTTTGATTGAACATTGAAAAGTGATGAAAATGAGGCATTTTTGGGCAAAAAGTAAGGCTATAGCCTTGGTATTTTGCTCAAAATTGACCAAATTTGAAATTGATTGATTTTGATTGAACATTGAAAAGTGATGAAAATGAGGCATTTTTGGGCAAAAAGTAAGGCTATAGCCTTGGTATTTTGCTCAAAAATGACCAAATTTGAAATTGATTGATTTTGATTGAACATTGAAAAGTGATGAAAATGAGGCATTTTTGGGCAAAAAGTAAGGCTATAGCCTTGGTATTTTGCTCAAAAATGACCAAATTTGAAATTGATTGATTTTGATTGAACATTGAAAAGTGATGAAAATGAGGCATTTTTGGGCAAAAAGTAAGGCTATAGCCTTGGTATTTTGCTCAAAATTGACCAAATTTGAAATTGATTGATTTTGATTGAACATTGAAAAGTGATGAAAATGAGGCATTTTTGGGCAAAAAGTAAGGCTATAGCCTTGGTATTTTGCTCAAAAATGACCAAATTTGAAATTGATTGATTTTGATTGAACATTGAAAAGTGATGAAAATGAGGCATTTTTGGGCAAAAAGTAAGGCTATAGCCTTGGTATTTTGCTCAAAAATGACCAAATTTGACATTGATTGATTTTGATTGAACATTGAAAAGTGATGAAAATGAGTCATTTTTGGGCAAAAAGTAAGGCTATAGCCTTGGTATTTTGCTCAAAAATGACCAAATTTGAAATTGAGTGATTTTGATTGAACATTGAAAAGTGATGAAAATGAGGCATTTTTGGGCAAAAAGTAAGGCTATAGCCTTGGTATTTTGCTCAAAAATGACCAAATTTGAAATTGATTGATTTTGATTGAACATTGAAAAGTGATGAAAATGAGGCATGTTTGGGCAAAAAGTAAGGCTATAGCCTTGGTATTTTGCTCAAAAATGACCAAATTTGAAATTGATTGATTTTGATTGAACATTGAAAAGTGATGAAAATGAGGCATTTTTAGGCAAAATGAAAGGCTATAGCCTTGGTATTTTGCTCAAAAATGACCAAATTTGAAATTGATTGATTTTGATTGAACATTGAAAAGTGATGAAAATGAGGCATTTTTGGGCAAAAAGTAAGGCTATAGCCTTGGTATTTTGCTCAAAATTGACCAAATTTGAAATTGATTGATTTTGATTGAACATTGAAAAGTGATGAAAATGAGGCATTTTTGGGCAAAAAGTAAGGCTATAGCCTTGGTATTTTGCTCAAAAATGACCAAATTTGAAATTGATTGATTTTGATTGAACATTGAAAAGTGATGAAAATGAGGCATTTTTGGGCAAAAAGTAAGGCTATAGCCTTGGTATTTTGCTCAAAAATGACCAAATTTGAAATTGATTGATTTTGATTGAACATTGAAAAGTGATGAAAATGAGGCATTTTTGGGCAAAAAGTAAGGCTATAGCCTTGGTATTTTGCTCAAAATTGACCAAATTTGAAATTGATTGATTTTGATTGAACATTGAAAAGTGATGAAAATGAGGCATTTTTGGGCAAAAAGTAAGGCTATAGCCTTGGTATTTTGCTCAAAAATGACCAAATTTGAAATTGATTGATTTTGATTGAACATTGAAAAGTGATGAAAATGAGGCATTTTTGGGCAAAAAGTAAGGCTATAGCCTTGGTATTTTGCTCAAAAATGACCAAATTTGACATTGATTGATTTTGATTGAACATTGAAAAGTGATGAAAATGAGTCATTTTTGGGCAAAAAGTAAGGCTATAGCCTTGGTATTTTGCTCAAAAATGACCAAATTTGAAATTGAGTGATTTTGATTGAACATTGAAAAGTGATGAAAATGAGGCATTTTTGGGCAAAAAGTAAGGCTATAGCCTTGGTATTTTGCTCAAAAATGACCAAATTTGAAATTGATTGATTTTGATTGAACATTGAAAAGTGATGAAAATGAGGCATGTTTGGGCAAAAAGTAAGGCTATAGCCTTGGTATTTTGCTCAAAAATGACCAAATTTGAAATTGATTGATTTTGATTGAACATTGAAAAGTGATGAAAATGAGGCATTTTTGGGCAAAAAGTAAGGCTATAGCCTTGGTATTTTGCTCAAAAATGACCACATTTGAAATTGATTGATTTTGATTGAGCATTGAAAAGTGATGAAAATGAGGCATTTTTGGGCAAAAAGTAAGGCTATAGCCTTGGTATTTTGCTCAAAAATGACCAAATTTGAAATTGATTGATTTTGATTGAACATTGAAAAGTGATGAAAATGAGGCATTTTTGGGCAAAAAATAAGGCTATAGCCTTGGTATTTTGCTCAAAAATGACCAAATTTGAAATTGATTGATTTTGATTGAACATTGAAAAGTGATGAAAATGAGGCATGTTTGGGCAAAAAGTAAGGCTATAGCCTTGGTATTTTGCTCAAAAATGACCAAATTTGAAATTGATTGATTTTGATTGAACATTGAAAAGTGATGAAAATGAGGCATTTTTGGGCAAAAAGTAAGGCTATAGCCTTGGTATTTTGCTCAAAAATGACCACATTTGAAATTGATTGATTTTGATTGAGCATTGAAAAGTGATGAAAATGAGGCATTTTTGGGCAAAAAGTAAGGCTATAGCCTTGGTATTTTGCTCAAAAATGACCAAATTTGAAATTGATTGATTTTGATTGAACATTGAAAAGTGATGAAACTGAGGCATTTTTGGGCAAAAAGTAAGGCTATAGCCTTGGTATTTTGCTCAAAAATGACCAAATTTGAAATTGATTGATTTTGATTGAACATTGAAAAGTGATGAAAATGAGGCATTTTTGGGCAAAAAGTAAGGCTATAGCCTTGGTATTTTGCTCAAAAATGACCAAATTTGACATTGATTGATTTTGATTGAACATTGAAAAGTGATGAAAATGAGTCATTTTTGGGCAAAAAGTAAGGCTATAGCCTTGGTATTTTGCTCAAAAATGACCAAATTTGAAATTGAGTGATTTTGATTGAACATTGAAAAGTGATGAAAATGAGGCATTTTTGGGCAAAAAATAAGGCTATAGCCTTGGTATTTTGCTCAAAAATGACCAAATTTGAAATTGATTGATTTTGATTGAACATTGAAAAGTGATGAAAATGAGGCATTTTTGGGCAAAAAGTAAGGCTATAGCCTTGGTATTTTGCTCAAAAATGACCAAATTTGAAATTGATTGATTTTGATTGAACATTGAAAAGTGATGAAAATGAGGCATTTTTGGGCAAAAAGTAAGGCTATAGCCTTGGTATTTTGCTCAAAAATGACCAAATGTGAAATTGATTGATTTTGATTGAGCATTGAAAAGTGATGAAAATGAGGCATTTTTGGGCAAAAAGTAAGGCTATAGCCTTGGTATTTTGCTCAAAAATGACCAAATTTGAAATTGATTGATTTTGATTGAACATTGAAAAGTGATGAAAATGAGGCATTTTTGGGCAAAAAGTAAGGCTATAGCCTTGGTATTTTGCTCAAAAATGACCAAATTTGAAATTGATTGATTTTGATTGAACATTGAAAAGTGATGAAAATGAGGCATTTTTGGGCAAAAAGTAAGGCTATAGCCTTGGTATTTTGCTCAAAAATGACCACATTTGAAATTGATTGATTTTGATTGAACATTAAAAAGTGATGAAAATTAAGGCATTTTTGGGCAAAAACTAGGGCTATAGCCTTGGTATTTTGCTCAAAAATGACCAAATTTGAAATTGATTGATTTTGATTGAGCATTGAAAAGTGATGAAAATGAGGCATTTTTGGGCAAAAAGTAAGGCTATAGCCTTGGTATTTTGCTCAAAAATGACCAAATTTGAAATTGATTGATTTTGATTGACCAATGAAAAGTGATGAAAATGAGGCATTTTTGGGCAAAAAGTAAGGCTATAGCCTTGGTATTTTGCTCAAAAATGACCAAATTTGAAATTGATTGATTTTGATTGAACATTGAAAAGTGATGAAAATGAGTCATTTGTGGGCAAAAAGTAAGGCTATAGCCTTGGTATTTTGCTCAAAAATGACCAAATTTGAAATTGATTGATTTTGATTGAACATTGAAAAGTGATGAAAATGAGGCATTTTTAGGCAAAAAGAAAGGCTATAGCCTTGGTATTTTGCTCAAAAATGACCAAATTTGAAATTGATTGATTTTGATTGAACATTGAAAAGTGATGAAAATGAGGCATTTTTGGGCAAAAAGTAAGGCTATAGCCTTGGTATTTTGCTCAAAAATGACCAAATTTGAAATTGATTGATTTTGATTGAACATTGAAAAGTGATGAAAATGAGGCATATTTGGGCAAAAAGTAAGGCTATAGCCTTGGTATTTTGCTCAAAAATGACCAAATGTGAAATTGATTGATTTTGATTGAGCATTGAAAAGTGATGAAAATGAGGCATTTTTGGGCAAAAAGTAAGGCTATAGCCTTGGTATTTTGCTCAAAAATGACCAAATTTGAAATTGATTGATTTTGATTGAACAATGAGAAGTGATGAAAATGAGGCATTTTTGGGCAAAAAGTAAGGCTATAGCCTTGGTATTTTGCTCAAAAATGACCAAATTTGAAATTGATTGATTTTGATTGAACATTGAAAAGTGATGAAAATGAGGCATTTATGGGCAAAAAGTAGGGCTATAGCCTTGGTATTTTGCTCAAAAATGACCAAATTTGAAATTGATTGATTTTGATTGAACATTGAAAAGTGATGAAAATGAGGCATATTTGGGCAAAAAGTAAGGCTATAGCCTTGGTATTTTGCTCAAAAATGACCAAATTTGAAATTGATTGATTTTGATTGAACATTGAAAAGTGATGAAAATGAGGCATTTTTGGGCAAAAAGTAAGGCTATAGCCTTGGTATTTTGCTCAAAAATGACCAAATTTGAAATTGATTGATTTTGATTGAACATTGAAAAGTGATGAAAATGAGGCATATTTGGGCAAAAAGTAAGGCTATAGCCTTGGTATTTCGCTCAAAAATGACCAAATGTGAAATTGATTGATTTTGATTGAGCATTGAAAAGTGATGAAAATGAGGCATTTTTGGGCAAAAAGTAAGGCTATAGCCTTGGTATTTTGCTCAAAAATGACCAAATTTGACATTGATTGATTTTGATTGAACAATGAGAAGTGATGAAAATGAGGCATTTTTGGGCAAAAAGTAAGGCTATAGCCTTGGTATTTTGCTCAAAAATGACCAAATTTGAAATTGATTGATTTTGATTGAACATTGAAAAGTGATGAAAATGAGGCATTTTTGGGCAAAAAGTAAGGCTATAGCCTTGGTATTTTGCTCAAAAATGACCAAATTTGAAATTGATTGATTTTGATTGAACATTGAAAAGTGATGAAAATGAGGCATTTTTGGGCAAAAAGTAAGGCTATAGCCTTGGTATTTTGCTCAAAAATGACCACATTTGAAATTGATTGATTTTGATTGAACATTAAAAAGTGATGAAAATGAGGCATTTTTGGGCAAAAAGTAGGGCTATAGCCTTGGTATTTTGCTCAAAAATGACCAAATTTGAAATTGATTGATTTTGATTGACCAATGAAAAGTGATGAAAATGAGGCATTTTTGGGCAAAAAGTAAGGCTATAGCCTTGGTATTTTGCTCAAAAATGACCAAATTTGAAATTGATTGATTTTGATTGAACATTGAAAAGTGATGAAAATGAGTCATTTGTGGGCAAAAAGTAAGGCTATAGCCTTGGTATTTTGCTCAAAAATGACCAAATTTGAAATTGATTGATTTTGATTGAACATTGAAAAGTGATGAAAATGAGGCATTTTTGGGCAAAAAGTAAGGCTATAGCCTTGGTATTTTGCTCAAAAATGACCAAATTTGAAATTGATTGATTTTGATTGAACATTGAAAAGTGATGAAAATGAGGCATTTTTGGGCAAAAAGTAAGGCTATAGCCTTGGTATTTTGCTCAAAAATGACCAAATTTGACATTGATTGATTTTGATTGAACATTGAAAAGTGATGAAAATGAGGCATTTTTGGGCAAAAAGTAAGGCTATAGCCTTGGTATTTTGCTCAAAAATGACCACATTTGAAATTGATTGATTTTGATTGAGCATTGAAAAGTGATGAAAATGAGGCATTTTTGGGCAAAAAGTAAGGCTATAGCCTTGGTATTTTGCTCAAAAATGACCAAATTTGAAATTGAGTGATGTTGATTGAACATTGAAAAGTGATGAAAATGAGGCATTTTTGGGCAAAAAGTAAGGCTATAGCCTTGGTATTTTGCTCAAAAATGACCAAATTTGAAATTGATTGATTTTGATTGAACATTGAAAAGTGATGAAAATGAGGCATTTTTGGGCAAAAAGTAAGGCTATAGCCTTGGTATTTTGCTCAAGAATGACCAAATTTGAAATTGATTGATTTTGATTGAACATTGAAAAGTGATGAAAATGAGGCATTTATGGGCAAAAAGTAAGGCTATAGCCTTGGTATTTTGCTCAAAAATGACCAAATTTGAAATTGATTGATTTTGATTGAACATTGAAAAGTGATGAAAATGAGGCATTTTTAGGCAAAAAGAAAGGCTATAGCCTTGGTATTTTGCTCAAAAATGACCAAATTTGAAATTGATTGATTTTGATTGAACATTGAAAAGTGATGAAAATGAGGCATTTTTGGGCAAAAAGTAAGGCTATAGCCTTGGTATTTTGCTCAAAAATGACCAAATTTGAAATTGATTGATTTTGATTGAACATTGAAAAGTGATGAAAATGAGGCATATTTGGGCAAAAAGTAAGGCTATAGCCTTGGTATTTTGCTCAAAAATGACCAAATGTGAAATTGATTGATTTTGATTGAGCATTGAAAAGTGATGAAAATGAGGCATTTTTGGGCAAAAAGTAAGGCTATAGCCTTGGTATTTTGCTCAAAAATGACCAAATTTGAAATTGATTGATTTTGATTGAACAATGAGAAGTGATGAAAATGAGGCATTTTTGGGCAAAAAGTAAGGCTATAGCCTTGGTATTTTGCTCAAAAATGACCAAATTTGAAATTGATTGATTTTGATTGAACATTGAAAAGTGATGAAAATGAGGCATTTATGGGCAAAAAGTAGGGCTATAGCCTTGGTATTTTGCTCAAAAATGACCAAATTTGAAATTGATTGATTTTGATTGAACATTGAAAAGTGATGAAAATGAGGCATGTTTGGGCAAAAAGTAAGGCTATAGCCTTGGTATTTTGCTCAAAAATGACCAAATTTGAAATTGATTGATTTTGATTGAACATTGAAAAGTGATGAAAATGAGGCATTTTTAGGCAAAAAGAAAGGCTATAGCCTTGGTATTTTGCTCAAAAATGACCAAATTTGAAATTGATTGATTTTGATTGAACATTGAAAAGTGATGAAAATGAGGCATTTTTGGGCAAAAAGTAAGGCTATAGCCTTGGTATTTTGCTCAAAAATGACCACATTTGAAATTGATTGATTTTGATTGAACATTAAAAAGTGATGAAAATGAGGCATTTTTGGGCAAAAAGTAGGGCTATAGCCTTGGTATTTTGCTCAAAAATGACCAAATTTGAAATTGATTGATTTTGATTGACCAATGAAAAGTGATGAAAATGAGGCATTTTTGGGCAAAAAGTAAGGCTATAGCCTTGGTATTTTGCTCAAAAATGACCAAATTTGAAATTGATTGATTTTGATTGAACATTGAAAAGTGATGAAAATGAGTCATTTGTGGGCAAAAAGTAAGGCTATAGCCTTGGTATTTTGCTCAAAAATGACCAAATTTGAAATTGATTGATTTTGATTGAACATTGAAAAGTGATGAAAATGAGGCATTTTTGGGCAAAAAGTAAGGCTATAGCCTTGGTATTTTGCTCAAAAATGACCAAATTTGAAATTGATTGATTTTGATTGAACATTGAAAAGTGATGAAAATGAGGCATTTTTGGGCAAAAAGTAAGGCTATAGCCTTGGTATTTTGCTCAAAAATGACCAAATTTGACATTGATTGATTTTGATTGAACATTGAAAAGTGATGAAAATGAGGCATATTTGGGCAAAAAGTAAGGCTATAGCCTTGGTATTTTGCTCAAAAATGACCAAATGTGAAATTGATTGATTTTGATTGAGCATTGAAAAGTGATGAAAATGAGGCATTTTTGGGCAAAAAGTAAGGCTATAGCCTTGGTATTTTGCTCAAAAATGACCAAATTTGAAATTGATTGATTTTGATTGAACAATGAGAAGTGATGAAAATGAGGCATTTTTGGGCAAAAAGTAAGGCTATAGCCTTGGTATTTTGCTCAAAAATGACCAAATTTGAAATTGATTGATTTTGATTGAACATTGAAAAGTGATGAAAATGAGGCATTTATGGGCAAAAAGTAGGGCTATAGCCTTGGTATTTTGCTCAAAAATGACCAAATTTGAAATTGATTGATTTTGATTGAACATTGAAAAGTGATGAAAATGAGGCATGTTTGGGCAAAAAGTAAGGCTATAGCCTTGGTATTTTGCTCAAAAATGACCAAATTTGAAATTGATTGATTTTGATTGAACATTGAAAAGTGATGAAAATGAGGCATTTTTGGGCAAAAAGTAAGGCTATAGCCTTGGTATTTTGCTCAAAAATGACCAAATTTGAAATTGATTGATTTTGATTGAACATTGAAAAGTGATGAAAATGAGGCACTGTTGGGCAAAAAGTAGGGCTATAGCCTTGGTATTTTGCTCAAAAATGACCAAATTTGAAATTGATTGATTTTGATTGAACATTGAAAAGTGATGTATATGGTCCCAGGTTCGCGAGAAGGAAAGGCTATATTCGTCGTTTGTTGCTAAAAAATTGAAAGTAATTCAATCCGTGTTCAGATTGATGAAAATGATCCATGTCTGGCCAAAAAGTAAGGCTATATCCTTGGCATTTTGCAGAAAAATGAGCACGATTGAAATCTATTAATTGTGATTGCAGATTGAAAAGTAACTAAAATGAGTAGTATTAGCCTAAAATTAAGGCTATAACCTGTGCATTCTGATAGAGAGTAATCCGAACTAAAGTTGACTGACTGTGAGCTGAGATTACAAATTGGTGAAAATGTCAGAATTGTTTGTTAAAGGGTAAGAATATTACTCTTAAAGTTTGGTAAAAATTATGAGGAGTGAAATTGACTGATTTTAATTGGAAATAAAAAGACGGTGAAAATGGTCACATTGTGGTCACAAAGTAAGGATATAACCTTTGCATGTTGGTGAAAATTGAGCAGAATTGAATTGACTTATTGTACTTGGAGATTAAAAAGTGGGGGAAAATGAGCCAGATTTGGCCAAAAGGTAAGGAGATAACTTTCCGATTCTGGTGAAGGATAACCAGCATCGAAATTGACTGATTTTGATTGGATATTAAAAAGTGGTGAAAATTAGCCAAATTTTCCAAAAATAGAAAGACTATAACCTTTGCATTTTTGCGAAAAATGAATGTTATTGAAATTGAATGATTTTGATTGGTCAATGTCAATGCTAGTCAAAACATACTCCTTGAACAAGAGTCTGGAACAATCCTAATTTGTACTCTTTCAAAATCGAAACTTAGCTGCACATTTTCAATGGGTACGATTCCTACTCTAGATGAAAAAACATGCTAGATTTGACAGAGGTAATCACTTTAAAGTTGAAAATGGCTCAATAAAACTAAACTGATTGAAAACCAAAATATGATTTGATAACCGAAATCAAATCTCATAAACGAGTAAAGCTTGATTCATTAAGTTAGTATCATCAGTTTTCTACATGAAGTCATCAAAATCATCATATTGGTTATCATAGTCCAACAAATCGTCCTTTTTCCCTGCCTTTACAGATGCAGCAGATAACGACTTTTTCCCTGACTTTTTCTTCGATTTCCCAGCCTTCAATGAAGAATAATTCAGAAATAAAGGATGATGAGACAAACTGAGACATAAATACAAACACACACACATATGTGTGCACACACACACACCACACACACACCACACACACACACACACACACACACACACACACACACACACACACACACACACACACACACACACAAACACACAACAACAACAACAACAATAAAGACAATAAATTACAAACCATGTGATAAGGTGATATGTGAACATTTGAAACTCAAGATATTAAGTACCTTTGCAACTTTTATTTTCTCACTTGCCACCAAATTTAGTGTACTTGAAATTCTTTTGATATCTTCAGTATCAACTACAAAATCAGACAAACTCATCAATAGAGAAGGAATACATATAGTCCTTTGCTCAGCTATGATGGATATGACTGAACACCAAAAGGGCTCTATGAGAGGTCAGCTTTAGATACGGTCTACTGACTTGTGACATGTGGCAAAATATGAATTCATAGCTCAAGACAAAGCAGCCAATATAACACTTCATACACATAGATTATATGGACATGTGTAAAAATTGCTTACTTCCAGTGCAAATATCTCTGCAAAGTCCCTCTAAAAATACTGGATACTCTGCTCTTGCCTCAAAAATAAAAAATAAGCAAATAAATATACATGGCAAAATATATCTTCACTTCAAACTAGAGTTATATGCTGCTTCAGAAATGAACCCAAAGGAATTTCAATGTTATTTTCAAGCATATATGCCATCACAAAGCTTTGTTTATCAAATCAGAGGACTAGACAAATTATTCATCATATCACATGTATCCACATCTGGCTAAATATTTTGGTTCACCTTTCAGTCATTATCCAATGTTAAATACTCTGATGAGTGTCAGATGCAAAATTCTTCAGTATGTCTATAAAATGTTGCCACTATTTTGTGCCCTATACACTTGGGATTGCCAGCTGAATAAACTAACTACCTAAGCCAAGCCTAAAAACATCAATGCTTGATACAGTAGATGAGCAACACACTAACAACTTGGTAATGAACTTATTTATTTGAGAATATGCAAAGTATCAGAAGTTATGCCTATAAAACACACATAAAGATTATAAGAAAAGGAAGATAACTAACATACTTCATATTTAGTAATTTTCTCCACTAGCATCTTTTGAAATTCTGCAAAATCATCTTTACTTGTTGGCTCAAAATTATCAATTGTTTTCACAGCTTTTACATCCTCACTGATTCCTGTACATAAAAGAACAGTCCTAAATACCTAGTATGCATATGATGCAGGAGTTTTAAAGATCTGCCCATAAATACAAAAACTGATGACAAAAGCTAGTGGTAATTTGAAGCAGATTACAAGCATGTAGCCAAAAAAATACAAAGAGAAACTCTATCAAGTTGATTACAGAGTCTAAGAAATCACCCAATGTGTAAAGCAGAAATCTGCAACTTACCAAATGTGTCTTTTGCTATCAATAAATCTGCTTCCTCAATAAGCCTTAAAAAAGATGGAAAAGTGCTTAGTTACCACATCACATCTACAACCAAACCTAGAATGGGTTCCATGTAAAGACAAGACAAGGTTTGTCACATACATGAACAGATAAATGCCAGAAACCGTTTGTGTTCTCAGACAGTATTTATTTGACATCTAATTTATACCTTTCACAAAAAATATCATCAAGGTATGAGTTCTAGATGCTTATAAATGATTTGTTAATACACTTTGAAAAATTCTTTACCATGGCTATTTTCCTTTTCAATCTACCTCTAACAAATTATCCAGGAAATATGCCTCATAACTAGATACATCCAGTATGGCTACCTATTCTTCAGTGCCTAATTGCTGTGGGGAGTTGGAATTAGTGGGGTGGTTGGAACTTTTTAAGAAAATTCAATTAGTTGAGGAGGGGTTGGAAATAGCTGGGGGGTCAGATCTATGCAATCACATGAATACATGAATTTAGAAAATTGTTCTAAGCTCGTTCATTTTCTCTACTAAACAGCAAAATTCCCTAACAATTATGGCTTCAATATTTTCAAACACTAGGGGTGGCAATTAGGCAACATAGAGTACACTGCTTTGTGTAAAAGGTGACAGTCTTAGATTAAGCATACTTTTTAATCAGTTGTCATGTATTGAGTACCTCTAATACACATGCATTTACTATAGGGGTGTAATCAATATTTGGCAGGCTGGGTAATCTAATACTGGATCTCTGACCTGCAGAAAATCTGGTTCCAGCCAAATTTCTATTTGAAAATTCTGCCAAATCTGTTTCTGGCCAGATTCTATCAACTTTGACCAGGTATACCACTAAGTTCGTTATTGAAATATAATAAATAGATATACAGATCTTAAAAGAGCTACCACATTTACAGTATGGTGCTTGTTTCATGAAATACAATGAGGTCAGCTGGTTCATACTAACTTTTGTTTTCTGATTTTCTCAGCTAGCCTTTCCTCAGGAGTCAGATCTAAGTCCTCTACTTCTTCTGCTGCCTGTAAAGACTATAACAAAGACAAAGCAAGAGACTTAAGATAACTAAAATCATTTCTTGACAGATACCAGGGGTGAGCTAGTACATTATCTTACCCATGTTCTATTAGGCTGTATACACTTTTAACTCAAGCAACAACTTCTGGTCGAGTAAATAAGATACCATGCCTTAAACATTCCTGTGAAGAATATCATTAATGCCATGATAATACAAACATTCAAAAACATCATAGGATGGCCATTTCAACATTGATATGCTGTTATTACTTGTGGGTCCTGTGGTTCTAAATGTCTCAGAGCATGTCTGGCTTGGCTAGGTATTCTGCATAAAGGTGGATTTCCATTCGGTGCTTTTTGTCGCACACTCAACTTTTTGTGATCCACCCTTTGCGATGGTGCTTTTTGCTGCACGCATGACTTTCTGCAATCAACTCTTGATGATGAGTAGTTAAGCTGACATTAAGGACATTTACTTGCTTGGGAACATATTTGTATTTTTTTTATCAATTAAGAACACTAAAACTAATAACTACACTTACAATTTACTGTGACATTCACAGCGAGGAAAGACATAAGATCACCGAGTCCTCACCATGAATGCCACTTACAATTCAACTAAAAGTTACGTCATCAAAGGAAAAGTAAAGGAAAAAGGGGCTGCTGCTGCTGAAATTTGGTATTAATTAAACCTTGCCGAAGCCTTGATGAAGGAAATTGTTGTTTCTAATATGATTCTGTTAGCAATGGTACCCAAATTCTGATCTCCAAACAATAGTACTTTACAGAAGTGTTTCGGATTTATATCGGCAACATTGAAACCATCTATACCTGAGAGCTGGTCAAAGAGATCTTGGCGTAATATGCTGTATAGGGGGCAGTGCAGGAGGAAATGCTCATTGTTCTCTTTACTGGTGCCACAGACACACATTGGGCTTAAACGGTCATAGTTATGATTAAATCTATGCCCATTTAAAGCACTGAATTCGACCCTAAGCATGGCTAGAAGTCTGATACCCAAAGTGTCACAAATGTTGTAGGTAGGATTTTTGCTTGGCCTTATGATAGCAAGCAAATTCTTTCTAAACTTGGAGATCGTAGGAGAATTTCATACCTTACTATCCAACAGGTTCCATTCAGATACAGTATTTTGGAAATACGAGTTTGAATACCGGATTGTTCTTCCAGTAGGCTGTTCATAACAATGTGGGTTTCTTAGATTATAAACCAGGTTTTGCTGCTGGGCAATCTCCAAGTAAAGGTAGTCTGGTGCTTTAGCTTTGCATAGAGAATGAAAATGGCACAACCTTCTGTACCATCTACGGTGGTACAGGGTTTCCCATCCTAATTCGTCATAGAGCCTTTGCCTACTTGTGCCTCTCCAAGCGCCTGTGACTGCTAGAGCAACAGAGTATTGGGTCTGTTCTAATTTTTGTGTGAAGTGGAGATGCATTTCAGGGTCATGTTTATGGTATATAATATCCCCATCATCCAAATGTGGTCGGACGTGAAGCTTATACATTTGCTCAAGAACTTCTCTACAAACATAGTTTGAAAGACATTTTATTATACCAATCCCTTTGTGAGCCTTTAGGATAGTGTCTCTTATACGACTTTTTAAATCAAGTTTTGAGTCAAGAATCAGTCGTAGGTGCTTGTGCTCATTCTTAGAAGCAATTTCATCATTTCCTAGTCTAAGTTTTGGATGGTTGATTTTGTGCCTTTTACAGGAAAAGATAACTTCCTCCATTTTATTAGCATTAAACTGCATTTTCCACTTCCATGCCCACAAATTTATCTTTTCAAGATCGCGATTTGACACACAAGCGGTAACATTTTCATCATCCACAACTGAGAATAGGGGTGTATCATCAGCATAAAGCTTGATTCCACACGTAACATTGCTGATGATATCATTTATGTAAATAAGAAAGAACAGAGGGCCAAGGAATGATCCTTGAGGTACCCCTGCAGAGATCGATTTCCACTTTGAACTTTTCCCATTTAAAACTACGCGTTGTTTTCGGTCCTTTAAAAAGTTTTGAAGGAGCTGTAGAATATTTCCAGATATATCATTGACTTTCAGTTTATAGATAAGACCATCATGCCATACTCTGTCAAAAGCTTTTGACAAATCCAGGAAGATGGCATGCATTTCGTTGCTAGATACTTCCTCAAAAGCTTTACAAATATCGTTGGTTATTGACAACAACTGATTGATTATTTAATCGCCAGGCCGAAAACCTGATTGACATATTTGTATCCTGCGACCACCAACAACTGCTCGATATTAACAAACTACTTTTGCTAAGAAATGACTTCCTGTTGGTTTTCTGAAAGCAAACGGCCTTGGCGCTGCTGATTGACTAAAAAAAGTCAGAGGAACTTGTACTTTTTTGCAATTGCACGCGCAGCTCAAGCTATAAGCTTCTAGAAAATACACATGCCCAGATTAAAATTCAATCGCAAAAAGTCGAGCGTGTGACAAAAAGCACTAAATGGAAATCCACCTTAAGAATGGGATCCTTCAATTGAGGTGCAAGTCATTCACTGCATTAGAAAGAGGCAATGAAACAGAATGTTGGCACCTTGGTACCATATAAAGAGATATAAGGTATACAAGGCAAAATGAATCATAGGAATTACAAACCTCCTCTAGCTCTTTCTTTTTCTGTCTTTTAGCTTCTTCCTTTTCTTTTATTCTCTCTGCAAGAGGCTTCTTTTTCTTTTTTTCCACAGGTTGCTTTGTCTCTTCTAGAAAGAAGCACAGTCAGTTATACAGATAGAAAAAAGAGCTAATTTTCTTTCACCTGGGTACTAGGTAAGAGACAGACAGCATGCCCATAAAGCAGACATGATCTACAACAAAATACACAAAATATTATTTGAGCTGCTTTAATGTTAAATAATGCTTCATAATTTGCTAATTATTTTTGTGGTTCATATACAAACCCTTATTCCCAAACATATAAGCATTAAAGATACTGCTTTCTAAATACACTCAATATACCTGTTGCTTTGTTTTCTTCATCATCATCTTCCCAGTTATCCTATAACAAAATCCATTGATTTCATTAGAGCATTTGCCTGCTGCAAAATAGTTGTGCTAATAGAAATATTTCAATAGTTTGGACACACAAAAATTCTACAAATATGTATATAGGTAACTTTTTATCTCCACAATCATGAATCACAAAAACATGTGTTTCTGGGGCCCATAATTCACATAAATAAGAGAAAACTAGCAACTAAACTCTACAAGATATTGAAGGAGGATTATAAACAAGAATTGTGAACAGGCTTTAGACAATTGATGATCAGAGGTGGGAGATTAGAAGTACCAATACTTAAGCTAAACTTTTAACTGCAGTATAATGAATGTATTACAAGGAGAAATTTACATCTATTGACTTAGAATAGGCCCATAATGATGATGGATCCCAAAATGGGTCCAAAGTGTTTATCAGATCTATCTATAAGTTACTTCAAATCATATGGCTATATTTATGTGGCTTTTGTTCTATGTTTCATAGTAAAGCTGCAGTTCCTATAAATGAATATATGTATGTATGGATGTGTATATGTATGTGTAGTGAAATGTAAACATTGTAGCATAAGCCATTTCTTGCTCAATGCCAATTTTCTTCTTTTCATTCATTCGCATTCACAACATCACACACCTGGGACATCACCATATGTCACTCCTGTCATCACACACTTGGTCATTCCTATTCTGTTGTTCTCTACGCAATCACCGCCATACGATTCCATTCAACAAACAACTAACAAGCACCTAACCCTTCCTGTACATAACTTATGTTTATTTCGGGTTGTTCAATCTTTATGCATATATCCATGTTATCTGTAATGTATAGTCAGTCAGAGTAGAGTCAGAGTACACTCAACATCGCCATCTCATCTCTCTGCCTCCGAGTTCTCTGCACGTTAAATCTGATACTCGCCAACAACGGATCAACGAAGGATGTCACTGATTGAGTACAGCAGTCTATAGGACCCACCAACACACGTTCCTATATATGTAATATGTAATAACATAATTGTCCAGTAATCACAAAAAACAAAAATGGCATCAAATATGGGGGCAAATAATTATATAAGACAAGGTGCCCCCTTAAGTATAGCTAGATTTGATAGACATGAGGGAAAAGTTGGGAAACACTTTGCATAGTGGTGAGTAATACTTCATGACTTTTGCAAAGAGGAAGCTTAAAAATATGATGGAAGCAGAAATCAGCACAGTATTCATAACCTGGAAACAAAAGTGATGAATGGGTTTGAAATGATTAACTCTTCTTTACCAAGGGTTTGGTGTCCGATTTACTCATCTGAACAAACTGTACAATTAGGCCCAGATGTAGGTATGTAACATTCTCAATGTTTAAAGTGTGAAAACTTTGCCACAAACCTTTACATCATCATCCTCTTCATCTTCACCCTCCCATCGATCAGCTGCTTTTGTTTTCCCTAAATCTGGTGATTCAAAATCTTCATCTTCTACAAGAAAATTATGCACAAGTACATTGTAGCTTCTCGCCAAATAAACATCGTTCTGCTTAGAGGATGTGACGTGACGTGTAAACGAAATTTTGGTTGAACACTTAATAATTCTGGATCGGTATTTCCTTTCCCTAATATTCGTTGGTCAACAAGATGCTTCTTCAGTCATTCTTCAATAATTCCATTTGATCTAGCAGTAATAAAGTTACTAGGCCAACTTATACCATATTAATATGTCGGCAATGTTGGCAGGGTTGGGGGAAAGTGTGGTTGGATAATCAGCTAGATGTACAGTACATCAAATATATAAAAAATGATAAACAATATAATCTTTACCCCATGAGGCCATCGTATATTAAGAATCGATCCCATCCAAAACTGTTACGGCTAATTTTATTAGGAATTTTTGTCTCACTTAACAAGCAACGAGGTGATGTGAGTTCGAGAGTGATACAGAAAGGACCCCGTCACTAAGAGGCTAGTTAATGGCGGCGACATCAATTCACTGAGTTGTATAACTTTTTTCAGTAATTCAGTAGAGATCACTTTTTTCTAAGCTGGGAGAGTTACTAATCCCAAATTTACAAATTACAGTATGCAGCATAATGCTTTGTAAAGACAATTAAGAAATGTTTCTATGAGATTTAATCGCTACTCAGTGCTTTCAATCAATTCATACCCAAAGCTAGTTTTTCCCATTTTTCTGCACGTGAGTTATTTAATTTCAGTTATTTTATATGACTACAATTCAGTCCAGCGGTTCAGCCCACAAATCCATTCACCCCTTTCTTACAGAGCACCTTAGGCCCTTTAATTTTTGCGTCGGCTAAATTTAACGAAAACAATTACCCCAGACTTACCGCAAGTTTCATTTAGCGCATGGCAGCTTAGATTGATTAAGATTAATACAAAAGTTAGAAAAAATTAATTTTAGCGCAATTTTAACTTAGCGAAGACATGCCCTTTTGCTTAAATCGCTTAAGTAACATAACTAAGAACTTAAACGGCCTAATATCCATAATGCAAGGGAAGGGCTGTTCTTAATCCGCAAGGAAGGAGTGATTCGATCGAATGCTGAATTCGCTTCAACTCTAATTCGAAAGAAGGGCGTTGAGAACATTGGTTAAACTGTATATTGATTAAAGACTCACTAGGCACATAGTTTGTTTGTACTATTTAGATTCTTGCGCTGGATTTATGATGTCTCATATGGGCTGCACCAATTGCCAGTGCAGCATCACACAGCATGGTAAGTTCATCGAAAACATAAACCAGAAACCTGCATTCTTTGACTGTAGAATTCACCAAACACTTTTATGCCGTATACCACTTTTGAGAGCATGTATTCAATTTCAAGAGTTTTTCCGAACTAACGCTCCAAACCAATAAGGGTCCAGCAATGCGGCCTTCTTTTAAGCAGTGTCACTTGCTCTTAACCACATGTCTTCCTCCTAGATCCTTCTCTAAACCTCCGGCCTCAGAAACCAAGGACCACCTTCACACAGGAACAAATATCTCTACTGGAGCAGATGTTTCATGATTCGAACTATCCAAACGCGGAGAAGCGACAAAGCTTGGCAAAGATTCTATGCCTTCCAGATGAACGAGTCAGGGTTTGGTTCCAGAACAGAAGAGCGAAAGAGAAAAGACTAGCTGAGGAAAAGCTGGCTCTTACTCTGAAGCCAAACGAAAAAGAATTCCCAATAATCTTTGATCGAAGTGATGAAAAACATGTAAGAAATTCTATGACTATACTCTATGAAAGAAATCAGCTGGAGGGTTGCAGGAGACAGGGCCCTGTCTTCACATAATTACAACTTGCACTTTGCGAAGCATTATGCATAATCTGTTGAATAATGTTTGGAAGTTCTGGCCAAGAATTAGATTGGAGCTATTACTTAATTTTACAGTTTGCTAATGATCTTCAGTTATCTTATTTCTACTTGCATAGATTTTGCATCAACCATTGGCCATTCCATCTTTCTTTGCCCGACAACCAAACCTACTGCAGCCCATGAAAATGGTACGACCACATAGATCTCCGTGCCTGGTAGAGAGCCAGTTCCAGTTACCAAAAAAGAAGGAAAGAAACGAAAAGTCCCTTCCTAAGTCAGAAGAAGAAGTAATCAGGTTTCTATTGAAAAAAGCCAAAGAAAAGGATCAAGGTATGTAACACATCTGCTCTGTAAGACAGCGTATTAAACATGTCAAGCAATACTGGCTACATAACTTATAACTGTATGCAAATCTATATTGAGCTACTTCTGCTGAATACACACACATACATGCATACACACAGAAACATACACACAGACACACGGACATTTGATAAGCAACAGGGAAATGCACAAAATGTAGTGGCGTATTCCTTTGCATATGCAGTTTTGTGTATGAGTGGTTAAGTTTATTGTTAAGGCCAAACATAAATATATATATATATATATATATATATATATATATATATATATATATATATATATATATATATATATATATATATATATATATATATATATATATATATATATATATATATATATATATATATATATATATATATATATATATATATTTACATTTGATATGTGCTAAATATATTTACATTTGATATGTGCTAATATATTCATTTAATGTGAACTTGCTAAAGAAATCTAACCTTTTGATTGATTGTAGGAAAGCGACAGTCATCTAAAAGTGGAAAGAGAGCAAAAAAATGAGTACTTACTGTCCAATTAGCAGAGAAGAGACGAAAGAGATCGCTGAACTTTTTCCCCAAAATTTGTGGACTAGTGTACAGGATTGAGGAGACAAGAACTAATTGTTTTGTTGTATGATAGAAGGATATATGAAGCTTATATCGTGATCCCCAATTTAAGGTTAGATACTGTTAGATAATTGGATCCAGATCGACTAGTAGTTTGAATTCCTCTTTGCTAGGCCCGCAGTCAGTTGTAACATTGTTCGCTTTCCTTACAAGGAGCACAAGGCAGTATTATAATCTGTCTTTCTATCAATGTTTCTATTGCACATAAAATCATAAAGCGTAAGAATGCCCTGGAAGGTATCTGGCTATCATCGCTGAAGGAAGAGCTGCATGTTGGTCATTTGTCCTCTTAGGTGTCCTCAAAAGTAATTATGGGCCTCGTTTCAATAAAATATATTTCCAAAACTTCTCGATATTATAAACGTAGATATGAGGCGAATAAACACGACAATGTTTTTCAATTTACAAAACATGTTTCGGATTGTTCCAACCCATCATCAGTTGCTAAAAACAATGAAAAACCTCTAGACACATAAATAAACGTTAAATCATCAATCGAATATATTAATCGAAAAAAGAATCAATGTAAGGAAAAGGAGTGGAACGGTTATAGAAGAAGATTCAAAAGCTTAAGGAAAAGTTGTAATGCTCATCTTATACATCTTGTGGAAAAGGCCTGTTGTAAATAAGCAGATTCAGCATTACAACTTTTCCTTAAGCTTTTAGATCTTTTTCTATAACCGTTCCACTCCTTTTCGTTACATTGATTCTTTTTTCGATGAATATATTCGATTGATGATTTAACATTTATTTATATAACCAAGGTCTGCTTCGAACCACCGACCTTCCCCTTTTCAGAAAATGCTATAGGCACTCGTCTAACCGGCCAGTAAGTAGCATCATACATGCTGGGGGTGAATGGAGTTGATTAAGGGATGGACTGACAGCTCGGGCGATGCCCAGAGCACCCCTTCAGTTTTCTCTCTCTAGTGCCCCTCTTCTGCAATGGTCTAGATATTTTATAAAAAGATGTACAATGAATTGGCGCATAAGAAGAATATATCCTCATAAATAATCCTACCAGGAAAATGATGTTTTAGCATATTTTTATATCATAGAAACCTGTCCTCAAAACTCAGCCATACATATTTAACCTGGGCTCTTAAAAGATAGCCGATCTGTCTCTGGGTTGCTTCCTAATATATGAGAATTTACTCAACAAAGAGGAAACTTTTAATAGACGTAAAACCGGGTTTGGCTCATGTCTTATACGTGAAACAAGCTACAGCAATAACTATGCACAGGCTATGCAGATGGGGCTAGAAGAGCATACTTAGTTATTGTCTAAACTCTTCTAGTCGTCTATATCTTCTAATAAAACAAAGGCTCTCATAAAAATTTATATCAAACTATCGTTCGACAACCATTCAGACACACCATTCGAAAACCACTCAGACGAAAACACGACGGTTAGGATCAGATGCAAAGCTGATTTCTAGATAAATGGCATTTCATATCTGCTAGAATGTCAAAAAGTAACCTTAGCTATCGTGGATTTAAATATAGGCCAGTTGCAAGAAAGAAATTCTCAAATACGCAACAAGACATGCTGAGTGAAATGTTCAACACAAATCCATATCCTGACAGGTCGACAAGGACGGTGATTTCTAATAATACTGGACTCGACGTAGAACAAATACGTGTGTGGTTTCAGAATAAAAGAGCAAGGGAGCGAACTAATTTGCAGAAGGGGACAGGTACAAACAGCCCCACGAAAGCAGCCAAGCCGAGCGCTATAAGAAACAACCAAAAGGACAGCGGAACAGGAGAGATTTGTAACATCTCACCATCTGACACGAATCCTTGCAAAAGCATTGTAGACATATTGAGATACTGCGAAGAGGCTCTCTCTGGTAGGGTAGGAATGAGTGCACGGTATACACTGCAATTCTAAATAACGGACATTAGATGTCTTGAGAATTTGTCCTGACTAAGATCAAGCGTTCAGTTACTGACAAATTGCTTTTTAAGTAGTCCAACTGTATAAACTTCTTAATGCTGACATATTTGTTGACATCTTGCTTTGCTTATATAACTTTTTATGACTGTTAACGCACACTGCCACAGGATAAAGAGTATACTCTATCACTTTATAATCAGGCTTAAGTAGAGCTTTTCAAGCAACTAACTCTTCTCCATCTTTACCTATACCAAATTTATTGCTATCTATTGCTATTATATACATTTTTTATACCAAATTTATCACGATATCACTCTATTTGTATGTGACGTAAAGATGTTTACACAGCTTAACTAAGCATTAGAGCTCAATTCTTAAAATGTCCTCTCAGTTTTCCTATCTAGAAGAGGTGTTCATTGTATACACTGAGAAAAGCTATGGTTTCCAATGCATTCACTGCACTATGACGTGTAGGCATATAGCATTTGCTGTTGCCACTTGATATCGATTACCATTCAATTCATTGGTAACCCTGTCTATTGCAGGCTGGCAAAAATCTACTGCTCCAGAAAGCCACTACTTCAATGAGGCAGCTACAATCACTAGTGACACCTTTGAAGACGAAAGATTAACTGAAGCTGTACAGAACTTACTGGAAGCCTGATCAATACGTAGCGAAGCAAAAATTTGCTTAATGCAGCTTGAATCTCATCGAAAACATATGATAAGAAAAGTTAGATATGATTCAAACAGAACTGCTGATGATCAAAATATCGAATCGTTTATTGCATGTTAAACTTATTCATAGCGCATTTTTTCGGCTAACGTTGTTGAATAAGGTCACATCCCCCAACGGAGCACGCCTTGTTAGGAGGAAAGAATGATGATTCTCGGACATATTGGCTAATTGTAACATGGGAAAACGCATCTTGACTATAGATGCTGTGGATTAATGACAACAAAAAACCGAGCATAGAAGCAATATTTTCAGAGTATTTCCTAGCATTTACTAGACACGTATGTACCAAAACAGTCTTGTATTCCTCAATAACGTAACTTTAACGTTGCTTTTGTCCATTATTTGCAGACACAGTTCTAAAGTTAGATTATCTGAATAAGTCCCGACAAAACTATAGTATTTCCCAACAAAACCATCCATCGTTGCATTCTGACGTGCTTCATACCAGATCAGCCCCCTCTCAACTCGCCAAGGGATAACAACTCCTGTCCCACCTGTCACTACAAAAGAGAGATAATCTAGTTGGAGAGGAATTAAAATAGAGCTAGCTCGAACTGAGTTCTGGGAAGACAACTAAATTGGCTCTATAAATCATATGTCTTCTAGAAAATTTTTTCAATTTACAGTGACTTCAGCTCTTGAAGCTTCACACAGATAGTTGAGAATCTAGGTAGTGCTGTCTTCCTTGGCGATGGCAACTCACAAGATGAATACGCGCAGAGTGTTTCGCTCATGGTTTTAATTATTTATTTCCGTGAGAACATCACTGTAAGCTATGCTTGATTCACGGGAAATTACATGAAAACTGTTCATAAGGAACGAAATGTGATCTCTCGACATATTCTACGTGGATAATCTGGGGTGAATTGCAATGTCCATAGACATGGAACATATACAACTTTCATAGATATAGAAATATAGAAATATGTGTTACTGAATACATACATATATCTAAACTGAATCAGAGCCGCATTCGCATAGTGTATAAATATATATGAGAGATAAAATAAAAAATAAACTTAACTTAAATGCAGACTTTTGGATAAATATTCTCATCAGTACCCTATATCTATGTCTATATATATACATCTACATATACATAAATCTTCATCAGTACTCTATATCTATGTATAAATAAATAAATAAATAAATATATATATATATATATATATATATATATATATATATATATATATATATATATATATATATATATATATATATATATATATATATATATATATATATATATATATATGTATGTATAAGTATGAACTCAGTAACTTGCATATATACTTACATATTTATACATATTTACAATGATAAATGTTTGTATGTATATATGTATATCATTTAAGTGCAGGTGCAGCTGAACTAAGATTTCATGCACAATGTATGGCAAAAGCGCTTCAGGGCCTCTTGCCAGTGGTCTTAATGTCTGCAAAACCTGTCCCAAAGGATACAGGTATTTGCAGGGCTAAAATAGAGCTGCAAATCAGTGAGCTATTTCACAAATTGTCAAGTAATGACAGTACTCAGAAACAAGTATGAAGCCATTTGCATTGACAGGTGTACATGAATAAGGATGCTGTTTATGGCTATGACTGCCATTGCGTACTTACGATTGTGAGCATAGCCTGCCACATGGAATCGTCTGCACCTTAACCATCTGAGTCGTTATCTACTCATAGCAAGAAGCACGCTCATAGGTTTCCACATGGTCCTATGCACTGACGTCTGCCCACACTGAGGGCAGGGGGGCAAGGTTCCTATTGAGGGCACATCATAAACATTTGTGCACTAAGATAATTAAGTCCATGGAAAAGGGCAGAAGGGGCAGCTGCCTCCTGCCACCCCCCAGCGTAAGCATCCCAGGCCCTATGGTATGCCACAAGGCTCATTCTTCGGAACTCTGCTACTTTAGTATATCAGGTATATCTATAATAGACTGGGTGAAGGTGAAGTCTGCAAATACGTCGATGACACGACCATGATTGCATGATGTACATCAATGGTGTAATTAAGAGCCAAAACAAGAGCAGAGAAAGTACTTACCTGAATCGTAAACAATATCATTAATTTAAGCGAATGAAATACCAATTAATGTCGTATACACATGGTTCCAATACACTGATAGTTCTAAACAACATACGAAACGTCAGCTAACAACATAACAAGCAATGCTGAAATACTGCTGTAATTGATAGGGTATTTGAGTAAATAGAATCTGGCAAAACAGTGACAATTGGAGATTCAGCAGGATGTAGCAATTTAGTACTTGCTCTTTGTTACGAGTTTTCCAGAAATCTGAACTAAAACAATAACCCTAACATAATTATAGCAATGTCACTGATTACAGGATTATAGTCACTTTCCGAACGCTACATGCCGGAATGATTCGACTAAACCCCTCCTTTGCATAAGCTCCTCCTTGTATAAGCCCCCACCTCCAGGGTGATTTTTGCAAATAAGCCTCCACCCTCGAATAAGCCCCCATGGGGTTATCTGGGTTCAGTATAAAGCAGAAGAAAAGCAACAAAAATTAAAAAGCCCAGCTATAGGTTTGCTCATATGCGCTAATACTTGACGAGAACAACTGTCAAACTTTCTCCTCCTTAATCCCATCTCGATTTACATTTATATCAAAGTACTTTGTATTGAAAAGTGATATAAGATATTGTCTTTGGTGTACCTGAGGAGCTCTAGATTTAACAAGCCCTCCCCTCGAATAAGCTCCACCCTGGAATAAGCCACCACCCGCAAAATCGTTTCTGACGTCGTATTCATCGATCCTTTTTAGCTCGTTCTCATATACTGGGACATCACCGGGTAAAGAGGTAAGTTTCAGAAGCCATGTTCGTGGATAGACAAAACAAAAAACCCGCCAAGTTTGTTGATTTTGTTCGTCCAAATGCTGCAGAAGTGTGGATCAAAATCGGAGAAACAACGTCGTTCGGAATTCGGAATTCGGATGCGAAATCCGAAATCCGAATGAAGTGGAGATGGGCCTTTAGTGAACCCAGCCTAAAAGTAAACTTGTAGCTTCTATTGTGCATAATAATTTTTAATACAAAGCATAAGTAACATAGACTTGTTCATCTCTTAAATCCCTTGTCTTTCCACATGAGAAATGGAAAATTAATTACAATTGTGCCATATTGTCTGGTGAGGTACGGTGAAAAGGATACAAAGAGTTGTCCAAAGGAAGCACAAAAACTTCAACTGAATAACAAGTAAACAAGTAGACGCTTTGAAATTACCATATTGTCAAGAAGTGCTATTTTAATACCATTTTGAAATTAGCTTGGTGACTTCTAAGGATGTCCTATTTTAACAATCCACCTTCATGCATCACTTTGTGGCAAGGACCACTTTAAAGCGAGGTCCTTAAAGAGCATAAATTAGTGTAACATACAGATTCTTGAAAGAAAGTTGGCAGTCACTTATGCCCCTGCTCGTTGTATCTCTGATGATTTCTGAGGAAGCTGCTTACTGGGCAAAGAATATTAACACTGTAAGCATAGCGATTTAATTCAGTACCTAAGCTAACATCATCTTGTTATCTGATGCGGCCCGCGCTGAAGTCACAGTTGGTAGAAATCTATCGTATAGTGCATTTCCTAAGGGCATGCAAAAAGTGGCTCTCTTTGAAAACATGATGGGCAACCCTGCTCTAGAATACTCCACAAGGATCACTTTTTCATAAGGGATTGCTATAAAGTGAAACATAAACGATGGAGAGCGGAGCTGTTAATTGCACGCACGAATAAAAGCCCACTAGAAGCTGAGACAGAAGTAACAAAGTGAAATGTTGATAACCTCGTAATGACAATACAGACCATGCCTAGATTAGCCGTGAGAGAACCTCTTCTAAACCACATAGAGTTGAAGTTATATTGTAATCTGCATTAAGCTCGTCCATATCAAACGAATCATACTCAAAATCATCATCTCCCACGCAATCACGCCTAAAATCAAGCTGCCCGGCCTGCGATGTCCAGGCACTGCTGCCTCTCATCATGGATGGATAATGGTTAGACACAGAGTGACTTGCTAATGATTCTTTATACATTTGTTCACATACGTCCTGCATGCCATGCACATACGAACTATCTCCTGTTTTGCTTATTACGCTATCGTTACACAGTTCATTATGCAACACTGTACATTCCTGTCGTGCCCTTCTGCGTTCATATGCGTTGCACCCTGAAGGGGGCATAGTGCAACCTGGTGGCCATATGCCCTGATCAATTTCTTGGCCACAGCCTCTCAAATGCAGTCCGTGCCGGAATGGGTGCTGGAATGAATGATTGTAACTGTAACATTGGCGGGAAATACACGGATCGTAACACCGTGGTTGGTAGACTTCGCTAGAATAAGCCATTGTCGATAGCCAATGGTTATACTCCGACGCATGCTGCGAGTTGAGATTATTTGAGGAGCAGATTTGAGACTGATTTCCAAGGTTGAGTAGCAGGTGGCGATGGTTCATTTGGCAGGCTAGATCTCTCATATTATTCCCTTCCATAATTTCAAAATTTCAGAGCTATGGAATTGCTTCCTCTTCAATCTTCTTCTGATGTAGCTTCGATGGACCTAAACCGCACTCATTTGAGCACTTTCACACAACTTTAAGGCCATAACTTCATAAATTTCCTCGATCAAATGTTCATGATGAAGATTGTGTAAAGCTGTTTAACCAAAAGGATTAAGTATCAGTACATTGCCTGAGATATAGTTCTTTCAAAGAGAAAACTAGCCTTGCATATATCACTTCACAATAGTCTGTGCTATCAAACATTGTAAAAGCATAATTGACAGCAATACATTTGCTGTTCAAAGAAGCTATCACTTAAAGGAGAGTAACATTACAGAGCGATAACAACAACTATATCCAAGATACTTGTAAACAGAGTTGAAAAACTGGAATTGTTAAAGCTCTTCATGAAATACACTTTGACATGCAGAACCTTTTAATCAATTCAACAAAGCGCCTATAAAGAAGGTCGGATTTATAACATTACTGAAAATTGTATCAAACCAAATATACGTTATGCAGCAGATTCTGATAGTAAATTATGGATGGTTTTAAAGAACAGTTACATTCATTAGCAACAAAACCAATTACAAACCTGCTTTCTATGTCTTCCGGTTACTATATATCATACCATTTCACTCGACAAAATCATCTATTGGATTTTAGAATAGGTACTCTCCACTCTCCCGAAAAAGCTGCTGCAATATCACTTCGAGAGAGGTTCTGCAGTTTCAAGAAAGAAGCGCTTCCCTTATCCTGAGCCAATCCTACCTGAGAGTCCAGTCAATTCTCTGAAAAAGAATACATGTTAGGATTTCCAGAGCAGTCTCCTCAATGTCTAATAAACTAGGAACAGTTCTCCATTGACCGTTTTTGCTTTGCTCTGCTAAACTTCTGTTTATCAGCTGCTAGTTGAAGGGTGATTTGAATTTATGTAAATTCAATGCTCGGAACGAGACGAAATCATTTGAAATGTACGTCTGAAAGCACCGCTTACTCGCATTAATTCACAGTTTAATTGTATTCTGTCGAAAGCGCGGCCACAACACCCTCACAACGCGGCTAGGACACAATAAAAAAGCACACTCTAGGATCAGTTTATTCCTAGAGACTACTACAAAGTTGATGTAAGGCATAACGCGGCACTTGCAACAGTAACTTAAAGTCTTAATATATCAAAACTTTTCAGCCTTTCTTAGTGCAAATATGCATAGATATATATAAACACACATACATACATATACATACATATAGAATTATAGATATTTAGAAATATATCAAATATGTACTGAATATAAGTAAAGTATGCAGAGAGCCACATCCGCGTAGTATAAACATATATTTATACAACTGAATACTTTATTTAAATACAGACATTTCGATTTAATACCTTCATCAGCACTAATCCTACAAATGAAACATGGACATTTGCAAGATTCATATATATATTTACATACATGTTTGTTTGTTTATATGTATGCTTGTATGCATTAAACGTACGATAATGCACCTAAGATAAGAGACATATTGGAGCAGAACCAGCAATTGCTGGCTATTTCCAGTTCAGTCCCAAACAAATCAATGATCTGATTTGATGATAATGATGATGTGATGATTATACATACCTGCTAAGCATAGTAATCAGTTCAAATCAATGAGAAAGATCATCTGTGATAAAGGCGTAATCAATCAAGATTTTGATGGCATGATACATAATTTGATTATTAGGAATAGCTCTTTTTAAATATATGCAACGAAACTTCATATAACAGTTCCCATCCACAGTAAGTGACACTAGCGGTGCTATATCGTCAATAAACAATAGTATGTAGATTGGAGCATGAAATTGAACACTGATTGATTCCTTTAAGGATTATTATCAGACTGAGTTTTCCACATGATATTTCAATTTCTACTTGGCACCAGCACTTATGCAGGAAATTGGGTCAAGTATTAATCTAAAGCAGCATAATTTCTCTCTCTCTCTTATAAGAAAATTTTAAGTTAATGTTCCCAGCTGATCTGCTGCAAACAAAGCATCAATTACTTCAGGAGCTCTTCCCCCGTTTTCTAGTAACAATCTAACTTATAACTTAACTGTAGGGGTTATACATCATGTAAATCTAGGCACTTAACTTTGTCTTGGCTGTTAAGGTCAACAGGATTTCTCTCAAATTCGCACATCTCTATTTCTCTTCAGGTGCTTGGGGATATTTGTCTGTCTCCACTAATGCAAAACAGTTGACGCTTTGTAGGCGAAGCCCTAAATACTAGACTCAATACTCTATAATGCGGTGGACAATCATTTTCCAATATTGATTATTCTGATTCATCAAGAAGCTTTCTTGAGTGCGAACTTAGCTAGAAAAAGGTACTGAAGAAAATTCCCGCTACATGGATCTTGAGAATGATTCAAACACCATAAAGCTTTTCAGGTAAAGAGAAGTTGGTGGTAGATGGTCCTAAAATGGACGAACAAAGAGATTTGCTCAGATGGATGAGCTCTCCGTAGAGATCTCTTTCCAATCACGTCAAAAATCCCTGCTTGGGTCAAAATGCAGCTAGGTCATAGCGATTAAAATAGTAAAGGAGCAGGTGTAATTGTTCTTGCAAATCTCAAGAAGTGAAGAATAGCCGTCAAGTGTTTGAGACTCTGTCAGGTCTATTTTCTCCCAACCTAATTCACCAATCATCATGCAGCATTCTGATCACACATGCTAAGATCAGACCCATTTTGTATGATGATTGGTCAATTAGGTTGCGAGAAAATAGACCTGACTGGGCTCTCAAACATTTGGCGGCTATATTACGTCACATTGAACTGAACAAAAGAACAGGACGTCCTAAAGTAAGCCTAGGCGAAGGGAATAATGACAGGGGCGCGAGTTTACATTACATAAAAGCACATGTGCTTTGGTCAAAGACTAGTTGACTTCATTCCAGTTGCTGCTTGTCGCCGGCCCTTTGTGGTTAATGCCGAAGATTATATAGCAGTAATTAAGAAACTGTCGCTGACTAAATCGTGAAAAAAGCAGAATTGTCTGATATCCGTCAAGGGGTTTTTGAGAAAAAGAGCCACGTTTGGCAGGAATCCTTTGAGTATGAAAATAGTCGAAGAAATTTTAAGAGGTGCCTAAAGTGCCGTAGAGAGAACTGATGGAGAAAAACAGGGACCTCAAAATGTGGGACATGGAAGCTTTCAAGTAAAGATGTTAATAAAGAAAATGAAGTTGAAAATGGAATAAATTGATAAATGGGTGGAAACAGCCTTGCTTACTGCATTCCATCAAAGAATTGCTACAAACTAAGTAACCTGAATCCCAAAAGGGTTAATGAATCTTATTATGGCTCCATTCACAAGCCAACTAAAATGGAAGAGAGATGACTGTAAATTACTTAAACTTGAGTTAATGAACTGTTTAGAAACGTTTCAGTAGCAGGAGTTTTGGGCTGGCTTCTTTTCGGCAATTTACGAACAGGCAACATGGTAGGTATGGCTGGGTTCTATTAATGCTAAACTTTCGTATGACGTTAAAGGAAGATAACATTCTAGAAGTTGATGCTTTTCTTTTACAAAAATTAAACTATGGGAGTTTTTCTCCGATTTGATGGTAGTATGACCGCATGGCTATGCTTTAGTTAAAATAACGAGAGACTCCTGCTCCCATACCTTGTGGAGATACTGCTGCTCCCACAGATGATATCATGTATGAGATTCAATTGGATTATGTAAACATCATTGAAATAGATTGCTAACACGATAGAAAGAACAGCATCAGGCCAAAGAGATAGGGAGCACGCTCTTTCTAAATGAAAGAAATCTCAAAAACAAAAGCTCCAACTGTGAAAAATATTTAGATTCCCAATCAACTATTAATGTGCTTTGTTTTTAAATTAAATAGTTCATCTATTTTAGTATTCTGCTTTAATTCTATGGTTTGAATTAGTTATTATACCTATTATATACTTCACCAACATTAAATAAAGTTATGAAAGAAATAAAGAGGAAATGCCTCTCACTAATTAAACAACCGCAACTAAAGAAATAAACTATGATCTAAGAATATAGAATCTCCTCCAAGTACCAAAATAACATCTACATATGGACAAAGATCCCTATCGTGTAGAGGTAGTATGCCTTGGAACACTCTGTCAGACAGCATGAAATCGGCACAAAATACAAAAAGTTTAAAAACAATGATCAAAATTGGAAGGGACAAAATGCTTTTGCAGTATATGTAATTAAATAGTTAGTTTTTACTAGTTTATTTTAACTAGGCAATTTACCAATTGTAAATAAATTAGTTATAATATATATATATATATATATATATATATATATATATATATATATATATATATATATATATATATATATATATATATATATATATATATATATATATATATATATATATATATATATATATATATATATTATATGATATGATATATAGAAATTATTTTGCTCGCCAAGTGACTTAAAAACACGTATACAATACAAGCTGCAAGAAAAGAAATATTGATAGGACAACGATGTTAAGAAGAAAATTCATTTGCCCTATTAAGCACTATTCCGGAATTGGGTACCCCCCTACTCGTCATCTTTATGCTCATTTGCGAATAATAATGAAAAGATGCATATGTATAACTCTATCTGAAGAATTGAAATCTTTGGCTGAGGGGGGGGGGTTGTCAAGTGACTGTCACACCAAAAAGGGGAAATATTTCAGTATATTGAAAGTATTTGTTTCCGGTCCGGATGCGGAGAAATTCACTTTTCGGTTGAAGTGCTTCCATTTTTGTATCGGATAAAGAGGTTAAACACGAATTCATAGAAGAGCAGTATCTGGCTTTAGTTAAGTTTTTTTCTTTTTTTTTTCTTTTTTTGTAAGTTACATTAGTTTAATTAGTTACTATAGAAGAAATCTTGTAAATTTAGGTCTTCTTTATTAGCTATTGAATGAATTTAGTGTATAAATAACTTATATAATAATATATAATAAAATAATAATAAAACTTTTCGGTCGGTTCCACATTCGATCGGTTCACTTTCGGCTTTTATTCGACGTTTCATACTCCGATAAGTTTAGGACAAAACAATGATAATTTCAGTATCATCTAGAATATTTCCGCTTTTTCGTGCCGTAGTCTTGGAGGACCACCCACTGAAAATAGATAATTCATCCATTGAAAAAACATTTGTTTATCATTTTGGATTCTACTTAGCTGCGGGGGAGCCTAATCCACTTAATCCTATAATTTGTTGGCGTTTCGTGGCAACCACCAAAACAGCAGTCTGATTGATTGTGTGTGAGAGATAATTCCATTGTTCAGAAGTGTGCTGGAATCAAAAACTCATTCTTATATGGTAGCAAAGTAAACAAATCTAGTCCAAGAGTTTCATATGATTATGGAAGTCTGTAAATAGAAAGTGAAGGCTTTGTCGCACTTCTATGATAATATAGGAAAAAGTAAGGACTTGGGGAAACAGCACATACCCTCAATCTCGCAAGGACTTAACATGTCTTCAAACAAACAGATGACTCTGTCAGATATCGAGGCCATGGTCGCCAGACTTAGCAAAATAAAAGAGCCTCAAGACAGAAAGATCGAGCCACAGAAGAGGCCAAGTCTCACTAAGGAGGAAGCAGAACAGCTTTTTGAACGTCTAGCTAATAACAAGAAGATCCCATCACCTCAGGCACCGAGGAAGAATAATGGCTCAGAGCTAACCAGGGAGGAAATTGATAAATTGTTTGAGAGACTATCAAAAACAAAGACTACAGCGCCCCAACCACCAGTAAATCGTGGGGATGTTGCGACGCAAATGCAGATTGATAAATTGGTAGAGAGGCTGTCAGTCGTAAAGAAGCCCTTAGAACAGGCAAATGGAGAGACTACGACGAACGGCTTGAAGCTGACGAAGAGTGCAATGCAAGAATTGGTGTTAAGACTTTCAGATAAAGAAGTTGCTGCGAAGCATACGCCAGATACAAAGAGAATAATGAAGAGCCGCTATGGCATTGTATCGTCCTACGCTTGGAATGGGTACAATTACCAGGCAATACTTTGCAACGAGGAAAGTCCGTAGCAACATGAGTAACTTACATAAGATATGCATATCACTGTAAATATCATGTACTTTAACAGAGTAGGATAGATATAGGTTCGGATAACGGGTAAGGTCTAGACATACCTCTTTGCAGTTTATAGCTAACTGTGCTTATTTCCAAAGTCTGCAATCGCTTTTACGACAAGCAATCACCTTATCGCTCCACCTCAGAAATAATGCAATCTCAGATTTTGTATGAAGAAATACAGAACAACAGGCATTATCAAAACAACAGAGAAGCGCCAAGGAATTCCAGCCGAAATACAAAACATTATGAATTCATTCGGAGAAGTACAGTTTATCCTCAATTATGCGAACTTCGATTATTCGAACCTCTATTATCTAAGCACTGTTCTCTGGATCCCTTTTAATTTATCCGAACGAATGAACATTTACCCCAATCAGAAATATGCTAATGGCTGGCAGTAAATTGTTTATCTATAAGCCACTGGAAGATGTAACTTGCTCTAGCTCTAGCTGCTTGTGAAGGAGTCCTTTACTTTGATCTTGTCTTGGTACGCTTCTATAATGTAGTTCTGTAAAATCTTTTAAGGAAACTAACATCCTCGGCTATACGAATTTTAAGCTTATCAGCGTTTTAGTTCAACCTGTTCAAATAATCGAGGATACCCTATTCTATGGAGCTTTCATTCTGAGGTGATTACCCTTCTGCGTTAAAGAACGGCCATATTATTATCCCATATCCTTATGTAACTAAAAATGATCTAGATTTACGTAACTACAACAACCAACACCAAGCCAATATTCAAACTGCCATATTATCCTGATATTCGCATCTACATAGCATATCCGGACCTCAACAAAGGATCACTAAAGCAGATAATTAAGTAGCTAATTGATGTCGAACTACCAGATGTTTGTTTATATATTCTTCGATTGAGAATACTAAAACAAATCATGAGGTTCGCTGTCATGATGTCTGTTGTTTCACTGTATTGATATGGAATTAATCACTTCAGTAGATTTTTCTCCAGTACCCTATAAGTCAAGGCAAGATTCATCTCACATTCTGTTTCCCTTCAGTCTTTATGTACTATCTTTCCACCCCAATGAATAAGTGTTCATATGAAGAAACTTTGTTCTGAACAATATTCGCAGTGGGCTTGATTAAAACGAAAAATTCGCCGAAGTGAAGGGTGAAGACAGGCTAGATGATTTTGCGAAAATCTGCTATAACTCTATGGTTCATTACCGAAACACTCTGTAGTCATAAATGACCAGATATCTTAAACAAAACTGTCAAAACACTTACTTTTTGTTAATACAAGGTTCTTTTTCTTCAAAAAAAGGTGAAGAGACTTCTGTCAAATTCTCTCTTTGTAATAAGAATAGCTGCTCTACACATCTACTGCAAATTCCATCGTCACAAAAACAAGCTCAGACAATCTTTTTGTAAGAAACCAAACAAGGCCGAAATAGATGCAGTTTCCTACTCCTTCGCAGGTTTTGCTGCCTGAAGAAGTACTGCAGCACCTATGATGATGTTCTCTTCTACGAGACAAGTCTCCCAGTATACGCATACTTGTATTCTAAATGACCATAGACCTCTGGAAGTCATAAATGAAAGTGCAAATATGCATGGAAATGCATTTGGGTCTGTTTGATTTAATTAGCTCAAAGCAATGGCAATTATCTCTCTAAACATTGAAACTCAATGTGAAATGATGACAAATTTACTTTAAATGAAGCTAACATATGGTCAGTATTTACTTCTGCTGCTTTACATGTTGAAGTATCTCTTTCAATCTTTTGACTCTAAATGCTTTTTCTAATCCAATCCCATAGTCTCTCTCAATATATTATTTACTTTTCTCTTCATTTTTCTTCCCTCTCTACTCTTCATTTCTCCCATTGTCTTCTATCAAACTTTCTTATATGATCAAATTTCACTTCCTTTCCACTATCTCTCTCCATCTCTCTTTCCATGAATATTTGGCAACTCTCTTTCTGCTACATTGTTCTGTCAATACCGGCAGAGTATCCAAGTAATACCATTTGCCATGCATCAGGAAGATATTGAACAAATAAAACAATGAATTAGGGGCATTGCACTGATTTGATCTAAGGAGTCTTTTCATTTTTGAAAACGAACAACAGATTGGCACTCAAGAGTACGACAACAAAGCATTAAAATCAAAACAGTACAAATAACTATCCATCTCGGAGACTACGAGAACAACATCTCTAGAAGAAGATTGTCACTATACATACAAAATCAGGCCATCTTGTTACAAACAGCGACGTGTAACGATTTAAGTTGTGTTGATAATTTGTCCAGAGATGTGAATCTGAAAGAGAATCAAAGGGTAGATTAGCAGAAATACATTTATAGGAATAATTATCAATTCACATTGAATTAAGTGTTTAAATTATAGCCACTGACTGATACTGTAGTTTCTAGCACTGATACAAAGGCACATATATTTATATATATATTTTAAGTCTTAGCCGCTCTAACTAACTAAGTATATGCGTAAAACAATAGAAATTCAAAAATATACTTTCTTGTGTAATAAACGTTTACAATACAAGAAAGTATATTTTTGAATTTCTACATATATATATATATATATATATATATATATATATATATATATATATATATATATATATATATATATATATATATATATATATATATATATATATATATATATATATATATATATATATATATATATATATATATATATATATATAAATATTTCTATACATATTTATATATTTATATTTATATGTCTACCTTAAACAATAGCTCATGAGTAATCATCATATCTTTATCTTTGGGGTATCGCCTTAGTCAGCGCAGTAAGGCAATTTGTAAGGCCCAAAATGTGCCAGGAAATAAAAACAGGACATCACGTAAGACGCAGACAACCTGTCCGTTACTAGGCTCCGAGCAGCGCTAACTGCTACTACACTAACATATGCAAGTAGCAACAATCGATGTATAGGTTTGGATCAATACTGCTTGGAGATATTTTAAGTGTATCGTTTTGTGCCTTCGAGTTGCACTCGCGTGCTTGCGCACACTTAAAAGTTCTGGACAGAATAGGATTGATTTCAATAATCGACTATGCTCCTCCACATCAATCAGCAATGCAACAAACTACTGGTCTATTTATCACCATGACATACCTCGCTGATCCTATGGATGTTTTGTCTAATTCCAGAAGCTGGTTGACTTGATCAATTCTACCTTGGATTGTGCTAAAAATTAATTCTATAATATGTATATTGTTCATATATCATTGATTCGGATTTCAGAGAGTTTGGAAAGAAGTTAGTTCGATTATCAGAGAATCATTGGCACTAGACGATGACAAGATGCAAAATCGTAAACGTGAAAACAAAACAATGATTCAAATCAACAATGATTCAGATTAATTCAAGCAAAACCATCACTTTGTGCTTTGGTACGGAGTATATTGGGGGGGGGGGGAAGTTGCAAAAGAAGTTCGCATAAATCAAGAAAGATGCCACAAAAGAGGCAGTTCAGATTATAAAGAAATTTACAGTCTCTTCTTGCAGTCTAATTGTTTAGATCATCAGCTTCAGATTGTCTACACTCTTATAGCTATAATGGAAGTTTAATGACAGATCAGCCAATCGTTTCGTTCGATGTTTTAATCGACAGTGAACGATCAAGCTCAGGGATAGAATCAGCCATCACGTACTTATCTAGAATGCACTGCACAAGTAAGCTCTCCACTTCATCTGTGTCGATATTGAGCTCCTTGATGAGACAAATGAACAACCAAAATTAGAAGAAAAGTATGAAATCAAAAAGCACATCATAGTAATACATTAATTTGTGTGTAAAAACAGAGATAGGAAAGAATGTCAATTAATGGAGACAATATTATCACATATGATAGAAGTTGTACTTTGTGCAAGCATATTGCAGGTTAGTTGCAAGGCCTCATTCAGACCATTTTGAACGACATTCATCGGCTATAGCATCCCCTCCCCCGTTAAAAATGCTGTCTGAGGTAAGTATGAGTAGCCCGTAGAAGTGATGCTCGGGGGTAAAGAGACAGCAGTTGGAATTTCATATGGACGTGTGGGTGTTCGAAGTACATTTGGCAGACCCTCTATTTCAATGCAAGCAGACAATGTTTTACTCCAGCATTTATATGGGGGAAAGATTGAGCGCAAATTGTCTTTACATAAAAAAGAAATCCAATGGTAACGAAGGGCGATGATGAGTTTGTGAAAAAGTCCAAATGACGTCAAACCTTCCTTGCTCTGTATGAACTGAAACGAGGAGGACAATACCTCATTTCGAGGCTGACACAGTGTCCCCAGAAGAAATAAAAAGCTATTTGAAAATGACGCTATCATAAACAAAGAAAACAGAATTGGTGGCACTTGCACTTGCAGCACAACAAATTTACCTTGGATATGAATGGTATGTGGATTCTTGTATATGGCCTGAGAATGATACAGAATTAATCAGCATCACATTGCTGTCCGAAAATATGATAGTGCATGGAAATATAAAAGAAATTTGGATGTGCATTTGTTTTTAATATCTGAAGGTATCAGCATTTTCTCCAGTCTGCAACACATCTAATAAATCAATGACTCGCAATTGGAACTCTAGTTGAAGAGCACCACATTGCAGAAATCAGCTTGAATCATGAAAAATATTCAATGGACAGGGCGAATCTCAAGAAATGATACAAAAGAACATGCTTGCAGTGATGATCAAAAGGATTTATTAAGTGAAAAATACATCTCAATAATATAATATGTGTGCAAGGAGAACCTAGATACACTTCCACAGGGTGAACATCAAAAGGAAGATTATAAACACCGTGAAGCAGATGACTCCAATGACAGACGCTCATTTAGAAAGAAATTACAGCCTGGTTCACACTTGTGAAGCAAGAGCTGAAGCAAGCGCGGTACGCATGTGCAGAAGGAATTTGAACATGAAAAAATCCCTTCTACGCATGCTCACTTCGCTTACTTCAGTTCTTGCTATACAATCGTGAACGAGGCTTAAACTATGGATTGCAATACTTGACGTGACGTAGCTCATACTCTTCTCCCTTCATACCCCTGTATCTTGCATAGATGTCATCATTACAGAGATTATATTCGTCGCTTAGTCCAGTTTTGTTTGATACCTATGTAAATTACTGATACGATACACACGACTCGGGTGTTTCACCGATAACAGTTATCAAAGTTCCTACATCTTGATAAAGCCTTTCATTTATCTTTAAATGAATTCCAAAAAGGCCAGCCGATGTCGATTGACCTCGAGCATATTCAAAAAGATGAAACAAAACGGTCGATTCACAACTAAAAGCCCACACTATCATGCCTCTAAGATTGCTCTGTCAATTCAAAGTGATTACACCTAACAATTATAGTCGTGCAAGATCTACGACTGGTTTAATTACTTCCTTGCCGCAATCCTGATCCGAATCCTCATTCTAAAGACAAGGATCTTGGTCCCAATCATGACTCTTATAAACAAGGACCTAGATCTGAATCCTTATTCGAAAAGTAAGGATCTTGATCCAAATTATGACGTTCAAAGACATGCCCTTTAACATGTCACTCTACCTGGCATGCATGCGGAAAAGAAAGCAGGCTACCTCAGATTGACCGAGTCAATAGTTGTACCAATAACTTGACCAGCTGCAACGTAGAATATCATGAAATTCTCATTCATACATTGTCATTGCATAAATGTAACTTGAGAGAATTTGAAAATGCTACCTACCGAATCAGCTTAATCAACACTTGTGTGCGAATGTTTCTGAGCAAATCTAGCCAAAAAAAGCAAAATGTAAGGTAATGGGAACCATAGAAATTCTATGAGAGTGATTGAAAAGAGAAGATTTGAATGCACCTAAAAAACAAACTAAGTCGCTAGTGGAGCATGTAAGAGGACATTATTAAAGCACTGATCTCAGGATTCCACAGTGCAAAACCTCAAAAGGGCAGCGGAACTTCTCCGATAGAAAAGTCACTGTTTGGAATCAGTTAAGGAATGAGATAAAAACTGCTCCTTCGCTGGCTACTTTCAAAACGAAACTACAAACGATAATCTAAATTAATTTTCTGCATAAAATTCTAACTTCCGAGTCTCTTTCCTTTTACATACATTTTTTGCTGTTCTTGTATATTAGTATTTTACAGGTAAATTCGGTTGTTAAGTTTTTATATTAGTTAAGTTTTTCGTTTTCGCAGGGCACATTGTAAATCAGTGTATTACTCAATGCATTTTATTACCCTGTTCAAATAAATAAAAATGAAATGACATAAAAAATGAAACAGTTCCAGACGAAGCTTTCAACAAAAACTTCGCAAAGGCTCCACTAAAACAGTATTCTAACTTTAGACATCTAAGAGTTAACAGCAAACTACAATTTTCTCTCACTTCTGATAAGTTTAAATGAAAAGAACATAAAACTATCCATTTGCAAAAGAAACTGCCATACCTTCAATGTGTTCTCTAATAAATGTATCGTCCATTATGTTCTTTCTAAAACAAGAAAGTAAATTGTAAATTGTGCATGGAACTACAAAAGAAATGGCAGATCTTCATTAAAAGATATAATTCGTAAGAAAAACGATGCAAATATGCCTTTGTCTCAAAGCTGTATTTTCGAAGGAGGCATGGCCCTAAAAGTGGAATGTCGACTAACAACAGGCCAAAATCAGTTACCTGTTATTCTTTAATATCTTCTCAAACTCGGCAATGTCATTGTTCTGATAAGCGCTATGTGGGCGAATGCAAAAATATATTATAACCATACATGAACCAAACTAATGAAAATATGAAAAAATAATCCTTCATCATTTCCTTGTACCTAATTAAACATTCAATTAATAGAATATCTATAGCTTACATGCAAGTATGTCTCTAGCATGGCTGTCTCCAGCATGGGGCAATTGGGGAAATGGGGGCAATGGGGACAATGGGGACAATGGGGTAATGGGGGCCAATGGGGTAATGGGGCAAGAGGTGTACTTTGAGCGGAGGTAGTCATTATCCTCTCAAAGCTCTCGGAAACTTAAACGTTTCAGCTATACACTAACAACTCAACGCATATTTCATAGGAAATACTTTGATTTTGATCATTTAACTTATTCAACAGTAACATGCGCATTTAGTGTCCTGAACTTTTAGCAGAACATGCTCATAAACAATTCTCTATATGCTTCCGATGCTTAACAAGTATGACATGCAGCCAAGAAGATCACGTCGTATATGATGATACGATATCAAAATCACACCCATAGTGCCATGTAAATAATCTTTCCCTATGTCCTTCTCTCGTGCAGGCGCCCCTGCTTAATTACATGTAAAAAAAGCGATAGCTTAAGGTTTACCTTACTAGATTGGTCATCGCTAGAATCTCTGAGTCATTTTTGTACGGTTTAGCCTAGGTGAACAACCAGATAGACGTGAACAAATATGGGACGGATACCACAACCAAATCACACACATTGCGAATATCCTTAGCAAAATATGATCTAATGAAACTTAAATAAACTACTGTCCAATATTGTCAAATTTGTTCATGAATTCGCATGATAGTAACATACAATAATTTCTATACTACAAAATATCTACAAAATATACAAAAGCCTATTGCACTGTATTGTATCACATTATATTAAATACCTATAATTCATGATACCTTGCTAAAGTACATAATACATAAGTATTTTATATCATATCATATCATAATATATTTTATCATGATAAAATATAAAATAATAAATACAATATTATATAATATCATATATTGAACTTACGATTCAATATCATATTACATTACATAAAATTTCATTATATTATATCATATCATACTGTAGTCTATAATATCACATTATACTACATATATTACCTCTTGTGAATCAAACGGATTGATGCCTGATTTCATCAACATATATGCAAGAACAAGATACTTCAAACAAGTGATTCGCCTATTGAATTACAAGAGAATATAAAGTTAAAAAGGCTGATCTACTCTGGTGAGGGAAATTCGTATGAACCGAGAAAGGCATAGTTTAGACAGCGCATTTTGAGCGGAGCGAATTAAATTATCGCCCTTCAAAAAATCTAAGTTTCAACTAAATTCACTCATAATTCGCTTTCTAAATCCAAGAGCGAATCGAATTATTAAATTCGCTAATAATTCACCCATGAGAGCGAATTATGAGCGAATTTAATGGTATTTAATTCGCTCCCCTCGGGGCGAATTAAATTATTGCCCTTCAAAAAACCTAAGGGTCAATCAAATTCGCTCATAAATTCACTGTCTAAATTCAAGAGCGAATCGAATTATTAAATTCGCCCATGAGAGCGAATTATGAGCGAATTTAATTGTATTTAATTCGCTACGCTCAAAATGCGCTGTCTAAACTATGCCAAAGAGAGCGAAAAACAAAAAAATCGATATACGGATTGACAAGGCTGCTCTAGCATGGGTCTCAGGCACCGATCAGTAAGTCGAGAGAGAAGGTCTTGATAAAGTGTTATCCTGCTTTTAAAAACAGGAAATTGTGCTGAACAATGGCTTTCCTAATATAAACAATTAAGTTACGCCAGCTCTGCAATAATCTTAATGACCTTTGTAAATGGCTCTCAATGTCGAATATCTTACTTCCTTCCCCCAAAACAGTAAAACATCGAAAGAATTGTTGCATCAAAGTGATATCTAGTGTGAGTTGCTATGGAGGAATATTAGATTTAGCTATCCATATCTAATTTTTTGATGTATAAATGTAAGAGAGTTCTTATGGGAAAGCTGTTAGATAATTAATTAACTAGTTAGTTAATTAGTTGGTTAGTTAATTAATTAGTTAGTTAATCCGTTAGTTACTTTGGTAGGTACATTGGAATAACATGTGCTAGAGGCGCAACAACCGCAGGGGCAGTTGAGGTATGTGGTCCCCTACAATGCTTGAAAATTGTCCTTAAATTTAAAGTTTGCCCCTTACCTGAAGAAAAATTGTGAGGAAATGTGCATAAAATAAAAGAAAGTGTCCCTATTCGCTTGCTTTCAAACAAATAAGGTTCTCATAGACTTTGTATTATCCTGCCTGGGCTTTCCCCTTTCTTCTCTGTTTCCCAAATGTAGACTAGTGAACAAACTAACAACTTTGGTACACTTGGGTGTGGCTCTAGAGTGTGGCTTGAGTGTGCTTCAACTTGTGTATCTCTCCATCTTTTAAATGTTTCTGACTTCTCTACAGATTGTCTTTTATTGAAACAAATGCAATGAAAAACCAAAACGACACTTTTCAAGAGAGTGCACAACGCAAAAAAAATTATGGCAGACACTACCAACAGAAATCAAAGAGTCCCAATCACTAGAGATTTTCAAACAAAAAATTAAACTAATTAGAAACCTTGATTGCAGGTGTAGATTGTGTAAAAATTTTGTTCCAGGCCTAGGTTTCATCTGAGATTAATTAGTTTTAGTTTTAAGTAATCTTACTTTTTTACATATAGTTGGCTCTAATTAGCACACAGCTAGAAAACATAGCTAACTTTAAACAAAGAATTTATTATTATTATTATCATTATTATTACAGGATGCTGAAATGCAGTCTCTATACTACAGGGTGACAATCACCAAAGCTACATTAGCAAGATTTGTAACGTGGAGCAAGGTCCAAATGTCAGATGGCGGCCTTTCAAGTCACAACCCAGACACGCCTAAGTTGATTCTAGACTTCAAAGCTTTCGGGTTGCTTTTTGAACTAGACAATAGAGAGGAAGAGAGTTAAGAAAAGACTGACTTCAAGTTCAATAGATAGAACACACAGAAAATCTTAACGATTCAAAATGCATCTTAGATAAAAAAGTTGCGGATAAAGCAAAACGTTCGAGCAAAAAAATAGAGGAAGATAGATTCCCGATGTAGTACTTTTGAGAAGCAACATAGCATCCATTCTAAAGCACGTCTAAATTTGAATTTCGTTTGAAATTATCTGGTTGAGAGCAGTTCATCGTAAAGATACTGCACTTCAAGTTCTCCTGAGAAATAACAACTCTGACATATCAAAAATAATAATAATAATTATTATATATATATATATATATATATATATATATATATATATATATATATATATATATATATATATATATATATATATATATATATATATATATATATATATATATATATATATATATATATACCATCAGTAGCTAGCGAGTAACCAGGATTTCTCCTTTTTCGGTGCAGACAGAAAGGTTGATATAATGCTCAGAAAAACCAGGAGAAAATTAAAATTTATATATATATATATATATATATATATATATATATATATATATATATATATATATATATAAATCTATAAGAAGTAAGGAGTGAGATTATGAGTAAAAGTAGCCTAAATATACAAGTTTAAACTCTGACGAATCAATCAATAGAATTTGAGCTTTAGACTATGTGCACGATTGAGTATGGTTCTGAAGACCAACAACGATGATAGCTTGGTTTTTCAGTCTTCTTTATTACAGAGATAGGCCCCACTATACGAGTTTCAGAAACCTTTCGAAGACGTTGCTAAGAAGTTTCTCAGAATTTTCTCACCACAATCAGACATGTTTAGCACTCAAATGAAAACTTCAAAACTGCAGTTCAGAAGAGCAAAAAGATAGAGAACCGGAGCAACAAATGGAGACACCTTTCAAAGTAAAACAGAGCATGACAAATAATGATATTGAGAAAAGTGGCATAAACAAAATAGAGAAACTTATTGCGTCATATAGTCTTCACACAAATGCGGTTGGCGCGACTTATACCGATATGCATATTGGGGACTGCGAGTTAGTTAGTCATTTAGTTAGTTAGTTAGTTAGTTAGTTAGTTAGTTAGTTAGTTAGTTAGCTGGATAGTTAGTAATTCAGATACTTAGTTAGTTAACCAAATGAGTTAGTTGGTTAGTTCCTTAGCTAGTACGTTAGTTACTTCGTTAGCTAGTTCCTTAATTAGTTAGCTAATTAGTGAAACAGTTGGTTAGGCAGTTGGTTAGTTAGTTAGTTAGTTAGTTAGTTAGTTAGTTGGATAGTTAGTAATTCAGATACTTAGTTAGTTAACCAAATGAGTTAGTTGGTTAGTTCCTTAGCTAGTTCGTTAGTTACTTCGTTAGCTAGTTCCTTAATTAGTTAGCTAATTAGTGAAACAGTTGGTTAGGCAGTTGGTTAGTTAGTTAGTTAGTTAGTTAGTTAGTTAGTTAGTTAGTTAGTTAGTTAGTTAGTAGTTGGAAAGATACCGCACGTTTAATGCACAAAAACACGTTTGTTTTAAGACGAGACCTCTCCTTCGCTCATAGGGGAGGGTGGTTTTGCTTTAATCTTTTCAAAATTTATAGTGGTGTAAATCACTTCATAACGGTTCTGTTTTGTATCAAGCAAGTGCCTCAAAGGGGATTATTGACGGGTTCTGATGCGAGCAAAGTTTTATGGAGAAGGAACAATGCCTCATTCATTTTTCACGTATACGTAGCAAACCTGTTTGGTGCATATATTGATGGAATCTCGTTTTACAAGACGTGCTGAAAAGACTTCGAGTGTAATCGACCAGGTACCCGCAACAAAATTTACGCCACTGCAAAAACAATCGTAACTAGTGGCCTGTTGGTCTAGTGGTATGATTCTCGCTTAGGGTGCGAGAGGTCCCGGGTTCAACTCCCGGACAGGCCCTTTTGCTACCTAGCTTGAATAAAAGACTTTCCCTCCTTTGGAAAAATACGCTGCCACTGACTTCCGATGTCCTAATGGCCCCTTGAATTCTTCTATATGTTCTAAATTTATCCCCAGTCTAGTAGACACAGACCCCACTCCATTCAACCCCTGGAATTCACCGTCCCCCCATTCACCATGTTGTGTATGACAACGGAAAAGGAGCAACAAACCTAATTATACACAATTAATTCAAATTCAAAGTAAAAAACAAGATAAATTTCTCCATACCTTGGACTTCCACTTTCATCATAGTTCTTGAAAGCCTGTTGATAAAGAAGCTAAAGGTAAAAATATGTCAAAGGAAACTTGAAGTTGTTAAATATCGACTTAATTTTAAATCATAATTTTCACATCGTAATGAATCTCGCTGATCAACTGACTACAGTTTCCTTTCTCCAGTAAAATCTTTGTTAAAGTCTGAAGCAGCAGATTATACTTGTTATCAAACTAACTGCAGCATTAACTTTCAGTATGAAATTTGTCTTTGCATCTCTACTTCATCTACTCATAAATGGAATATGAAGCACCACCTGTTTTCAGGGGCCTGTTCACATAGAGCAGGCTGGCTCGGTTAAGCGAGATTTCACCTCTATAATGATTTGTACTGATAAAGCTACTTGTGTTCACATGAGAAGCGGGCCAACCCGCCTGACCGAGATCTCACCTGAAACTGCCGAGGTCTCAGCTAGCCGAGATGGAAATTTCTCATGCGAACACATACAAGTGAGCCAGCTCGGCTGGCAGGAATGAAAATGTATGTACAGCTGACGTACAGCCAAGTATGGAAGGTTGGTATAGGTCCAAGGTGATCACGTGATATTTTACAGCTCGGCAAGGTCAGCTGATTCGAAGGCTGGTACAGAATTTCAATGTGAATGCGTGCTGTAAACAGCTCAGTTAGGCGAGCCAGCCCGCTTTACCAAGCCAGCCCGCTCCGTGTGAACAGGCTCTAAATATTAACTCTGTTTTAAAATAATGCTCCATGCGAAGACTTTACGAAAATGGCATACTATACAACGACAGAAACTAGCCAACACTTCAAATAGTTACACCCTGTTTACACTGTATCGGGTCACTTTCTGATCCGCTAGAGAAATTTCTATCGGAACAGCTTCCCGTTTACACATACGCAAATGACCCGGTACAAAATTTGTTCGGCTAACCCGCTACAACTTTTGTATCTATACGAAAGAGAAGCACTGTTGTACCTATATGGATCAAAAGCTGCATGAACTGCATGATATTGGCATTTCATCCAATCGTAAATAGCCTTTATACAGTTGATGATAGGGTAAATTATCGCTGGCCTCTGATGATTTTATATTCAACAATTCTATGTATTTATTAGATATAAATAAATGTAACGCAACGGCATACTTCGAAGAAATCTGTTGCAGCTTTATCAAATTCCTCTTCCCGAAGGTGCATCTTCCCACCACATTCTAGACGAACGAGGTCAAATTACCAAGCAATTAGACAGTAGAACGTTGATAGAAAAGAAAAATAATTTTTGTGCCTTAAAGTATAGCTTGAAGCTTAGTCAGAGCAGAGTGAAGACAACAGTGAGAAATTGAGATGTACTTGAGTAACAAGTGGCAACAGCAATCTCTTCAAAACACAGCCATCTAGCAGCATCCTGAATTTTCTCGAATATTAATATATATTAATAATGTTAATACTTAGTACTAAGATGAGAAAGATATAAGTAATCAAAGAGCACTAGTGGCTGGCATTAAGTCGTCAGTAAACACAGAGCAACTTAGGGTTCTATTACAAATCACAGTACGTTATTTACAATTTTTCCTATTGGTATAACCAAGAGAATCGTTCGAGGATAATTTCGAGGAGAAACTTTTCAGGGATAAATAAAAAACACAGCCACATTGGTACAGAACAGAGAGAAGTTCTGCTGTTCACAGTTGGACTTCAGCCTATACCAAAATACTTCGTAATTTTAAGGCGCATCGCAAAAGATCAAGAACTGACAATACCTCTAATCACTCCCATAATCAACGGGTGTGGGATTGCAGACTTGATGTGTAGAGACTGGCCGTAAAGTGCCTAAATTCAGGGTTAGAAAATAATACTTAAAAAATAGACAGAATCTGCATTGATAGTGAATCAGTAATGAGGGAAATTCAATAACATGAAAAATAACATAAAAATATGATTTGTTAATGAGTGCATCGGGGGGAGAGAGAGAGGAGGGGAGGAGAGGGGAGGAGAGGGGAGGAGAGGGGAGGAGAGGGGAGGGAAGGGAGGAGGGGGTCTCTAACTACAGTACGAAGTTGTACTGTCTGGTTGTACTGTCTGATTGTACTGTCTGGTTGTACTGTCTAATTGGCTATATCTTTGGAAAACTGTCAATATTGATTGAAAACTGTTGAAATTCGCTGTTTTTTCATCCTTTTCGTCTCTGCATGGAGCTAAAGTACTATATTTGAGGGTAGAAACGAATTTAAATAAGCTTCACAAGGAAGACTTCAATGAAATGCTAAATCTATACAGAGAGTAGAACATCTGGTCATGGTTATTTAGATTAATATACCAAATATGACAATTTCGTCGTAACACTTTTGAATAATTGCACAATCTCATCCTATGGATCGAGCTCCATGGACGTTGGTCTTTTACTTGCAAATGGTTTAATTAAAATCTTTGTTTCTCAAAGTCTTCAATGAAAATTTGAAATTTAATCAGTGTGGCCATGTTGTATAGTTTTGGTTGCTAAGAAAACAGCAGGCTATAAAAGCAAATTCTTTGGAGAACAATTGATCAGACCTTCTATTCACTTGCAATTTAATTGATTGCTTTGTCATTACGGATATTATAGTCAGATTTATATTCTTATCCAATTAAAAAATGTCTTTCAAGCTTACAATAACAAACTGCTGTCTCAAATTTTTTGCTTCTCTGAGACAAAATAACATCAAAGAAAACAAGCGCCGAAAACAAATTAAAAACAAACACTTTTGATAACACTTGCGGAACAAAACAGAACAAAACAGACTCCTTCCGAAACTATTAACACAGCTATAGGCATCATACGCATCTTCTTACAAGATGTTACATCAATAACGCTGGAAAACAATGAAGAAGTTTCAACAAAACAACAACTTCAATACAGAATCGGTAACTATGGTCGTGAAATATGTTGAGATGCCGAATAATACAAAGACTCAGGTAGAAACCTACAAAAAATTGATTAAACAAATCCTATTACCATGCTAAGACTGTAATAAGAAGGGTGTGTTATCAACATAACAAGGAATTAGTCGACAATAAGCGAAGATATATCAAAAATAAAAAAGTTTCACAAAAACTAAAAAGTATACCACTAAATACAATTTCTTAATAAAAATAATTGTTATAGACATACCTTCAATTTCTTGTTATTTTTCTGCGAAAAGAATAAGCGTAATAAATGTAGAAGTAAACAGGAAAAAGTACATGAACGCATAGCAGAGGAGTTGCGAAATGTCTGCACCCAGTGAAACAATGAGTGATCAAATCGATTCCCTAGCCAACCTTCTGTATTAATCGACGATCTTCAAGCTGCCCAAAACTGTCTAAAACTATCATCCGAGTTCTTTCTCTTGAGAAAACTGCGAATCTATCACATCTCCACTTAAGACATTTGAATATTTTTGTAGGTAAACAGTGCACGTGCAGAATATGCATATAATCAAAACATGGTAAAAGTTTTTTCTGTTTGTCATTTTTAGATAGTTTTTCTCTTTTATGAGTTGATGTAGTTAAGTTGGTCTTAATTAGCCAATATTCTAATACTATTGCAAATAATTAACATTAAAAAATGAATATTTAAATATAAATATACGAATATGATGTGTAAACAAACTCAATATCTCTAATTGTACATAATGGTGTATGAATTGTCCATTTACTATACGAAACGGAGGGTGAGACTATTGCGGTATCAGGAGTGTCCCATTGAATGATGTAGATTCATGTGCTGAAACTTAAAGCCATAAAGCAGTCTTAAAGCCATAAAGCAGTCTTAAAGCCATAAAGCAGTCTTAAAGCCATGGTTAGTAATAAATGCTAGCGCTAATAATTTTGCTGCGAGAAGGTTAATTAATGATGGTAGATTTCGCTATACAAAATTACGAACAATAGGATTCATTACTAAGTGTTAAGTTAACCCCAAAGTCAACGTCATAGTCCATACAACAGTCCATGTTTACCATCACTCGACTGGTTGGAAAATACTAAGAAGATACGGAGACAGCTAATCTACATACCTGAGCTGTATACATTTGAATCTCAAGGGCGTAAATCTCCAACAGCTGTGTCCCTTTTTTCATGTCTTCTTCCCCATCAACTGTCTGAGATTTGACATCAAAATAAACTAGTGACAATGTTGGATTTTTTTTCAAATACTGACTACAAATGCTGTTAAAGTAAACACTGAAGTTAAAGTAACTTCAGAGTAAAGCAAGTATGAGCAAAAATCAGGAATTTTGACTCAAGCTAAAAACTCCCCAAACCACTCGCAAGCATTAGTCTGTAATGGTCACAGATCAATTCTCTATTTCTAGCAAACTTACATAGTAGATAATGGACTATAAAATTACTAACCTGGCATGATTTACGCAGCTCCTTTAGTATTTTTGCTAGTTTTCCAAATTCTTCTCGATCAAAGTAAAGCTTCCCAAGCTGATGGGAAAATAATTGAGCAAACTAACAACATTTGTTTGCCACAAAGATAAATATACGAAATAATAAATAATCCAGATCAGGTGAAATTTTTATTGAGAACGATAAATAAATATTGAATGATGAAGTGACGATGATATTGCTTAAAGTAATGATGATATGAGATGAGGCTGATGATGAAAAGCTTTGATTTACGATGGTGAACAATGACAGTGATTGATGATGGTCAATGATGATGGTGATAGACTGTGATTAGTGATGATGGTAATTGCGGGTGATCACTAGTGATGCTGATTGATGATCACTAATGATGCTGATTGGCTGTGATGACTGATGATGGTGATTCGTGCTGATCACTGATGATGGTGATCGGTAGTGATCACTGATGATGGTGGTTGGTGGTGATCACTGATGACGGTGACTGGTAGTGAATACTGATGGTGACACTGTTGACAAAAATGTAGCTTGTGTCATAAAAGATCACGACAGCGGTCATTTTTCATCATTTATGACAACTGATGATGATTATGATAGATGATAGTGACTGATGACCGTAACTGATTATGATTACGATTGATGTAGTGCTGATAGGTGACAACTCATGCTGATTCGTGGTGATTTCAGCTTACAAAAGACAATGCAACTAATCAAAAACGGTAAAAATACTTTGCAATTTGTCTTGAACCATAATCTATCATTTTTTGCATCTTTCAATGCGTCTAGAGTTGTCTCATAGAATTCTTGTAGCAGCTCCATCTTGCAAAGACAAAAGAAAAATTCTACATCCAACAGATACCAAAGTTGATGTCAACACATCTTGACTGAGCTAGGCCTTTTTGTGAAAAATTGTCACCAGAAGGGTACATCGCCAAGCATCGCCAATAAAAATTGACTTAGGAGGGTGATAGTCCCTCTAAAAAACATTGCTACTGCTACTTTATGCCTTTATTCTCAGCCTATGGTTCTTTCAGAAATTTTGTCTTTTTTGTGGATTGTTCAATATTTCTCGCTGCTCATGACCAACATCTGATTTATTCACTTGTGCTTCATTGAAAGGCGCGTGTTCATCATAACTGTTAGTCAGTGTGCTACAAGCGGTTTAGTTCCATTTACAACGCATTCAGAACTTTACTAATTACCTATACTTTAAGACTTCTTTTCGCAAGGGCGGTGAAACGCCTACGGTAATGTGTCTATGAGGCGTTTGTGAGGACGAAGGAGATGACCCACGGCAAACTAAAAGGCCGGGATTCACCTTTTCAAGCAAAGAACACAAGTAAGACAATAAGACATCAAAGAAAATAACTAAGTGGCAGTAACAGGGGTATCACAATGGGATGATAGACAAACCTCCCATTAGAGGTCCCTATACTCCATAAACCCAGAAAATCTCACTGATATATTTTACTGGGAGGCACACAATTTCCCTAAATCCCTGCTTCTCTATACTAAAAAGCAAGTGATTGCCAACAATGCTATTCTATTTTTTCTGTAGGTTAAAAGCTCGGAAAATCTACGAAGCAGATGTGAACATGTTAATGGCATTTCAAATCAAAGATAAGTTGCAAATCTGCCCCTATACCTGCTTTGAGGTAGAAATGAAATCTAAGATAGAATTGATTGATTTTTCTGAATGATTCCTTGTCACGGCATTCTGAAAAGAAAAACAGAGAAGTTGTACTGCGATAGGCGCTCTAAATGTACTGCGTCAAGAAATTGTAATAAGTTACCATCTAAATGAAAACAGCAAATATCATTATCTATTTCAAAGTATACTCTGCTCAGGCAAACTGCAATGCATTATTCAAGCACACATGCCTAGCTACTTTAAACTGTGCAAAGCCCTTATGAATGTGTGGAATTAGATCACAATAAACCCACAGGCAAAATTTAGGGAGAAGACCATGTGGATGGCAAACTACGAGTTAACTTGATAAGCAATAAAAATCGTCTTTATAGTCTTATGATAAACAATACAGTTGATAAGGATGAGGATAGGAGCTGTGCATTTATGAAATCACACATCCTCAGTCACGAATTTCTGACATCATACATCTTCAATCAATAAAGCTGCATACATACTTTGATGTATGACAACAGCTCTTTATATCTCTCCATCATATTTTCATATCTTCCCTGCAAATGACATGTATCATAACATTAAAAATTTACATAAATTTGATGAAGCAAGCAATTTTATCCGCTTGATAAGACTAGAGCCCCTGGATAACTCCAGTGACCAGCCTAAAGCTGAAAGGTAGCTGAGCTGAGTGGCTGAGTCATATACCAACTACTCTGATTGGTACTCAAGTCCAGGCTAGTGCATTAATGGTTATGCCCTGACCTAATAATAATAATAATAATGGAGACTTTAATTTTATATTCCACTACATACAATGGTAACCTCACTTAAAAAGGTAGTTACAATTGGCTAGCCTGATAACAATAAAACAAATTACTAACGATAACAAAAGTTAAAACATGGATAATAAAAAAACTACAATGGATTGCATCTTAGGTGGAAAGAAGTTCTGGACTATTCCATGGCTTGTTTCTATGGCAAAAGATGTAATAAGTCGTTCGAATGAATAATAATAATAATAATAATAATAATAATAATAATAATAATAATAATAATAATAATAATAATAATAATAATACGAATATTTATTTTAAGCAGGATAGCCTATCAGCAAAATTGTAGTGCTGTCATCTTAAGGGTCCTGCCAAAAAATAAATGCTTAATTTACATTACATGTTTAAGTTAAATTTGTATGTATGGAGAATATTTTTTATGAGAAATGTTCATTTAAATATGAGGTGAAAAGCAGTCTTAGTTTCAATCTTCCTAGCATCGAGTGGCAATTAATTGACCTCATCCTCATTATGATTACTCACTTTTTTCATAAGGATATACACGTTTTTTTATAAGAAAAACACTGCTTTTCTTGAGGCTCAATTTTCTTAACTTTTCAAGAATTTGAGGCTGAGATTTTCTTAAGATTTTCTTAACTTTTGCAGGAAAAAACTGGCTGAAACAGGCTACTCTGTATTTGTTGGGCCACCATAAGTCTCGATCTTTGTACGAGAGTTTGCAAAAATAAGCCAATATCAATTTCTGGCATGTAAAGAAGCTGAACTGTAATTTTCTTAGCATTTTCTTGAACTTGAGCCTTGTGATTTTCTTAGGATTTTCTTAAGATTTGGGCGATTTGAGCCTCATTTTCTTATAAAAAAAAATACGTGTAGTTCATAAGAATATCAAGGCTCAAATTCTCTTAAATTTAAGAATAATTCAAGAATAATGCAAGGCTCAAGCTTCACCAAGGTTTAGATTTTTTCTGATTTGAGTATTTTTAGAAGACAAAAAAAGTTTAACCTTCACTTATACCATCTGGGAATCATTATGCTATGATCAAACTATGGAACTCTTCAGGGAGTGTCTGTTAGACAGTTTCTGGTACAAGAATATACTTTATACAAGTATTAATAATCAAAATCACTCAAATTTAAGAATAACATAAGCATAGTCTTAGGCTCAAAGTCAAAAAATGCTAAGAAAATTGAGGCTCAGTGAAAAATTAGGTATTCCCATAAAAAAGTGTGCAAACAAACCACAGCAGTATATCATTGCAATGATGTAGGTTATGACCAGGGTGAATCTCACATTCAGCTTGTGCTGAAGATTTTTTGGCCACAATATTATCTAAGCCACAAGCATGAATTGTGCAGGTTCCTCTGCACCAAAAATGTCATGAGTAGGACATAAAGGGTTTGTTAGAGGATGGGTAAGAACAGAGAAAAGGATTTTTTTACTTTATTTTCCAAAGCTTTTTGTATCTAGTTTTTTCAGGTTCAGGGGTGAAGTTAATGATTTAGTTTACAGAATGCTACTGGGTAGTAGTGAATGAGTGCTGTGCCAAAGAGTTGCAACAAAACTACTTGCAGCATAGTTATACACCAAAACTTTGCACCAGAATATCTCCAACTTGACACTCTGTGCTGAAAATCTTACAGAAATATGCCCTCAGATTCACCCAGGGTCTGTGAATGGCATAATGTAGGTATAATTTGCTTCTAAATAGAGATCTATTTTGTTGCTATAGCAGAAAAATTATGTGAGCCAGTTATAAATTGGTAAGAACTCTTCCATGCTAAAGCTAAGGGAATTACATGAAGGCACTATGTACAAAGCAATGGCAGAAGCATCTTTTCCATATCAATCAATCAAGCAATCAATCAATCAATCAATCAATCACTCAATCAATCAATCAATCAATCAATCACATAGAATAGGTTTTATGACTATAATAAAGATTGTCTCATTGAACTCTCAAATATGCATTTTCCATGAAAATAAATATAGACAAAACTGTATAGCACAACAAGTTACTTGGTAACATGAGCAATTTTACCAATTTGAACAAAATTTTCACCATCTGCTTTAGAGCTTTAAAGCCCCATTCACCTTTCTCTTGTTCCAAAACAAGAACCTTGAATCAAAAGACATGACAGTACACATTATAATCAAAAAGTACATATTTTTTAAACAAGCATATGAGAAACACAAACCTAAAATCAGACAAAAATTAAGAAACAGTTAAGAAACACTGGCAGGTTGAGCTTCAATAGTAAACTTGAAAAACTGTTTTTGTAAAAGTTTTTTTTACTAAACTGGAAGCAAAATACAAACAACATCCATCTATTCAGTGTTCCTTTAACTAAAAATTGCATTTCCCATCTCACAGTTGCCTTTTTGCTATCTGGAATTTCAAGAAAACTTAAGAAACATTCAAGAAAAACTGGTTTTGCTGTGAGCGAACAGTTAATAAAGCTCAAAGAATTGTGTTCAAAATGACTTTCATATTCATTTTTGCTAAAAAAAGTAAAATAGTTGGTACCTGTGCAAAACTTTCTAGGGCAGCATTTGGTTGATCTTCTTTTAAGGCCTTTGAATTGTAATATTGATTTTCCAAGTCAACATCTGGCTCAGAATTGCTGTCTTCAGAATATTCCTAATAAGAGAAATGTTTACAGCAAAATCTCAATGTCACACATATTGTTATACTAAAATTCTAACAAAAAAAGGCCTGTCTGAGTATTGCCTGGAAACACCTTGTGTCCACTTGATACTAAGAAAACAAGGTCAAATAAACAAATTTACATCTTTGCAAAGCTCTCTACACTTTTGATTCATATCAAGCAATGCCCTCAACCACTATATAGCTCAATCCTTATAAAACTGAAAAGGATATTTATTGCATGTATCTGGGAGCTGACTAACGTACATATAGTCTATATGTTCTCTTCGAAAACTTCCTATTTTCATGAGAAAATAAGAAGCTACTAAAACAAAGAAAGTTTATATTAACACAGAGGTTGCAACCATATATTAATGAAACCCTTCTAAAGTGCAATTTCTCTTTTTTATCTTGAGATATACTACTTACTGAAACTCTCTCCTATACCTGACTTCAAATCTGCTGCTAGCCATAAACAATAAAGTCAAATGTGTTTCTTTTAAACATATTCGCTAATCTAAACGTACGTTAATACAAGACATACCAAATCGTACTCTTCATCCTCATCACACATAAAGTCATCATCGTTGTCCGACATTTTGCACTAATTTACTGGAGGTTTTATAAAATCAAATGTCAAACAGTAAGGCAGCCATGAATGAGGACTCAAGTCCAGTTCTGAAAACGAGGGTGACTGATTGTTAGAATTCGACAGCCTACAAAAGTTACTTTTGCTACTTTTGCTTGAAAAATTGGATATGTCTTTAACTGCAATAACCTTTATTTTTGCGCCATCCTATCATTATTTACAAGTAGAGATCAACGTATAGTACATTTCACGTTTTTATTTATCTGACAGTAGTTAGAAAAAAGTAGTACTCGACTGCTCAAAAAGTTAAGAAAGTTCAATGGTTCAGTACCGGATATTTGAGACCTAAGAAAGGTGGTATATCATATACCTCTAAAATTCTAATATTCACGCGAAACAATCATCTCTTCTACTTAGTCTGTATTAGTAGTTTTGCAACGCCAAAAGTTATAAACAAAAACCAAAGCCCATTCAAAGTTCACGGCCATTAGGCCTGACGACCATTCAGATTTAAGTGGTTATTACCCTTGCAAACCAAAGTCAAGCCAGGGCTTTTGTGATCAGTGTCAAATTTTTGCAGACTATTGTAAATAGATTTGATCACTATTCCCTCCCCGGTTCTCCCTATAAATCGCTATTAGCTGTGATGCTTCTCTGTAGCATACAAGACACCATTGCATGTGACAGTTTTTCACTGTTTTTCTAAAGTTGTGGTCCAGAATGTGCTGGTCTGGATGCACAGAATCTCTGACACTGGATATGGCTTAATCAACAAAGTGGAATTTGTCTCCATTTCTACACTTCTTCACAACAGATTCGTATGAATGTGATTGTAACATTTAGCGCGGTCGGTTCGCTTGACCCGACGCTCGACGCTCGATGCTCGACGCTTGACTTCTCCACTGGCTCAAGTACATAAAAACACTCTGCTAGCAAAGCAACATGTATCTATATTTATTTGCGATTATCGTCAATTGTAGAGCGCCCTTTGCAGCGGTAAGCTTGATTTTCTTGTGAAGTGCACACATCTAATTATGTCCTCGTTTGGCCGTGTTGACTTGCTGGCTAAAACGTAGGATTTTCCACCTAGAATGGAAGAGCGTTGAATTAGAAAGAGCATTCGATGAAGGAAATGTAAGCAATATATTTGGTCAAAGTAATGAAAGTTAAAGAGTCGCAAGGTCTAAATCCTTGAAAATACTGATTGCCTACATCCGTGCAGTTTGATACAGCTGACCAATTCCCAAACGTGTTTACTTAAAGCGAACAAATTTTCTAAACGATTCAAATAACTAGTTTAGGCTTCGGATTTGATTATGGGCAGCTGATATCGATTATCGGCTATGCAAATACAAGCGGTAAATCTATTTCCAATTGATTAGCTGAGGGATATAACCATGATATTTTCAAGCTCCGAATAGCTCGTCGACATGTCGGCTGCGTAAAGTGAAGCGCGGGACCAAGTCCCATGGCCTAGTGCATATAAAACAGCTGTCGTGTATTAAGTTAAAGGGTTATTTTGCAAACGAAAGCTCATGCTTACATATGTCAAGTATCGTGGGATAGGATGAGTTAAATGCATAAAGAGTTATTTTCTTGCGAGAAGCCAAACACATTCGAAAGTTTTGGTGCTCAAAGTTTCTGAACTTTTTCACTAGCAGAGTTCACATAAAAAACTAAAGTAAAACACGCTATCACCTAGAAAAAGTTCAATTCTCTAATCATAGGAGACCATAGAGAACCATGCTCAAAAAATTGATTTAATTGGTTATTGGTGGTAATTCAACAACACACATAAATATATATGGAACGAGAGGCCGTAACTCAAATGCATCTTTTGCAACACTTAAGTGTTCTGTAGCCATTACGTGCTCATCAATATAATTGAGAGCTGTAAGATACAATAAGATTAGAGTTATACCATATTCGCATACGCGACCGTCGGTTTCACGTCGCCTTCAGGCGTATAGATAGATCTGCATCTTATTGCATCTTATGCATATATATTTATATTTGCATTTGTATTTGTATTTAGGTATGTATAAATAAACATACTATTAATTCATATATATATATATATATATGTATATATATATATATATATATATATATATATATATATATATATATATATATATATATATATATATATATATATATATATATTTATCTAGATATATATGTAAATGTATATTTATGTATATATTTGCATGTTTATATATATTAATATATATATATATATATATATATATATATATATATATATATATATATATATATATATATATATATATATATATATATATATATATATATATATATATATATATATATATGTATAAATATATATGCATATATATATATATATATATATATATATATATATATATATATATCTTTTCATATATGTATATTAATATTTACATATATATGCAATTGAATAATTTTCAGTAATCAACAACCTCTCACTTTCCAAACAACACAATAGAATGAACAACACTAGAAGCATGGTTCTTCATGATCTCTTTTGATTAGGGAATTTCATCCTGCTGGAAGTGGGATAACATATTTCATACCTTAATATGAAGCTGGTCTTGTATTAGTTTCATGCAAACTGAGTGTCCTGCAAACGCCTTTTTTCACATGAAGGAATTTTTCAACTTCGCTTATTCATTGAGCATGCCAATTTCAAATTTTGGGCTGATATGAAGATCTGACGGTCTTTATCTTTATATCTGTGAAAGAAGGATGGGAAGGTTGTGCATGGAGTGCTACCATTCCTTGGTGAAAATTACGACAAGGCATGACTTTTCGTGAGATGATAACTGAAAATGAGCCTGATCTGATGCTTCCATGGTTCTCTTCTCAGAATCACAATATGAACATTACAGTCACCTTTCTTCTAAGACATAAGAAACGCAACATAAAAGCAAAATTATTTCAATGAACCGACAATATCATACAAGCAAGATCATTCTTAATGCACTTGACTCTAATGCTCCCACTTCTCAGTTATGTGACACCCACATTTCCTTCTACACCCCCAAACATATCTTATTAAATCCACACCCAGGACACCAGATGCAGCTTTACTGGTCTTGAAGCTAGTGAGAACTGATCAGCAGATTGTGTTTTAAAGGCGAACATGCATTTCAGCCCCTCAAGGATTCCTTTGACGAATGTAGCGCAGGCTCAATTCTAGGAGACATCTATTAAGCCGAAACCTTATCTTTAACAGTAATTCAATATCTTCACATCTTCTAACTACAGTGACGGTGAAGACTTAAGTCAAAGAACGGCAAATCTACCCATCCATCGTTGAATAGCATTCACTGTTTAATAGATCCATCTGCTGTATTCTGTCTCCATTCCCCAGCAGTAGCTATGACATGATTATAATGGGACAGCACCAAATTTGAGATTAATAAACATAAAAGCCTTAATAATGGTCAAGTGTATAGAATCCTGTCAAGATATGACTCGCGTCTAAACGAATCAAGGCTACACTTTGGGCAGGCTTCTGCCAAAACTTTGGGGTGGAAATGGAGAAATAATTAAATTTATGGGAAAATCACTTTACTTAATCAGATAAAATTTATTCATCTCCGATGTATTTGCATTGACCTTTAAAATAGATTACGGTGTCCTTAAAAAGTGATTCCGTACGAATGTGTAATCCCAGTTGACATTATTTCTTGTACGATTTCTTTTCATAAAAAACCTGGCATAAGGCCTAATTCTCAGTTAATTATTGTTGGACTTCCTTTGATCAAATTTTAGTACTATAAGTTCCTTAATAGTTCCCTTGATTATGGTTCCACATTTAGCACTACATACATTGTAAATGTTTAATGTTAAGAAAAATCCTTATGGACACTACAAGGATTACAATCAATTTATCCGTATTCCGGACTTTTTGCAGTAAAAAATACCCCAATTGGAAATTTTCTCGGAGTATCGTTGGTAGTAAAAGTTTATCTGACTATTTGACCTACGTGCAGGTTTCTTATAAAGCAATTCCTTATTCACGAAAAAGGGGATGCGTAAGGTCCTAATCACGCCATTATAAGCCAGAGGATGATTCTTGCAGTCCAATGTTTAAGAGCTTGCTCTTTTGCAGCACACAGAAAATAGATCCTCATTATAGACACAAAGAACAAAGCTGCTCTGTTCTGTGGTACAGATCTCTCAACATCTGCTTGTGATGTCACACCGTAAACTCTTTGCTTCTCTCGGTACTTGCTATACAGAAAGGGCATCTGCTTCTGTGATTTGAATTGCAAACTAAAACGTTGAATGATAGCTGTTATAATCTATATAAGCCACCAATAAGATCTTCAATGCGGACCTTTTGTAGAAAGCTGTTCTACCTCTCGGCTCATATTTAGTCATGTAGAGGATTCAGTTTGTGAATAAGTCTAATAGAAATGGACTGCCAGATTCATGGATTCTTGGTCCATAAGCTGGATGAGTCCCCTTCATTATGCCAAAGTGAGCGACAAGAGAAAAGTTAATATAATAAGAGGTATGATATAAAAATATAAAAGGAACTAGTGATTTAGCATCACTTTTAGAAGCTAACATCTCAGAAAGACAGAATTTTTTGCCAAGATCAGAGTCAAGACCAGGCACAGGCCCTTTAATGATCTAGGTGCCCTGTCCAAGTCTGATTTGCACGACCGGCCAGTCCATTCCTACTTTCTCTTATTACAATTTTAGCTAAAACATGAGACAACAGTTGCTCTGCTTCATAATGTGGCATAGATAGTCGAAACTTCACACACATCACACATTTTGTGCAACCAAAAGCAGAAGCAATCACAACACAGTCTGATAATAAAGGGTAGAACTGCTTCCATTTTAAAACCATACTACAGACACCGACGAATAAACTGGCTTTGTATTTCTTAATCTCACCCGGTAATTTGTCTCTGATTCAGCAAAATTATTTCCTTGTTCTTAAAAACTGACGGCCTAATATACTTCTGAATAAAGACCATATCCAAAACTCTCAATTCTCGCCAATAGTGCGCTCGATGGGTTGGTGTACTTCACAAATTCAGAAGAAGTTCTTTAAACAGGAATTCTTTTATTTCCACTTATATTACTGCTAACACTAAGTCGTCATGTGCAGTTAATACTACACAGAGCCTCCTGCAGTTTTGCGCCATTCATACAAGTCTTGCATCAATTCCAATGATTTAGTTCATGCCTGTTTTTCTTTGAATATTCAGCTTTGAGGTGGTTAGTATTTTGAAATTTCCATAGTTCTGTGAAAGGCCCTGGAAGTCATTCAGATCTGCGACAGTAGAATGCATTATATTAGAATGCCAGCATCTATCAAGCCAGAGCTCGACACACCATGAGAGACTTCGTAAGAAGTAGACATCTCCCAGTAATGCACGTTTTTATATTATAAGAAAACAGTTTATAAGAAAATGAGACTGAAAAGGCCAAAATCTTAAGAAAATATTAAGAAAATCACAAGGCTCAAGTGCCAAAGTTCACCTTTTTTACATGTCAGAATCGATACTATTCTTTGCAAGCTTCTTTACAAGATCGAAACTTTTCTTTGATAGTCTTGGTTAACAAAGATCAAACTCTTTATAACAAATAATGGTAACCTCTTTTAGCTAGTTTCCTCCAATAAAAGTTAAGAAAATGTTAAGAAACCTCAGCTTCAGTTTCGGGAAAAGTTAAGAAAATTGAGGCTCAGACGAAAAATTAGTTTTCTTAAAAGAAAAGTGTGTAATCTTTCACTTACTTGAATTCCTATTCAAAGTCAACAGTTCAGAGGGATAATAACTTCAAAGGAAATTTGATTAGAGATAGCTGACTGATTGTCAACTTGGGATATATAGATTAGAAATCTGTACGGCTCTTCTAGCCACTGTTCTCAAGGAGACGATTTCTTCCAAGAATAAATTCAGCACAAGCACAGTTATTTCATAAGTCAATTGCTAGGCATGTAAATGCCGCTGTCAGCATGAGTATCAAAGACAAAGTTTTTAAAGAGAATTTTAAATGAAGGCATCGAGTTTTGAGGAGCAATCTCGGTAGCACTCTAATATAACCTAGACATTTTATTAATATTTCCCGCTGTATATGATTCTTCATCATTCCCAATATCTTCTCCTGTGTCTGTATTGATGCTCCCTAGTACATTGATGTAAGAACTATTAAAACTAGCTTTTACCTACGGGCCAAAAAATCCTCGACGGCTTGCGCCAGAAATGGAATTGTACGTCAATTTTCACACCTCCTACTTCGCAGAGGCCCCCTGTTTAGATCTTGGATGCTGAATCACATGAAACTTTCAATTCTTTCGCGTATAACAGTTCATTACATAATAAGTAAAACTGATTGAAGAAAGCAAGCATAAATAAGCTGGTAGGCTCATAGATCAATATAATTTCGGGAGCTTATGATCGTATGATCATAGTGATCGTATGATCATGATGATCGTATGATCATAATGATCGTAATGATTGTTATGCTTTGCATTTGTAATTGCAATTTATACTTGTAAGCAAATAAACCCTGGGCTTGTCAAGTACTATATTTTGTACAACAGTCTGTGACACACTGGAATTGAGTCTTTGAGTTCTTCTGTACTTCCTAGCAGTTGACACCTGATATGTGCTGGCCCGTTTATTTATTCAATACCAGGTGCTTGTAGCAGAATTCTATGCTATCAAAGTAGCGACATGAAGCATTTCAATATTAATAAACTATTGTGTATAGCGAATTATCATTGACATTGGAATTAAGTAAATTATGCAGTAAAGGTTATCGAATTCTGGGAGCATTTACAGGCCATTGGCAAGTCTCCAAAGAATACACGGCCTTGCCCAACTCAGATCAATCGATTGTTGGCAAAGGAAGCTGCCATGAAGAACAAATGGGCTTTGACGCGCGGACTTCTGCTGACGTTAAGACAAGGACTTGGATACACTAGGTACAGAGCAACTCTTAGGATCTTGAGAGATCCAGATCTTAGAACCAATACCAGGTTACTTAAGTTCGAAGGATCGTCATAACAGTCGGAGAAAAGTAATTTAAATATTCCTTACTTCCGTACTAGGAATGATCACGAAATTTCTTTGCAAAGACATATGGCAAGTAAAAGTGGTCGTGGCATTATTTGTCAATTCCTTTCCTGATTCCCATATTGACGTTGCATGCTCAAGCTAGTGTCCTACCATCCCTCCACCAAGCTTTTTACTCCCATTTTCCGATCAGCCTCACGCTACCATCGACACCCGAGGCAATTTTGCAGAAGAGATTTTTGTTTGAGATGAGATAATCTCTCGTTAGGGTTGTTGAACCTGGTAGATTGACTAACGATTTACAGTGTCTGGAATTAATGCATGTGTCTATGCACTTTTAGGCCAGAAAACGTGTATTTAAGCTTTAGCACTTGCTACCATCACAAACCTTGGAAAAGTTTTCATATTCAACTAAATGACTCAGCTCAGGCTATCTAGATGCACTGGTTTCTCTCATAAAATGAACTTTATGTTAAAATTGACTTCTTGGGACATTTAGAGAAGAGCGTACCTAACAAAACACTCTTTAATGTAAGCAAGAATGCAAGACAAGAAAACTGTTCATAAAAAGTGACCAACTACTGTATTTTATTCTGACCAACTTTATTTACCAGAAACAAGGAAGCAATGGTTATAACTTGCCGTTACAGCAAGTTATTTGTGGCAATAGGCATGACAAGAAGAGAGTTGTGTATTAACAACCATGACCAACAGTTAAAGTTGAAGGCTGAAATTTGATCAAGCTCCTCAATGAACACTAAATTCCCTGTTTCATGATAAACTTTCTTAGGGCTTGACGCTCCTCATGTCCCCTAATCGGCACATCCTTAACTGCAGTATCCGTTAATTCATGAAGGAGATATCCCCTCACTTCAGGGTTTCAGTGCCTATTCTAAGGAAAATTTCCAAGACTATGCTAAACTATGATCCCCTTTGACCAAACCCTGCAAGAACTTTTACGATCACGCCCTTCAACCCTCCAAAAACTGTAGTTATTGTCTTCTGTTGCATGACATATAACATTATATGGCTAAACGTTCTTTCTGGTATACCATGAAATGTTACAAAAAGTTTATCGCAAGGAAGGATGTTCAAATTGGATGAAAAAATTCAATAATTTTAACACTACAAAAAATGGACCATTCCCTTGAATTCCCTAGGTCTAAAAGTGTTACAGAGACTATTAAAATAGGCTCTGCAGGGCTTGCCCCAAGGGAAGAGCTAGATTTTATCAAATCATGTCATGAGGATGAAACTTGTGGCTACATTATTGTTTTGCTTGATTCTCGAAACAAGGAATTTCAAATTTCACTTGACCTTCCGAATAGCTTTAAATGTAAATCTATAAGACTGGTCCTTCATTCCCACCTCCATTGAGGTGGAACACAAAATAGATGCAATTCGTCCGGTGCTAACGTCATGGATACAAATTATGCTTTAAATCTTATAAAAGATAGGTAACAAAATTCCTTTCTATTCTCTGTTTGAGTAGATCAACTCATACAACGGGCCTATTTATGCATGTTTATAGTATAGTTATATTATAGTTATTTATTTGAGTCTTCAACTATAGTATATACTATATTCTAGCGGCTGTACAATAGTAGGAAAATTTACAAATTATAAATTATAAACTAATCTAAAAAAGTCTGTTTTCATCAATGATTTGAAACAGTTTATGTCCTTTGTACTCCTTACTTCCCGCGGCAAGTCACTCCATAAAATGGGTCCTGCATATCCAAAAGACCGAGTACCAAGAGTCTTACATTTGCAAAGACGAACTTCTAGCAGCAATGTACTACTAGACCTCAGTGTTCTCCTAGGTATATGCCATCTAATCATCTCTTGCAAATAGGTTGATGCCTCTCCAGATAAACACTTGAATATTAGTAAAAGAATTTTGTATATAGTTTCCTTAGTAGGCAGTCTCTTAGAATCAATAATTCTTAAATTATTCTTAAATTTCAGAGACTTTGAGCTTCAATATTTTTATGGACTATATTCTTAAAAAATGTGTATATTCATCAGCACTCATCTACCAACGTTCTTTTAGCAAGCAATTCTGATGTAGTTGCTAATAAGCATTAAACACTCGCTTCTTTAATTCAATAGTAGCCCCGCCGAATGTCCTACAAATTGTAGATTACATGCAGATTTAAATAAGAAAAATTTTAAGGATATTCAAATAAAAAATCATCAAAAAGATGAAAACATGAGGCTCGCTAAGAACTCTTTGGTTCTTATGCAAAAGATAGTACATATTATATTTCATGAGAATTGCATTACCCACACCCTCAGATCCCCATCTCGCATCCTGGTACTTGCAGAGATGTTTGGAGATCAGCGATTGCTTATTGAGAAGAGATATATGAATGCTGTTACAAAGAATGGAGACGGCTGTTGCATTACGTCATCTAGCAGCCAACTGGTAAACTGATCAAATCAGAAATGAGCAACAATTGTTTTCATGTGATGGCAAATAAATAATGCAGGTTTGCTTTGCTTTTCAAGTCAGGTTTGTAATTCAGTAAAGGTCAGCATTCAGCGCTAAATAAACCGTTCTGATATCATTGATTAGAGAATTGCTGCTGGATGAATTTTGTGGGAATGTCTACGCGATGAAGAATGGCGAAACATCTGCAAGATGCACTGTCTGCGTGCGCATCTCTTCGATTTCATGTAAAAGCCGGTGGCTCCTCTACAGAGCGCTTTTATCACCAAGAGACTACAGAAATCACAAATTGCTTGAAAGAAATTACAACGACCTTATAGTGTAACGAAAACGACAGGCTTTGCAATAAGAAGCTCACAGCGGCCACGGCCTAATCAATGCAGGTAAGCCTTAAGCTACACAACTATTGAAGTATTCAGTTTTCATGACAGGATATTATGTTGATATATTTTAAACATTTCTAAGCAGCACCCTATAGCATATTGTCTTGAAAATTCCACCATAACATAGAGTTCTGAGTTCCTAGTTTGCTTTCAGGGGGTCAAAAATGACAGCTAAAGATCTTCTTCACTCAGTATCACTTAAAGTAATACTTAATTTCTTTTTAAACAATCAGTTTTACTTAATTGATCATTTGAAAATTTCTCTCTATCTAATCTGCGAAAAGATTTCACTAATATCAGGGCTCCACATCTTTGAGCTAATTATCCATGCATCTTTCTTCAAATTCACAATATCTAGCATAAACCTATAAAAGGGGACAATGAAAGACTGTTTAGAGAAATGGGCGATCTGGCAAACTTATCAAAATAGCAAAAAGACATAGTCATTTACGCTTTTTAGTTATAGAGAAACGTTATTTACTGTTACTATGACCAGCCAAAATATACCTGATGAAAGTCCTATCTAAAATGCCACTGTCGAACCGAAAAACTAAGCTTGGCAAATTAGTTGCCAATTTTCATTCAAAACTGGTAAGCTGGACTTTATTTATCATAGCTAAATCGCATTACCTAAAGAAAGGAGAAGCTGGAAACGATCTATTTATAACTGTAGAAAAAGTGACCATGCAGTTTGCTAGTTCTAAGTTCTGAAAGAAAAAACTTACTCTGACTTTCAACGGATTTTTTATGAGTAAAAGTCAGTAAATAGCGCATTTTTACTCGAAACGGGTTCGTTTTCAGGCCTACTTGAATCAATAGCTGTTACTAATGTTACATATAAGAGCCCTGCCTGTAGGGGGTCAGGTAGCCAAGGCATGGATCTTCGAGCATGGAATAAAATAGTATATTGCTTGGTAATGTCATACATTTCTATGTAGAATTTTATAAGTTAAAAATCTTTAGACAAGAAATAAATGACATTGAACATCTACTTTTGTCCAAGAAGCAAATTGGCTTGACATGCCTCCTACTTGATTCATTTGAAATGAAGTCGGTGCTTTCATGCTTTATATGGAAAAACAGCCACGACGTCAGCGCTGCAGCAATGGGTGGGGGGAGTGAAAGTCTGGCATGAGTTCAAAATTCCAAACATGTTAAGCGTTCCCCTTCTATTATGCTCCCTAGAGTCACAACATATCAAATGGTAGCTTCTAGTACATTCGCTATATGCCAAATATTCTATTTTTTTAAGTTTCTAGGTAGAAGCATATTTTTCTCATAAAACTGTTGGACGACCATGCGGAAAAATCGTCTAGCCAAGTTGAAAATGCTCTCTGTATCCCCTTTAGCTTCATGTCTGGTTGAAATTAAGAGATCTGACTTAAAAAAGATGAATGAAGCGTTTAGAATACATCCAACTAATATATCTATCAGTGCGAGTGTTGATGATGATGGTGTGTAGGATAAAGAAAAGCACTCGACAAACATGGCCTGGCAGAATAGTATGCCCCCAAAGAACCAAAACTGATTGCTTCTTCATCAATAAAAATAAGAGATTTGATTGACTAATGCGGATGGTATTGGAAATTGCGATGTGAAAGATGGACTAGTAAACTTTGAAACTCCTGTATTATCAATGTAATTGAGTCTCTAATTTTTATCTAGTTGTACCAGTTTATCTTGTATTTGTGAGATTGTCATTTTCACGAAACAAATTAAAATAATTGAAATACCAACAGTAATCTGTTTTACATTTCCTATGGTATATTTTGCATGATTTCAAATGTTACTTATCGGGCATTTTCTTTCGATAAATATCCTTGTTTTATAATCTGATAGAGATTTTAAAGAATAGTAATGAGGAGAGTAGACTTAGTAGTGTTTAATAGAACTATTCACGATCGTAAGCCACTTGTTAAAAATCTTACCAGCCAATTCAATTCAGTAAATGACCACTTGGAAGCAAATCAAACGGCAAGAGTCGCAGGTCCTCATATTACTACTACAAAATCTATCCTGCATTCGGGGAACAATTATCTTTGCCCTCTAATACTATGATATATTCTCTTCAATAAGTATTTTATGAGACTCTGCATTCATTTTATTGTTATTCCAAGGTTTGATATCCAAACTATTAACGTTTTCAATGCTCTGAAAGTTGATAATCCAATATCATTTGTTGCACAAAGGTCTGTCACTTTGTATTGCTCTTGGGCCTCCAAATAATGGAGTCTCATGATTCCTGCTGTTAATGATTTCGCATAGCTGGCTTTTCAAGTTGGAAGATACCATAAAGTTACAAGCTTGTCGGAGTTGAATCAATTGAAAAACGAGACACTGAACATAAATTCAGATGTCACAATTCAGAATGAAAACAAAGTAACGATGCATATGAGGTCATCGTGCATAATGATTTCAAAATGAAAAGAAGTTAATTCAAGGTATCCTCGGTAGATTGCATTCACTATTTGATCAAAAAATGGCTACGTGAATGCGAACTTTCTATTAGCAAGTAACACTCTGAGCTCACTTCAAACATTCAGTATTTCAGTGCCTTCAAGTCCTGTTTAGTCCGGAAGAAATAATTTATTTTGCATGCGATTACTCTTTCAAGGGCGTTTGCTCTTGTCCTGATGCACTTGGTGAAATGAGATAAACGTGTTTTTTTATAAGAAAAAAGTTTATAAGAAAATGAGGCTCAAATGGCCAAAATCTTAAGAAAATCCTAAGAAAATCACAAGGCTCAAGTTCAAGAAAATGCTAAGAAAATTAAAGTTCATCTTCTTTACATGCCAGAAATTGATATTGGCTCATTTTTGCAAACTCTCGTACAAAGATCGAGACTTACGGTGGCCCAACAAATACAGAGTAGCCTGTTTCAGCCAGTTTTTCCTGCAGAAGTTAAGAAAATCTTAAGAAAATCTCAGCCTCAAATTCTTGAAAAGTTAAGAAAATTGAGCCTCAAGAAAAGCAGTGTTTTTCTTATAAAAAAAAATGTGTAAATATTTCAGTTGATATCAGTGTAAAACTTGTATCCTCGATTTCACTTCTAATAGTTATTCGTCTTTCAACTTATTTGAAAATCAAAACCCTATTTATCTAAGGCTTATCAAACGTATCTAGAAAAAGGACAGCAAGTTCGAATTGTTATCATTATCATGAGCATCGTAGTTAAAACTGGCGAGAAAGGCGTGTGAAGGTTTCACTTGTGCTAAGAGTCTGTGGTCTTGAGCATTTACTAGATGCACGTTTTTGTCCACCTTATGGTAGATGGAGGCTCTTAGCAGGGTTTTTTTTAGCGTGTAGTTCTACACAGAGCGTGCAGCTATAAAACTCTGCCTGCAGTCCTAGAGAGAGGTCTGTGCAGATTGCATTGTATATCTATTAAAACAGATTCTAGTTAAAGTAGAGTGTTGTCAATATATCGTAATTCCCAGGTTCCAGCAAGTATGGCAGCAAAACATCAATCATGTCGGTGCTTGCTCGTCAGGTGCATGTTGTTCATACTTAAATAAATCATGAGCTATTCCTCAATATAGTAGCCATGAGACAAATGTGCAGTTATAAATTTTCCTTAAAAATCTCTGGCTCTTAGGTAGTGCCGGAAGGTGATATCATGATAATTATCGTGATGGTATCACAACAAGGTTGAAACTTGGACGGTAATTTCATTTTTGTATATTTATACAGGGTACCATTCAGCTATAAAATCTGTTTTACAATTATCTCTGTTGTTCGAAACAACATATTGAAAGTTTGTGTACTAGCATTAGGGCTGCATCGGCATCCGTTTGAATTTATGATGTAAATTCAGCTCTATTTAAGATACTGCGAATTCTTGAATACCACAAAATAATTGTTAATTAATTAATTAATTAATTCATTCAGTCATTAATCTACTCATTCTTTCTTTCATTTATTCATTTTTTCATTTCTTCATAACAGCTCTCTAGCCTAACCTCATAGATATCATTGAACAATCATAAGAATATAACTGCCTTCCCTTATCATCAAATCAGATAAGATTTAAATGCTCTATCTGATGAAGTGATAAGCAAAATGCTAAAGAGTTGTCTTATCTGATCTTTGTTATATAAATCCTTTTTATGTATAAATGCCTTAGTCTTTATAGTATACCAGAGTATACCTCCTCATGCAACACTATCGTAAATGGCTCTTAAATGTAATCTCATGTAGGGACTTCTAAATAGATTCAAAGAGAAATACTCACATAAAACCAAGCTGCTTTAACTGTAGAACAATTGAAAAGGCAGAACGGCAAGAGTGCTTCATGGTCTGATGCTCTAATCATCGATATCTCTAAAGCGTTTGCCAAAGTGGGTGACAATAGGCTGTCCAGCAGTTCACTCAATATTTTGAATAGAATAAGTACGATTAGATGGACCAAAAGCTCTGTTGCAATAAAACAGACATTTATAGGAAGCACCAACACACGTTCCTATGATTTACGTTCACTACACATTTAAAGAATGGAAGAAACATCACTCTTAAGCTACATACGAAGCATCTGTAGTTTCACTGAGACTCTGTTTTGAGCCCTCGGTCTTTTGTTATTTATGAGTGACTTTCTCGTTGTCGTGAGCTTCAAGCGACGGATACATACAGGTGATTCATGGCAACTGTAAGCAAGTGGATATTCATCCAGATTAGTTCCAAGTGTGATTAGTAACCAGGAAGACGTCATCTACATATAATATACCTATTCAGTTCATATTAGTTTCATCCAAATTTCTTACGATCTGGTAGACCAACTTTGATGACATAGGCAGATAAACAGCATCACGAAGAAGGGGCAGCAAATGCATTTGTTGCTGTAAACGTAATAGAGGGATTAAAAACGTGCAGATCAAATCTATTGTCCGCAAAGTTCTTCGTTGTCATCTTCTTGAAGTGCATAACATGTTTGGGGATTTATTTATTTAACTTTGCATCAAGTAATTGAAAGTGATACATACAGAGAAGAACTGAAGGATGCGATCTAAATCGATGTCATCATGAGGACAACATGGAAGAGCAAAGAATGCACATGAAGCTCACAATGATTTATGAGTGATAATATTTCAAATCGCTTCTCCGAATTCACAGAAAAAGCAATGACTTTGCTTTCACCTCATTCATTTCCCAAGTACTTTAATGGAATGGGGCT